>JARHVA010000751.1:4207500-4579915 GCA_037957365.1 Torreya grandis | reverse complement strand
TACCTAGGACTAGACAAGTGTACATAAGACCAGAACTTGGGTAAGACTAGACAAGGACAAATATGGAACTATTTAAGACCAATTGAGACCATGAAAATACCATGACAAACATTTTACAACCCTATGAAGAATCAAACTAGAGGGGGTGAACAATTTTGACTTGGGGTCAAATTTTGGTCAACAATATTAATGATTTATAGGGGTATCATTCTTGTAATGTTAATGGACCAATAGCCTTCTCCTTTCATTGGGTTATGGAGTTACACCTATGTTAAAATCTGAACTGATATGCCTTCTAAATTTTTCAAACTCATACCAAACACATAATAAGAAACAAGCACACACTATGCTCAAAGCATTTAGGGAAAACCACACATAAAAGATTCAAACAACACACCTGATTTATTATGTATAGACCTCAAAACATGTTTGAGGTGATAAATATTTTCTCTTGCTTCAACCAGGATAAAAAAAAGGATGTTTCTAGAGTCACAACTGCTCCATGAGAGTAAATCACCATATAATGGATGCTTGTTAAAAAAATTTACTTATGAAGATGATCAAAAGACTTACCAATCATAGGTCCTCTACTAACTGCAAGTTGATCACTTGAAAACTCCATTGAATAGTCATTCTATCTCTCCTTTAGGTCTACTTGACAGTGCAACCAGCTTGATCTCTTTCATGATCATTTGGTGTTTTTCAATCTACTTCTTGGGAACCATGAAAACTTGGTCTACTTCACCTTCATCTAGACCATGATGTACATAATGTGTATAACCTTCATGCTTACCTTATTGTTGTCCAATCATGTTTGCAAGTGAATTAATTTTAGGTTGAGGCCTAGGCTACTTTTTGACCACAAAAACTTCTACCTTGGTCTAATTAAACTATTTCAATACCGCAACATGTTTGACAATGACTTGATAGTCCTTGTCATGCTTAATAGGTCCACTAATGACCTTAATATCAAGCTCATGTTCTTTAGGAAGGAGGGATAACTTACTTATTTGTTCAAACTCTTGAAATATAACATAGAATTGTTGCCATAGATCATCCCCTTCTTTATGACTGTCACACTCATGAACTCTTTCATTTTGAACATATGGAATTGTACCATCTTTGACATTCTCATTATCTATCACACTTGAAGACTTATCATCATCATCCGTGTGAAGATAGTTGTTACCTTCTATATCTTGTTGAAGAGGACCATCAAGACTTACCTCAGAATGTTCATCACCCTCATCATGAATGATGTATGTGCAAAGGCTTGTCTCTTCAATGAAACCATAAGGATCATAATCATATGTCTCAACACCATATTCATCTAAAAAGAGATAAAAAATACCTTCAAGTTTAAAAGATGCTCCATCATCAATGGCATGCTCTTCTTGCTCATGGATAATACAATTCAAATTAAAACTAGCTTCCATATATGATTCAATGTGGAATTTGGCCAATGGCTATGTTCTTATTGTTTCCTTAGCTTTATATCTTGTTTTGAAAGCCAATAAATACCAATCAACAAAACATACCCTCTTATCTTGGCATTGAAGTCTCTTGATAGAAAAATAGTAAAGTGTGCAGATAAATCTACCACCATTACGTCTTGTAAAATTAGAAAACTTGGGCAATCATGCAGGAACACCTTCAACCCTTTGATAAGCCCCTATTAACTTGGATAATGTCCCATTAAGCTACAACACTCCCTTTGTTATATGGCTCATATTTCTATCCCAACTTGTCTGCAACTAGTTTGGGCATGATCAAAGTGCTTGCCCCGCTATCCACAATGTAATTATGAACTAGCTTGTCTCCCAAAATGAGGGTGAGATAGAAAGGTGTTGTATTCTTAGTTTTAGTGGAAGACTTAAAAATATGGATAGGTGAAATTGTTAGGGTTACACCACCATGCTTGACTGGTTGGGGATTGATATGGAGTTGGGATAGCTGTTCTTGTAGTAACTCTTTTTGATCGGGCATATGGAGTACTTCCCAAAGACATATGCTAGTCTTTGTATTCATCAAAGAGTCAATGACATTCAAAGGAGAGCCACTAACATTTTATTGTATCCTAGGAGGTAATGAAGCACCTTGAGCTTGAGTCAATGAATATTGATTCACCCTTACCAAGTTCTAATTTTGAATAGGTGAATGACTTGTAGAGGCTGCCACATTTGCATTCACACCTTATTTCCTTGAAGGAAGGTTGTTTGAAGTTGTATCCACATCTTTACCATCTCTCAAAGATCTTCTCTTTGACCTTGTGTTAGCTGAAATTGAGTACAAGTCTATCTTCCACTTGGAAGTTTTCAAGGCTCACTCTTTGACTACCACGTTTTCCAATTGGTTTTTCTTACATGAAGATCTCATCTTCTATTGTCAAGTGAGGAGTAGTGATGCAGGAGCATCAAAAGATCATCCATTGTTCATATATAATTTGTATTATTGTGATTGAGTGGGTCCTTAGGAGGACATAAATAGCATAATAAGTTTTAATGATCATTAGGGAGTGTTCAAATTGTTAAGATTTAATTATTTGTCATCCTAATCATAGTTTTGGGATTTTCCCACTAAAATGTCTTATTTGAAATTCTCATGTAGAGTGGAAGGGGTTATGAATAATTGTAAAGGACATAAAATCTAGTAGAAAGAGTCGTAGGGGATAAATCAATGTGAATAATCTTATAAGGTTATGAATATGTTTCACCCTCTTGTAAAGGTGAAAAAGACCTCATCAACTACCTTAAATAAAAGATAATGCCACATTGGAAGCAAGTTTGTTGAGGATAAAGGTCAAAAGAGAAATTATTGGCTTATTTTAAGACCATACTAAGATAGAAAATTTTGTTTCTTCATGCTATGGATCGAACTACTTAGAAGGAGGCCTAAAAACCATAAATTTCAGGCCTACAGAATCATTTGGGACATTGAAGAACATTCTCAAGAAGAATTCTTGAGATACTTGTGAAAATTTTAAGTCTTTAGAAGGCTCTTGTATATATATAGGTGGTGTGCTTCAGGTGTGTAAGTAATTGAAGCTGAAAGATATGTGAATATATAAGCCTTTAGAAGGATCTTATAGGCGGCGTGCTTCTGGTGCGTAGTAATTGAAGCTGAAAGACATATGAATAAGAAAGCTTGTTACAGTGTTTCTGCAAACTTGTAAGTGCTTTCTTTATGAATCTTGGTGTATTCTTGTATCTATGGGTTGAATCAATGAGATGGATTCAAGAGATGGATATTTGATTATGTTTGTAAGCCTTTGAAGAATAAAATCCATGCATATATAGGTGTATACAAGTTTCTATCATGCACAAGAAGTTTTTTTGAGCAAGCTAATGTTATTATTGTGTTGATAAAGCAAAAGAAACATACAGTCTGCAGGCATAATTTATGGGAAAGGAAGCATTTCAAATTGATAGGAAGCTTGAATAATCATGGAAAGATTTGAATAGGATTTGAGGTTTCCTATATCATCTTAAAACCTCATGGTAAGATCTCAAAGCATTCTTACATAGTTCGTAATTGCTCACTGTTTTACAAAAGTTGAAAATATAATAAAAAAGAGGTGAAATTTGGTATTTGGGTTTGATTTTGAAGTTTGTGTGAGTTATTTATGATTTATGAATATACAACAAGGAAAAACAGAACTTTTCCAAATGGTTTGATGTCTTGAAACACCATAAAAGTTGAGATATGAATTTTTATTGCTCTCGGTCTGTGTAAATCAGAAGTAGAACCCGGATAGAAAAACGGACATATCAAAAAAAACTACACAACTAAAAATTCTGAAATTTGGAAAGTAAATGCACCTTGGAAATAAAAATCCAACGAGTCTAAGTTTTAATCAATTGGGTAAGTATTGCGCGAGTTATGGTCAAAACACAGGTCGGCAGTCTTTAACTAGACCCAGCAGAATTTTAAAATGATATAAAAGTTTGTGATCCCAAAAGGTTGGTAATTCGAGTTTTGACCAGAAAAATCATCCCAAATTTTTTATGGAGTTGGGTAATGGTATTCATCAAATAGTCCAAGTGTCAGAAACTTGGGATAAGCCTTGTAAAATTAAATACAACTGATTGTGTCTATATATCCTGGAGGTGCCCAGTGAGGAAAGAAAGAATATAAGAAGAATTTTATGTTTGACATTTTTCTTGGTTTGTAGAACTTGTTTTGAAGGTGTGGGGTCATTGTTTTGAAGTGTTTTGGCCAAGAGTTATAAATTTTTTAACAAGTTATTGATTGAATTGAGTTTGGATTGTGTAAGCGGGTAAATGGAACAATGAACATCAAAATTGGGAAAATAGTATTAGGCAACTATTATCAAGTAGGACCTCATTGAGCTACCAAATCTTGAACTTCACTCTCATTGGCATTCATGTATTATTCTTGAGGCCGTCATTCTTCTCCTTGAACCAAGTTACTATGAACTAAAACCATGGCTCTTGTGTTGGGAGTAAATTTTGGATTATAATCATTGAGTGACCTATTAAATTAGGTTGGCCTTATCCCTTCCCTTGACCATTATGCTAAGGTGGAAATCAATTTACTTATGGAGGGTAGTAGTAGGAGTTTTTGTAAGCTCCAAATTGTTGATTTGGTTGCCTAATTTGAGCTTCTAAGGACTTACATCTTGCTTCCCAATCAATGGCATCATCTGATTTCTTTGGAGAAAATGTAGACTTGTTGCTTGAACTTGGAATTGGAGCAAGGCTTAGAGGAGTTGTAGGCATGTTAGGAATTGAGAATTTTAGAGGGATATTACTGGATTGAATCAAACTATTCTCATATCTAATATCTACATCAATGGTATTAGGTAAAGTATATCCTCCCATGGACTGCAACATGGGAACTATATTAGTCCCAATAGATCTAAGATAGGTTGGGGAAAAAAACCTGTAGGGGGTCTCATGATAGGTGGCAACATATTCCATGTCCTTTGGAACATTTGATTGTGTCGGGTGAATATTTTGTCAACCAGTTGTCTGATTGAGCAAAATAGGTCTTATCAACCATAGCATAGGGAGATTGGTTGGCCAGATGTGCAGCTTTACTACATCAACAGGGGACAAATCTCTCCTGTCATCAAGGGGAGGTTCCCTATAAGTACGCAGGAGCATATACTATATATATAAGCTGAAAATAACACTCGGGCGTAGGATAAACCATCCATCTCTCTTTTTTCAGAGATGATGCTCACAGACAAAGGAGAAAATCATGGGTGATTGGTGAAGGTACTTCTCTTCTTTCAGAAGTAACATTCAGCCAAGAGCCAGATCCCTTCCTGGATAGTAGAAATCCTGGTGAAATGATAGAAGGCACTTCTCTTCTTTTAGAAGTGCTTGTTCTTGAAAACAACATGAATCTTTCTGGTAAGTAGCTGGTAACCAAAAGTGCAGAGTAATTAGTAGCCTAAGATGTAGCTCAAAGTCTCCACCTCGACTGCCCAAGAGTAAAATACGAAGAACAATGGGGGCACAAAGTTGTCCCAAGGTCCTTTACATAGAAATAGAAAATAAACACACACTGAAGACAACTATGACAACACAACGTCTGAAAGTAGTTGGCTTCAGGACACCTTCTTGATTACTTCCACTAGTTCTGCTTGTTAGATCAAATAAAAAAGAATGCTTCTAGGAAATAGACATAAGAACAATTTCCTAAAGTAGCACAAGCTATAATAGCACAAAGTCTACAAGTAACTTGCTTTCTCATTCAATCAAAGAAATATGAACAACAATCTGAGCTTAAAGTCTCAGTAATTCCTTTCAATTTGGGCAGAGTTTTGCTTCTGGTAACGGGAAGATCTCCTTAAAACAATAAAAGAGATTACAATATATAAGAGCCAAGAAAGACTTGGCGCTTTGTTTCATGGAATGGCCCATGCTGTGCATTCAATGCCTTGAATGCATTTCCAAATTTGTCAAAGGACTGCGTTGAAAATAAAGTGGCTATCTTAACTATGGCATGTCATTTCATCTTATATGTCTTCTCTTGAGCCTAGATCATCTGGTCTATCCCCTCTGACGTAAGCACAGCTGTCCATTTTATCTTTACTTCATGGAAGAAAAATAGGCTGCGTCCTCAATGTTTGCAAGCTAAAAAATCTACTTCGCAGACTATTCCAGCTACCGGAATAACTACTGCGTAGATATTTTCCACTTTGTCCTCTTTCTGCTTTTGTCTTTTCCAGATTTGTTTCTTCCTAGAATTTAAGCTCCCATGCTATCTTTTCCCCTTTTCGATTTTGTCTTTTTCCCTTTCTGCCAGCTCTTTCGGCTCCTTTAGCTGGTTGCTGAGTTTGTTTTTAGGTTCCGTGCCATATTTGAAACTTAGTGGATATTTCATTACCTTAAATTTGATGTCCATGGGGACGTCATTGGTTGATTGTTTCAACGGTTCGGGCGGCCTTCTCGGCTCCTTGGTTCAATCACTTTCTTGCTTCGATCGCTTTATTGGTTCAATCACTTTTTTGGTTCAATCGCTTTCCCACTCCTTGGTTGAACCATTCGTTGAACCACTTGTTTGTTGCTTCTTTCCTTGACTGAGGCCACCTTTGAACCTTTGAACCCATGAGCCATTGAACTTTGAAATCTTTTGGTTCAAGATTTAATCGGTTCATTAGTTCATCCTTTGTCTGTCACTTGTTCTTTCTAAGCTCTTTGATCTTCATTGCACTGGTTGAACCTTTGAACCTGTGAACTTGTCGAACCTTTTGGTTTAAGGTTCAACGATTCAATCGGTTCATTCTTTTTATTTGGCTAAGTCTTTTTGATCTTTTTGAACCAAATGCGTTGAACCATTGAACCCATTGAACCAAAGTGGTTCAATGGTTCAATGGTTCAAGCCTTCTTCTCTTTGACAAGTGTTTTGAAGCTGTTGAACTGTGAAGCGGTTGAACTTTGAACCTTGACAAATGTGCTTAACTCTTGCTAATGATGTTGAACTTTTTAACCCATTGAACCCATTGAACCAAAATGGTTCAAGGTTTAACGGTTCAATGGTTCAATCCTTGCTTAGAAGCTTGCCGATGAACCTTTTGGTTGAACCTTGTCGTTGAACCAACCTTGAAATCACCTAAGTGTTGAGAGCTTGCTTTTTTCTTGTAGAGTCCGTAGAAATCAACTTGTGAAGCCCGTAAAACTTGGCCTGCAGAGTCCATAGATTTAAGCCTACAGAGTCTGTAGATTCAAGCCTGCAGAGTCCATAGATTCAAGCCTATAGAGTCCGTAGATTCAAGCCTGCAGAGTCCATAGATTTCTAGAAAAGCTTTGAAAAATGAAGAACTTGAATGTGCAAAACAATTTTTGAAAAGGGAAGAGAGGATTTTGGTCTGTTGAACCAAAATAGTTCATATGTTGTCCCAAAAATGAATGATATTTTTGGGGTACAATAGCTAGCTCTAGTTGGGAAACTTCCTTCAGTTGAAAACTTGGAACAACTGAGGGGAGTAGAAACTAGAATCTCCAGTGCCTTGAAGTATGCCATTGGGCTATGGAGTCATGCTACCTAAAAATAAAGGCTCCAAAAAAAAAAGAAAATGAAAAGTATAAAATAGAACTAAAAGACTATACAAATGTACATATATATAGGTGAACTTATCTGATACTTCAAGAATTGAAGTGATTCAGACGTTGCCCATTGTGAGACAATGAAGATGGCATTCCATCCTGATAAACTAGCAAGAAACCATTTTGTCCCTAGAATCAGTGATGGGCAAATGGAACTTTCCACCAGGAATCACATTTTTTGTGCACTCCTTTTGGCTCTCTCTTCTTGCTCCATGGCAAGACATGGTCTTCAATCTGAAAAATGTAAATCCTTGCTCTCTTGGTGAAGAGTTCCTTTTTTTTGACTTTGGAGTACAATAGTATGGTCCACTACCATAGCTTGCTATTCTGCTGGTTCAGTCTAGCACATGTTTTGTTTGTCAGCATCAAACTCTTTACAAACCATCAGCTCAGCATCTCCTTTGGTGTGAAGGAGTTTGACATCTTGGTCTTGAGCAGCCTTCAATCCAAGCGATAGAGATTCACATTCAGTTGTGTTGTTGGTGTTGCTGAACTACAACTTGTATGAAGGAAAAATATCTCCTTGAGGAGATATCAACACAATCTCAGCTCTAACATTGGTAGAAGAATTGCTGCCATTGGATTCCAGGATCCAAATATTATCAAAAATTGATCTTCAATTAGATTTCTCTTTATTGGAAGTGGAAGATAATTTTTTATCTATACTGTGCCCTACCAATACTTCTGATGTCTTGTTTGAATCGATTTCTATATTGCCAGCTATAGGACTTTCATCTACAAAAACATGAACATCCTCTGTGGACAAAAAATAATTACCCCTGCTTGAAGACTCAAATAGAATCTAAGCTTCAGGTGCTGATGTCTGAGTGACTGGGATGGGCATGTTCCTTGGGGGATCATGATATTTCTCTATTTTTTTCTTTTAATTACATTCAGAAGAAAGAAGAAACTAAATGTTGAAGGTTAGGGGTTTGTACATTACCCGGATTAAGTTGTGCACTGTATCCAAGCGTTGTAAGAGCTTCTCTTTGGCTATGGAGGAAAACACCTGTAGATAAGAATAAGACTCAAATAAAAAAAATCTTAGAATAAGATAAAGTGGACTGCCAAGCTACGTGCTTGGTCCCAGAAGCGTAAAGCTCCGTGAGGGATGACAGTCCACTATTTAAGACAAAGAAATTTGTATAAAATGAAATGATAAAAGATTTATAGAAATGAAAAGGCAGAATGTAGTGTACCTATTTCCTGTAATCCGTGAGTCTCAACAAGTTGGTCAGAGGTTGTGTCTGGTTTAGGGGCTATTTGAATAGGTTCTGGTTTGCACAATCACCGATGATGGTTATGTTGCCGATGTCGGTAGGTAAAAAGTGTCGACGTCGGTTATACTGTCGATGTCAATATGGGCAATAGGTCTTTGGACGAGTTTCAGGGTATTTCTGTGATAGACAGAGGACTCTGGGAGTTGGAAGGTTTGTGTAGAGTTACGGGAAAGAGAATAGGGTCTGAGGAAAGGTAAAAGGTAGAGGGTAGGTGTGAGAATAGGGTAAGAGTCAGAGGAAGGCTTTTCAGCCCTTCCACAGAGAAAGTCAGGTGTCTTTTACAGTATTCAAAAATGATAAATAAAAACTAGTTACCAAGTTATTTTAGAACTGTGAAATGGAGACCAGAATAATACTTAGCTTTTTGGTGAAGACCTGAGGGTGTCAGGATGCTTATTCCTATTGCGGCTGATGTCGAAGATCTCATAGAATGTTTCCAATCCAATGTATGGAGTGATTTATGTAGAGTTTATGTAGCCTAGAGAGCGATAATAGAATTCTGATGCTTAGTCTCAAAGTGTGCGCGTTGATATGCAAAGAGGTAGGGGCAACTCAAGGTTAGAAGCCTAGTTTATGTAACCGACGTTGGCAATTCCACCGGCGTCGGTCGACAGTTGACCGACGTCAGTGGCTAGAGAATGGGTAAAATGGCTATTTTTAGCCTTTTGCCCGTTTCTCTATCCACCAAGTGCATTTGTCATTGGATAATGGTCAAAAGATGGATTTATTAGGCATGAGAGTTAGTTAGAGAGTTGGAATAGGTCTTAGGTAGTTATGTTGTGAAGGACTTAGTCTTGGGGTGAGTCATTGGGTAAGAAATGGTCTTAGGGTGAGGTGTCTAGGTGAGGTGTCGAGGTGAGGAGATGATTAATTTAAAATAAAATAAATAATTTATTTTAAATTAAGAAAGTGTGGGTTAGGAGTGTTGGACCAAGGGGGGTAGACACAATATTGGTGTCTACATTTGACCCTTTTTGTCTTGTGGTTTGTCTTGATGAACTGCAAGACAAAAATAGATGTTATTTGTCCCAGGTATGGGATGAGGTATTCCCCCTCAAAGTGGGAGTCGAGGGAAGATAAGCTGATATCGGGTGCTGATTTGATAAGCAGTAGATGGGCAATGTGAGGTTTGAGTGTGAACGCTTCAACAATTGAGATTACGTGTATACCACTTCATGTGATAGGCATGTCAAATTGTCACAGTCAAAGGTCAAGGAGTGCTAAAATCGAAGTAACCAGTCCCTAGCATTTAGTCATAGCTGATTGGGTTAAATGATCAAAGCTGTAGCTCCAATGGTCATCATGTTCCAAGTATCCTGGGCTAGGAAGTGCTCCTGAAAAACACAAAAATGTCACAAAGATTGGGGATCAACTGGAGGGTGATCTGTCAATAGGTGTGAGGGTTGTGGATAATTTGCTAACTATTCGCGAGGTAGCATATGCAATCAAAACAACCAAGGCATAGTTGTCTCAAAAAGTGGTTGTGGTCTGAGGAGATAGTCACAATCTCCAAAGTCGTTGGTCGAGTCAGGCTGAGATATAAGTGATCTCAAGTGTATTTTGTTGCAGTTGGGAGATATATGTGATCTCCAATGTGCCCCATGAAGAGTCTAAGATGACTTCTACTGTTAGGACTGGTAATTTGTGGGCATGATTTTGGGCGTTTGCAAAGAAGACTTATGTTTTGAAGTTGCCGACGTCGGTTATGAAACCGATGTCAGTCATTTAGAGAGCAACTAACTGCTGACGTCGGTGGCAATCGACCGACGTTGGCAGGATAGGGCACTTTTTGCCGATGTCAGTGGCCTACCAAACCCAACAAAATTGGATTGGCGGCCCACCAAAAGTCATTTATGACTTTTGAAGAAGTGAAAAAGTGAGCTCTAAAGTTTTTTAGTGATTGAGATGTTTAGTTGACTGTGGCAGTAGCGTGAGGTGTTAGATTGTGATTGGTTGGGAAAGTGAGTGAGGGTGAAGTGTTGTGGGAGGTTGTGGAGGCGTTGGTGGGCCACTAGGGTTGTTATTGAGGAGACAAGGTAGACGGAGATGGTGGAGGTTGGAGGAGGCCCTGCGGGAGGACCACCACCACTGGCACCCATTATACCACCGTGGCGGCGGTGACGAGATGAGGTAGGGTTATTTGTTTATGAATTTTGATTGTTTTGAAATGGAATTTTAGTTTTGATATTTTTGTGTTTTTAGCTATAGATTGAGGGGGAGGGTTAATTAGAAGGGTGGGGAGGTTAGGTAGGTTAGTTTAGGAAGGTTTGGAGGGGTTTAGGGGGTGGTTAGTCATTTTTTAACGTTGTTGTAGTGTTGTTGGTTGGATGTAGGCGAGGTAGACACTGATGTTATGAGATCGTCTGCTGATATTGCTAATGCAGATGCATCGAGACATTACTGGAGAGGAGTGGGCACATATCACCACAGTAGGACTAGGTGGGTTGTGGCAATACTGCCAAGTGGCCAGGGATGCCAGCTTGATGGTGGCATTGATTGAGTGGTGGGATCATACCACCAACACCTTTCACCTGCCCACCGGAGAGTTGTTAGTGATGGTAGAGGATGTGTACCATATTTTGTGGTTGCCAATACATGGGGTAGATTTATATGCATACTTGAGAGAGGTGCACGACATTCATATGGTGATGCTATTTGGGGAGCATGCTGCTGAGGTGACTTACCACTCAATGAATTTTGCATATGAGCTAGTGTATGCGACAGACGAGGATGAGCATCGATTAGCCATCCTGATGATGATTGGCATTATTGTGTACACCCTTCATGATGCAGAGGGAGGTAGATTTCTGATCACGATGACCAAAGTTTTGGTAGATATGATTGAGGAGTAGATAGTGTTTGCATGGGCTCTAGTCTTTTTAGCTCAGCTATACAGGGAGCTGTGGGGGATTAGTCAGTGGTGGTGGTACAGCTTGTGTGTGGGCCACCTCTTGCACTGTTGGGCTTATGAGCACATTGTGGTCACATGACCTCTCAGCCTTCCAGTGGATATCTAGACCAGTTTTAGAGTTGAGTTCAGATGATGGCAAGAGGTCATGGTGCAGACGCGTGTGGACGACATCGTCAGAGACATCGATTACTATAGGGGGTACTAGATGCCCTAATCCTTGCAGACATCATCTGGAGGCCCTACCTAGTATACCCAACATTTAAAGATTAGGCAGAATAGCTGGTGGGGATTTAGAGTTTGAGATGGGTTCAGGGCAGGCGAGCCAATGAGCTCGAGAGAGTGCTTGTAGAGAGAGTACAGTGCTAGTATGGGCTGTTGTAGGATGTGCCACCCACCTTCCCTCGGTATAGATGAGACAAAATTGAGGTGCCACTCCCACTACCAGAGGAGACAGAGTAGCCCAATTTTGAGGAGATACCTACAGGTCCTGGTGTAGTAGATCTACGGTGCACAGTGGCCTACTCAGCTTAGTGGGTAGGGCAGTATGTAGGGGTTCAGAGGGGACCACTACTTGATCTACAGATAGTTGGCAGAGAGAGAGAGAGAGAGATGCTGCCATCTAAGAGAGGGATGTAGCATGAGCACAGGTGACCATTTTACAGGGATAGGTGGTAGGGTTCTAGGTGCAAGTGATAGTTTTGACAGCACAGGTGGCTGCCTTGACAGGGCAGGTTACCACATTGTAGGGGTAGTTGGCCATAACCCAGGCACAAATATTAGCAGGTCAGGGTTTTAGAGGGTAGGGCCCTATTCAGTCACCACCACAGCAGCTAGTGCATGAGCCAACACAGTTAACATCACAACAGCCACCTCAACCATAGCCACAGAGTTCATTACAGGGCATGGCATTAGGGTTGATGGGTCCACCACAGACTGTACCTATTTTTAGGTACAACACTATGTTGGACGAGATCGCATATTATGAGGGTGCCATCAGGTAGTATCTTTAGATACAGTGATATTCTGAGATGTTGGCTGAGCAGTGATCAGTGTCCTGTGCGACTGCCTCAAGTTCGTAGAGACGGTGACAGTTTGAGAGTGGCGATGATTTAGCTCGTCATGACCACGACCATGACCACCACCACCACAGCCTTGAGGCATTTGTATACACCGGCCTACGTGCCATTGATGTGAGATGTATATGTATTTTGAGAGAGAGAGAAATATATTATATTGTTTCAAATTTTGATGTACATATATATATATATATGAGATGTTTTGGGTTTATTGACATGTTATGGGTGTGACTTGTTGTGGATATGTTAGTGTTTTTAGCATTTACCATATGTTTAATGATATATGCTTAATGTGATGAATATATTGATGATGTTATGATGATGTTACAACCTTTTCCATATTGTGTGATGGTGTATGTTGTAACATAGGTTTGTGTTTTTTTTATTCCTAACAATTTTCCATATTGGTGATGGATGTATGCTAAAAATGAATTGAGTTTATTTATGCTTCAACACTTTTCATATTGGTGATGATATATGCTTGACATAAATTGTGTTTGGTTGTTAGTTTCCATGTGTATTGTCTTCCATAGAAACTAATGTGAATGGGCTATAATAATTTATATAACACAAATCGGTATTTGCATTTAAATAAATCATGATGTTATGTTAGTGGTTTGAAAAATATTTTGGTTGTCATGTTATGGGCGTGTGATGAAGTCAAGTAAGAAGTGAAAAGGGCATTGATCTTTCATTGACAAGGACCATAATGATAGGGGTTTTTAGAAACAAAAGCCCCATTCATGCATTACGTCGTTGACCATTAGTTTGTGTTAGAGAAGTATTCAAATCACTTGACATTAAGTGAGCTCAAAATCCCTTGAGTACGTTAGGGTAATAGGTGTAATTAGGTGATATGTTAAGATAGCGTAACCCTTTTTATGAGGGATAACTTTACCCCTTTTATAGGTGATCCTGAGAATGACTATAGGCAAGTCCATGACTTAATAGTTTGTAGACTGATCAATGCGGGGAGTCTATTTGGGGATGTTGTTTTATTTTGTGGTCATGCGAAGCTGATTTATGCAGGAAGCTTCTGAGAGGGTGCCATTTGTAGCAAAATTTGGGCATAGCCATCCTTTGAGGGAATGGTCTATAATTTACTTTGTATGCTTGGAGTTCATTGAATAGTTGTCCTTCAAGGGAGCAGTCTATTAATTACAGCAATGATGCAACTGTCCTTCGAGGGAGCAGTCTACATTTATAGTTTATGACCTTTATATATTTTTTTAGGCATCCCAATTTTATATGTTTGTTGACTGAAATTTTAGTCATGGAAAAGCCTATAGAGGTTTAGGGGTTTCCCTTTTAGTAGGACAAAGCATAAATGCTTTACAAAAAGGGTTAGCTAATGTTTATGTGAAAAAAGGGTTGAAAGGAATAAGAATGAAGATGACAGGGGTTGCTCAAGGGATGAGCTCAAGTTAAACATCAAGTGAATGATTACTTGATTAATAGTAGAATGGTCGCAGATACAAGGCATTAAGGGGCTCAGGTTTAGGTCGACCTTCGAGAGAAGATAGCCGATAAGTCCCTGATCCATACTTGTGCGTTATGATATAAGTTTCGAGCCAATTAGGAGCAAATTTGCCTCATTTACTTCTTTTCATATTGGTCACGTGTTAGTTTTATTTGAGGATGAGATCTCCAATTTTGAAATCTCGTTCTCTTAGATTTTTGTTATAGGCACGTTTTGGTTGATGAAGTTGGTTGATGTTTGGTCGATGCTTGGTTGAGGTCGTGATAGTCAGTATAAATTCAAAATTCCCTCAGTTGCTTTTGTGACAGGGACAATGTTTGACACCCATTACAGATGATCAATGGGTTGACATAAATGAGATGGAGAGAAGACGTTGAAGCTCCTCTTTGACAAAGAGTGCAACACAAGGATGCATCCTGCAAAGCTTTTCTCTGCCAAGTTTAGTTTTAGAGGGTGAGATCCTAATCTTCCAGGTTATAGTCTGGAATCTCAGAATCATTGGAGGTGACGGAGGCAATGGTTGGTAATGATTTGACTAAAGCAACCAATGGTTGGGGGTCTTCAGGTTAGACCTCCACTACCTGTAAAGCTTTGATTAAGGCTTGGCGATGTTGCGGATAGCTTTGAATGAGGTCATATAAAGACATCTTCACAGGGGTTTGGTGAAGTTGTTTCACCATTGAGCCATGAATTGTCTCTGACGATGTTTGTTGGGATGTGCCCAAGATTAAAATCTTGGGTTTTGGTGGTTGAGAAGGCTTGACAAATGGGTATGTCCAAGGGATAGAAACCTTCTCTTTTCCTTTATCTTTTAAAGTTTGTGACTTGGTGGCCACATTAATGGTGTTAATTTTTAATAAAGGTGAAGAAGGTGGTAAAGGGACCATAGTCTAATGATGGGATCCTGATGAAGGTGAAGAGGTTTGAGAGACATGGGATAGTGTCAGAGATTTGTTGAAAGAATCCTCAACAAGAAGGGTGTCTTTTTCCAAGTATTGGCGAATGACAACTTTAAGAGCACAACAATTCTCAGTATCATGCCTAGGTGTGTGATGATATAGATAGATTTGAGTGTCATCAAACCATGATAGTTTTGATCTGAGAGGTTGAAATGGTTTAATGGGTGGGAGTGTGATGCTAGAAGATTGCAACAATCATCGTAGTAAAAAAGCATAGGAACCCGCTAATGGGTCTGTGCTTGTTGTTGTAGTAGATGTTGGCAACTTCTATTTTGTAGTTGTTGAGGGAGTTTTTTGTACCACCTTTTTGGTTGGTGGTGTGGCCACTCGCATAGATGGCACTTTCTTAATGAGAGGTGCTAGATTTGTTGGAGGAAGTATGTTTTTGCCAGGTAAAGGGAGTAATGGAGGAAATTTGTTTTTGTTGGGTGTTGGAGTAGGAAGCACTCCTATTAAGGTAGAAGGGTGTGGGCCCAAAATAGAGGGCAATGGTGATGGTGGGGGAGGAGTTCTCCGACATGGTTTATTAGCCTTCTTTAATACAGTGTGAGGACCACTACTATGGGGAGTGAGGTTTAAATCTACCTTCACTTATGGGTGAGTGAAGTTCGATACGGGGTGAACACTGAGAGATTTAACCTGTTTCAACATGGTGGATGCCTGCAAGGGTTTGGGTTCAGATGTGGGTGGTTGAGCTTCTAAGGATTTGGAAGTAGAAGCCTGATCTTTGTCGGAGAATTTGAGATAATTTGTTGTAGAAGGGTCGAAAGTATGAGATGAAGTGGGATGTGTAAGATAAGGAGGTTTAAGTCGCTCCCATAATGCCTCATGTTCTAAGTTCTTCGAATGGAGAAATCCTAAGTTTTCAGCCAATCAAGAGAAGGGTTTAGAGGATGTTGCACGAGGCTTTATAATTGGTCTTTTAGAAGATTTGGGTGGTTGTGAGAGTTGAAATTGTTAGATGTAGCAATCTCAGGCCAAAGGTGAGAGAGAGCCATCACTAGATCCTCTTCAGCCGATGTGGGTGAAGAGACAAGTTTTTCTCTCGATGGAGAAGGAACTGGAGAATGTGGCTCTTTGAGAGGATAAAGCTCAGGGATGATCATGCCTTCCACTTGTGGTCAAAGAGTGGGAAAAGTATGATCCTCCATTGGTAATAAGAAGGATAAGGGCGGGGCTAGTAGCGTTGGTATCGTCAAAGCAGTCTCTCTTATGTGTGAAAGGGGGGTGGATGAAGGACTATCTTCCATTTGTGGAGGACAAATAGGAGAAGGGTCTTCTACCCATGGAGGAGAAATAGGTTAACTAACCTCTTTAGACTATGGGAGAGGTTGGTTAGGAATGAAAGGAGAAACCATATCGATCGTAGGTATATTGCACTCTTGGGGGTCATCGGCTATGGTCTAAACGTTATTCTAACTAGGGGGATGATTAGGGAATGGTTGTCTAAATATATCTATGTTTTGGTTAGCTGGCATGTTTGGGTTATCCAAAACAAGATCCCCTTTGTCTAACATGTCCTGAATAATGTTATTGAGGGTTTTACAATTGTCTGTGTCATGACCTTTGAGTCGATGATAATTACAAAACTCATTTTCCATATACCATGCAGGGATGGCTCACGAGGGATCAAATTGGGGTGGTGGTCGTATTTGAGGGAGGTTGAGAACTCCTTGTTTTACTAGTTTATCTAACACGGAAGCGTATGATTCTCCTATTGGAGTGTATTGACCCTGTACATATCATTGTTGGAATTGTCGTGTGATGCTTTGTGATGTGGAGGGCTCAGATTGGTTAGTCATGGTAGAAGATGATGATCTAAGTACCACAGTATTTGTTGATCCCTTGGACTTGGAATGGGAAGAAGAAGTTTTGGAAGAAGGGTCATTGGATTTTGCGTTAGTATTTTTACTACGTAGTTTGACCTTATCTTCTTTGATAGCGCGGAGTTCAAGCTTTCAGGCCATGGTGAAAGCTTCATCAAATATGTGGACTGTTTGAACCTGTAAAGTAGATGAGATGTGCTTGGCACATGCTCTTGAAAAGAGCTCGATGAGCTTAGGTTGAGGTAATGAAAAGGAGAGTTGGTTGATTAAACCTCTCCAACAGGCAACGAAGTCAGCTATTGATTCATCATCAAATTGTCTAATAGAATATAGGTCTGTGATGGAGACCTTTTTAGTTATGTTGATTGAAAAGTGGTCAAGAAATAGTTGAGCTATTTCAGTGAATGTAAAAAGAGAATGACTAGTAATAGAACTATACCAATCGAGGGCGGCACCAGAGAGTGACATGGGAAATATGCGAAGTAGTAACGCATCATCGTGTGATATAAGGTAGCAAGCGTGTCTAAAAGCTTGTAGATGTTGTTGTGGGTCCTCTTTACTCTAAAAATGAGTAAGTTTTGGGAGTTCCCACTGGCTAGGATATGGTCGAATAGGGACCGAAGGATGGATAGGTTCATTACAGATTTGTTCATATGAAAGAACACTCCTTGAACCCGAAATAGATGTCTCAAGATTAGACATCTTATCCATCAACATCTTGATTAAATCGGCTGATGGATTGGCAAGAGGGGCACCCCCTAGGTTGTAGGGTACTTGGAAGATGTTGGGAGGGGCATATGACGGACTTGGTTGCATTTGTATAGGCACAACATATTGGTAGTTTGTCATGGGGACTGATGTTGAGACCAAGGGAGGTTGTGCCATGAAACTGGAGGGCACAACTTGACTAGATGCTGCCAAGGGTAGTTGAGTGGTGGTGACACTAGTTAAAGGATAGGTAGTCACTCTTGTATTTATGGGTGCAAGAGTGGGTGGGATAGAGACAAGCAAGTTTTGAAAAGGCGTTGAACTTGTTTGAATTGTTTGTGGTTGAGGGGGTACAAAAACCCTGATGGAGGTAGGTCCAGAAATAGAGGGGGAGGCTAAATCTTGAATATTAGCCATGGTTGGGTTACTAGTCGAGGCAATGGCCTGAGTGACCATAGGTTGGGTAACAGAGGCTGTTGATATTATTATCGTTTCAACTAAGGAAGTTGGCATCCCATAAACAGGGTTACCTAAAGGATCTTGCGTTTGGCTCCTTGTGAGATAGTGTTGGAGAGCCTTGACATTGAGGTCAAGGAATATCTCAAAGTCTTGATCCCCTTCAGGAACAATAAGAGGTTGATTTGGGGTTGGTTGGATAGGAGTACACTCAGTGTCTGAAGTATACTCCATTAGAGGACTTGTTATGAAGGGCGAAGGTGGAAGTGGTTGTTGCCTTGCATGGTCAACAAGATTTTTAGCTTGACTACGTGTCAAAACCATCCAAGGCAAAATGTGTTCAGGTTCTAAAAATTATGTATTTCAATTTTAGAAAACCAGAATGTGTGTTTAACAGCAAAAAAGTTATATTTTAAGCTTGTTATTTGGAAAGAAAATTTGTTGACAGTGACCGACATCAGTTAACTAACTGATGTCAGTTATGAAGTGTTGCCGAGGTCGGTGAAATAACTGATGTCGGTGAGGATGGGTTGTCGACATCGGTGGAAAAGCCGATGTCAGTTTCTGTGTATTTCTAGAAACATGGAAAACTGATATTGTTTTGAAAGAAAGAAAAATTCTGAGTTGTTTTTGAACCTCAGAATGCGACCTTACCAGCTCAAAAAATAGATAAAAATAACAAAATAGATGATGAAAAGCAACCTCTAAACATTAAATTCCTAAGAATAAATTTTAGAGTCGTGGTGGCTTATGCCTTAGAAGAATGTGTTTGAGAATTGGGCTTTTAGAACGGGTCCTAAAGAGGAAGTCTATGGTTGGTTTCGGGTTATGTTTTGGTGCTCAAAAATCTGTGTTAGGTTCTGTACATGGCCTGGTGCTGAGGGCTTGCTCCCTTCACTTCACGAACCCAGAGCCAAGCTGGGCTGCTTAGCCAATATATACTTTGCCTATAGTTTATACTCTGCCAGAGAACAAAGTGGGTCCTCCCCTTGGTAGTGAAGTCCAAGTAGGATTGCCAGGAAGGGTAAGGTATCTGCTAGGTGATGAAATCCTAGACGGGCCTTGTCTCAAGTATGTTTAAATGTTTAATTTGATGTGCTTGTGGTCTGGTTGTGTAACATTTATGCACTACGATTTATTCATAATGCATTTTTAATTACTAAGTGAGAAGGCTGAGTATGCATTCAAGCAGGAATGAAATGCAATAGTTTTTTTTAACCCAAATTGAAATGTTTTGTTTAAATGCAAACAAGTGGAGAAAAGGTTAAGAGCATGAATTTTCACTACTCTAAGATGCAGGGAAAAAGTGACAAGAAGAAAAAGAAAGATGTTCTTTTTAACTTATGCTAATGGTTTCTTTTCGAAATAAAGAGATAGAAGAAGGATGCAAGGAGAGAATTTTTTTCCTAATGCACTTATATGAAAATTTGCTTTATAAAGAAATGAACTCAAGAAAAACTCCAGGGTCCCACTGGGCATGCCAGAATGTTTCTCTACGTTTTTCTTTTAATTACATTCAAAAGAAAGAAGAAACTAAAGGTTGAAGGTTAGGGGTTTGTATGTTACCTGGATTAAGTTGTGCACCATATCCAAGCGTTGTAAGAGCTCATCTTTGGTTGTGGAGGAAAACACCTATAAATCAGAATAAGACTCAAATAAAGAAAATGTTAGAATAAGATAAAGTGGACTGCCAAGCTACGCACTTGGTCCCAAAAGCGTAAAGCTCCGTGAGGGATGAAAATCCACTATTTAAGACAAAGAGATTTGTATAAAATGAAATGATAAAAGGCTTACAGAAATGAAAAGACAGATTGTAGTGTACCTATTTCTTGTAATCTATGAGTCTCAGCAAGCTGGTCAGAGGTTGTGTCTAGTTTAGGGGCCATTTGAATAGGTTCTGGTTTTCACAATCACCGACATCGGTTATGCTGCCGATGTCGGTAGGTAAAAAGTGCCAACGTCGGTTATACTACCAATGTCGATATGGGCAATAGGTGTTTGGATGAGTTTCAGGGTATTTCTGTGATGGACAGAAGACTCTGGGAGTTGGGAGGTTTGTGCAGAGTTATGGGAAAGAGAATAGGGTTTGAGGAAAGGCAAAAGGTAGAGGGTAGGTGTGAGAATAGGGTAAGAGTCAGAGGAAGGCTTTTCAGCCCTTCCACGGAGGAAGTCAGGTGTCTTTTAAAGTATTCAAAAATAGTAAATAAAAACTAATTACTAAGTTATTATATAACTGTGAAATGGAGACCAAAAGAATACTTAGCTTTTTGGTGAAGACTCGAGGGTGTCAGGATGCTTATTCTTATTGCGGCTGATGTGGAAGATCTCGTACAATGTTTTCAATCCAATGTCTAGAGTGATTTTTGGAGAGTTTTTGTAGCCTGGAGAGCGATAATAGAATTTTGATGCTTAGTCTCAAAGCATGCGTGTCGATATGTGAAGAGGCAAGGGGAAAATCAAGGTTAGAAGCCTAGTTTATGTAACCAACATCAGTGATTCCGCTGGCATCGATCGACAGTTGACCGACGTCGGTGGCTAGAGAATGGGTAAAAGGGCTATTTTTAACCTTTTGCCCATTTCTCCATCTGCCAAGTGCATTTGCCATTGGAGAATGGTCAAAAGATAGGTTTAATAGGCATGAGAGTTAGTTAGAGAGTTGGAATAGGTCTTAGGTAGTTATGTTTTGAAGGACTTAGTCTTGGGGTGAGTCATAGGGTAAGAAATGGTCTTAGGGTGAGGTGTCTAGGTGAGGTGTCGAGGTGAGGGGATGATTAATTTAAAATAAAATAAATAATTTATTTTAAATTAATAAAGTGTGGGTTAGGAGTGTTGGACCAAGGGGGGTAGACACAATATTGGTGTCTACACATGAGTTACCTTTATAATCTCTTGTCGTGCAGGGATGGCTATATTCTTCACAAACTCTACCAACCTATCCAACTGCTCAGAGTTGGCTTGTAGGAATTTAAATTTAGTCATTTGAATTTTGATTTTCTTGACATGGTCAATTATGTCAAATGACTAAAATGGACTATGAAGAGAGGATGGCAGCTCATCCTTTTGGTTTTTAGGGGGAGGACTGATCTATGAATTTGAAGTAGAAGGTGTAGGGATGTTTGATGTACTTACCTTCTTAGCCATCACCAGGTCCTTTGGCTAGAAAGGTAGAGTGGTCCCACATTTAGCAATTGAAATTGCTGGTTGAGGTCGCTCCTTTATCTTTTCTTTATCAACTTGCTGGGCTGACTGGTTCTTGGACTGGGTGAACATAGCATATGATCCCTCGACTGCTTCACCTTTACTTCTGGGTTCATCTTGGTAATTCAGGAAATCAATGTGGGAGTTGCCAGCTAACTCTTCTTGACCCTCTATGAAGTTATCATCATCATTTTCTTGATCAAACTCAGGTTGAAAAGAGAAATCATGTTCAGTTTCCAAATATCCAATTACTAAGTTGGTTGGAGGTGCTTCAAGGGTAAAGTTCCTCTATGGGGGAGGAAGATGATTTGGCTGCCCTTGATTTTTGGTAGCATTGCCTTGATATGGCTAATTTTTAAATGTCCTCCTTAGCATATCCTAATTAAGAGGAGCAGACATACCTTGGGCCATTTGCCTTTTCAAGGCTAGCAATTCATTTGCCATCTTTTACACCATTTGATCAGTGGTGGATGTGGATGAATTCTCATAAGATGAAGAAGATTTACCTCTATTTGGGTCTCTCCTTATCTTTCCTGATAAGATAAGGTCATCTTCTACCTCAGTAGCCAAGTCTTGAGTAGTAGCAAGGTCTATGTGTCTAGCTCGTCTAAGCAAAAAACTCACTTTAGGTAGCTACGAGTTGATGAAGAACCATTTGAGGTTTTCAGGTGTTGGCTAAGCAATTACAAGAATCTTGTGCCTCAGCTTATCAAACTTTGCTATGAAATCCCTCATAGGTTCATGGTGTTCCTTCTTCATCTATGTGAGCTAGGCCAGTAAGGCATGTGCATCTTCTTCAGGCTTGAACCTAGCTTCAAACTTGGCTTTAAGTGTGTCCCAGTCAGTTACTGATCTATCTTGCAGATGGTAGAACCAATCTGTAGCAGCACCTTGTAGTGTTTCTATGAAAAGCCTGACTGCCACATCTTCAAATTGCTCTCCTATTACGCCATAGGCTATGCTGAAGGTTGCAATGTGTTCATCAAGGTGAACTTTTCCATCACCAAAAAATCTGGGAAAATTCTTCCTTGAGCTGTGTGGAAGTTCATGTAGAGGTGGAGTCAGATTAAGTGGGCCAAAAGAGTTACCCCAGGGGCTTGAACTACCATGATGGGATTATGAAAAAGAGGGATAACAAATCTAGGCAACGTGTGGATAGGCAAAGCTCTGCTAACAACAAAAAAATTAGTTCTACCTTGGGCTCTCTGGCTTCTTATATAGCATGGAGTTGCTAGATTGTAGAACAAAAATAGGAAAGAATTGGCCCTGCTTGAGCTTGAAGATTGAGGCTTCAAACTACGCATTCTATCCCAGTGGCTCTAGTTTTACAGACCAAATAATATAATAAAGATGGAGGAAGATGGTAAAGCTATAATGATAATGGGTAAGACATAGAATAGAGTCACCAGAGTCTATATAATGGATAAGGGAAGAAACTACTTCAATCTAAAACTTGAGGCTTCAAACTGCATGTTCATCCCCAGCAGAGTCGCCAAAAACTATTTGGTGAATATTTTGTCAACCAGTTGTCTGATTGAGCGAAATAGGTCTTATCAACCACAACATAAAGAGATTGGTCAGCCAGATGTGTAGGTTTACTACATCAACAGGGGAAAATTATCTCCTCTCATCAAGGGAAGGCTCCCTATAAATACGTAGGAGCTATATACTATATATATAAGCTAAAAATACCACTCGGGGGTAGGATAAACCATCCATCTCTCTTTTTCAGAGATGATGCTCATAGACAAAGGAAAAAATCTTGGGTGATTGGTGAAGGTACTTCTCTTCTTTCAGAAGTAACACTCAGCCAAGATCTAGATCCCTTCCTAGATAGTAGAAATCTTGGTGAAATGATAGAAGGAACTTCTCTTCTTTTAGAAGTGCTTGTTCTTGAAAACAACATGAATATTTTTGGTAAGTAACTGGTAACCAAAGGTCAAGAGTAACCAGCAGCCTGAGATGTAGCACAAAGTCTCCACCTCGACTACCCAAGAGTGAAATACAAAGAACAATGGGGGCATAAAGTCGTCCCAAGGTCATTTACATAGAAATAGAAAATAAACACACACTGAAGACAACTATGACAACACAAAGTCTAAAAGTAGTTGGCTTCAGGACACCTTCCTAATTACTCCCACTAGTTCTGCTTGTCAGATCAAATAAAAAAGAATGCTTATAGGAAACAAACATAAGAAAAATTTCCTAAAGTACCACAAGCTATAATAGCACAAAGCCTGCAAGTAACTTGCTTTCTCATTCAATCAAAGAAATATGAACAACAATCTGAGCTCAAAGTATCAGTAATGCCTTTCAATTTGGGTAGAGTTTTGATTTTGGTAATGGGAAGATCTCCTTAAAATAATAAAAGAGATTACAATATATAGCAGCTAAGAAAGACTTGTCACTTTGTTTCATGGAATGGCCCATGCTGTGTATTCAATGCCTTGAATGCATTTCCAAATTTGTCAAATGATTTAATTGAAAATAGGGTGGTTGTCTTAACTATGGCATGTTATTTTATCCCATATGTCTTCTCCTAAGCCTGGATCATCTGGTCTATCCCCTCTAACATCTGTGCAGCTGTCCATTTTGTCTTTACTTCATGGAAGAAAAATAGGTTGCATCTTCAATGTTTGCAAGCTAGAAAATCTGCTTCTCAGACTGTTCCAGCTACCAGAATAACTACTACATAGATATTTTCCTCTTTGTCCTCTTTCTACTTTTGTCTTTTCTAGCTTTTTCTCTTCCTAGAATTTAAGCTCCTAGGCTATCCTTTCCCCTTTTTGGTTTTGTCTTTTTCCCTTTTTGCCGGCTCTTTCGGCTCCTTCTTTAGCTAGTCACTGAGTTTGTTTTTAGGTTCTGCGCCACATTTGAAACTTAGTAGATATTTCATTACCTTAAATTTGATATCTATGGGGACGTCATTGGTTGAATGTTTCAATGGTTTGGGTGGCCTTCTCGGCTCCTTGGTTCAATCACTTTCTTACTTCAATCACTTTATTAGTTCAATCACTTTCCCGCTCCTTAGTTAAACCATCCGTTGAACCACCTATTTGCTGCTTCTTTACTTTACTGACGCTACTTTTGAACCTTTGAACCCATGAGCCATTGATCTTTGAACTCTTTTGGTTCAAGATTCAATCAGTTCATTGGTTCATCCTTTGTCCGTCACTTGTTCTTTCTAAGCTCTTTGATCTTCATCACACTGGTTGAACCTTTGAACCTATGAACTCATTGAACCTTTTGGTTGAAGGTTCAACGGTTCAATTAGTTCATTCTTTTTATTTGGCTAAGTCTTTTTGATCTTTCTGAACCAAACGCGTTGAACCATTGAACCCATTGAACCTTTAAACCAAAGTGGTTCAATGGTTCAACGGTTTAATGGTTCAAGCCTTCTTCTCTTTGACAAGTGTTTTGAAGCCATTGAATTGTGAAGCGGTTGAAATTTGAACCTTGACAAATGCGCTTAACTCTTGTTGATGATGTTGAACCTTTGAACCCATTAAACCTGTTGAACCAAAATGGTTCAAGGTTCAACGGTTCAATGGTTCAATACTTGCTTAGAAGCTTGTCTATGAACCTTTTGGTTGAACCTTGTCATTGAACCAACCTTGAAATTTCCTAAGTGTTGAGAACTTGCTTCTTTCCTATAGAGTCCATAGAAATCAACATGTGAAGCTCATAGAACTTGGTCTGTAGAGTCCATAGATTTAAGCCTGTAGAGTCCGTAGATTCAAGCCTACAGAGTCTGTAGATTCAAGCTACAGAGTCCATAGATTCAAGCCTATAGAGTCCGTAGATTTTTTGAAAATCTTTGAAAAATGAAGAACTTGAATGCTAAGAACAATTTTTGAAAAGGGAAGAGAGGATTTTGGTTTGTTGAACCAAAATAGTTCATATGTTGTCCCAAAAATGAGTGATATTTTTGGGGGATAACAGATTGAAGTCATGCATGGATTCCTTAAGTCCTCTTTGAATAACATTTAGTGGATGAATTAGTGATGTATGATCACTCTTGTCCTCAAACCTTTGAGTTAAAAACTCCCCAAAGTCATGCCAAGTAGTGATGCATCCTCTCGGCAAGGTTCTATACCAATCAAGGGATTTTCACCTAAGATACATGACAAGTAATATGATTTCTATGTTGATCTCAGTGATATTATGGAAATTTCATAAGCTATATATGTCTTTAATATGCTCACTTGGGGTGATAGGACCCTCCCCATTGAAATAAGGAACACTCTTGGTGGCATTGGGAGGGATATCATCATTGGCATTAAGGTTTATAGGATTTTCAATATTAAAAACTAGGAAAGCATGTTTCCTTCAAACTATTATTCACTCTCTTGTTCTTCTTGAATTTCAAAACCTTCTTACTCTTCAATCTCTTCTTCAAGATTCTCAAATGTCAAGATAGGCTCAGGGTACTAAACTTCAAGAGGAAGTTTAGGATGAGAGAGTGGATTTGTAGGTTGATTATCTCTAATAGAAAATGACCTAGTAAAGACAATGAAGCATGAAAATAATATAAACTTGGCGTGAAACCAGACATTACCTATAGTGGATTGCCAAATTCTAAGTAGAAAACACTTATGCAATTATGATGTTGTCAAGACCAACATTCACCTTGACAAGAATTGCCTAGGACAATGGTCCCACCAAGCATGCTAGAATTGTTGTCACTCAAATTTTCACGCTTGAAGAGGTATTTAAATCCTTCTCCAAATTGAGTGGAACATGGGATTACCCATAGACCTATGGGTTGTCTATAGTAGGGGTAAACCTCTAGATTGAAGGGTGAGCTCCCTTGATATATGTATTATAGCTCTTCACCTATACTACTAGCTTGTTGAAACGAAAAGGGAGATAGAAAACATAAATTAAACATATCCTAATGAGGTGATGCACTAATTTAATCTTCACAATACTATCATGTACTTGCACTATGAAATGTGACTAACAAAACTACAACATCTAAGGTTTCTCTAACATAAGTATTTCAACATGAAGGTGATATGCAAAGCACTTCTCAAGGTGAATGAATAAGAGGTATGATTATAGACACTATTATCCTTTTATACACTTTAAGACATATAAGAGCACTAATTACACTTCATGTGACCTTTTAGATAGTAGACTACTTACACAAAATATGAAGAGTAAGGTGAATCCAAGGATAGATGATTCTCACTTGTCATTCAACTATGCACTACTTTACACACTTGGATAAGAATTTTAGAAATCAAAACCAGATTGAAATATGTTATTCAAAGGCAATATTAAATACTCAAACTAGTAGGGCTTCACCATACTAGGTGTGGATTCTACAAACTTAGCCAAAAGTGGCTACTTATATAGAGAAGTATGCATGCACACGCACGTGCGCGCGTGCGCGCACACACACACACACACACACACACACACACACACACACACACACACACACACACACACATAGAGAGAGAGAGAGAGAGAGAGAGAGAGAGAGAGAGAGAGAGAGAGAGAGAGAGAGAGAGAGAGAGAGAGAGAGAGAGAGAGAGAGAGAGAGAGAGAGAGAGAAGAAGATTTAAAAGTTTCCATGAAATTTAAAACAATAAAAGGAGTTATTATATAGTCAAAATACACTTCCAAGTCCATTATTCTCACTCTTTAAAAATATTTAACCTTTCAATTGGTGTAGGGGTTATAAAATGGCTTGACACCTTTACTAGCTTCTTAAAAATTGCCCTTCTTTACATGAAAAGAGTGAAAAATTGAAATTTATAATCATTAATTCACCATTAATTGATCTAACATAACTCATTAGACATCTACCATGCCTTAATAACTTCATCTATTTTGACATTCCATAATTTATGTGCATATGTGTCTTAGAACTCTTCATTTCCCACGCCTAGCTTGGTCCAAGTGGAACAAAACTCAAGAACATATTATTAAAGTCACCCTATCTCTATGAATGATATTAAAATATGTTATTAGGTCTAAAAAAAACCATTTTTATTCCTATAACAACTCCCAAGAACTTATTTTGCTCCTAAATCCCTCACTAGGTCTAGTTTCCTTGTATCCCTAAAAACATGTAAACCTCCTTGTGTAGGGAGTTGCATATATGATAATTATAAAATGATGAAATATTATAGGACCCATAATGTCCTTATAGATACATGTAAAATTTCATCCCCTGACTCTGAGTGGAAGTCCATCTTTTCTACCTTTATCTCTCTTGAGTTAGGTTTCAATTAGGCCTCCTTGCCTAGAAACCATATTTTATTGATATAGACTTATGACACACATGTTAAATCATCCAAAAACAATTATTTAATTTCCTAGGATATTCACCAACCTCAATATCAATTTTGAGGTCCTGAGATCCTTTGGAATCATGCAAACCATGAAATCACCTTGTTACCTAGCTTGGTTTTGAGTTTGTTTGAGACTACCTCAGAAAATGAGTCTTGTTTGACTACCTAAAAAATATCCTATGAATTGTTTTTAGAATTTAATAGTTATGACACATCCCAAATGACCTCATCTAATTATTGGTAAGTTTTCCCTTCTTAGAACACTTACAAAACACCAAAAACATACAAAACTAGGGCATTTATGACAATCCATAAAAGTGACATCAGCATCAAAGTACATGCATAGAACCTAATTGGAGTATTAAACAACATACAATATGTTTTAAGATCAAAATGTGAAATTAAAAGTGATTTTTAGGTCTTTTCCCCTTGATTGGTCACTATCAGGGTTTTAGGAGGGTTTAAGGCATGTTTGGGGTCTTAAGGATTGTTCATAAAGAAAAGATCACCAATTAATCTCATTACACTTGAAAAACCTATTTTAATTACCTTTTAAAATATCCCAAATGGATCATATTCCCATTCAATTTTTGAAAGGCGGTATGAGTATCTAAAGTTGTTCTTTGGGTGGCATGCTTAGTGTTTCTTAAGCTCAAGAGAGGTCAAATTTGAGTTTTGGGTCTCAAAACTCCATCCCACAACTAGAAGAGGTTCAGAAACCTCCAAATAAATCCTACCCATTTTTATAAATTACTTGATAGTGATCACCACTCCTCTATATTCATTTGGTGTACTAGTTAGGGGTCTTGGGGTTTAGGCCTATCATCTCTTTGTTAGCCCTCAAGGGCACTTGACTTGAAAGTTGAGTGTTGATGCCTCCTAAAAGTGTATGGATACCTTTACCATGACTATGAATTTCCCTTGGGGATATTTATTAATTTTGGCATACTTTTTTTATGCCTTTGAGCTGAAATGGATCCCTTGGTCTCATGACTGCCTCTTGCCAATGGGTTGGGCAAGGTTTGAGACAATAATGAGTATATCCACTACATGTGTGGCTTTGAAATTATCATGGATGCATTATTCTACTAATTACCACCCTCTATACCAATTTTCAAGGCATGATCATGCCTATATAGGCCTTAACACTTTAATTTCCCTCAAGACTGGCTATAACCTGTGTGTGTGAATTAGGCCTATAGGCCAAAACATGGCTTTGAACATTTTATACTCCTATCATCTAGTTTAAGGGTTCAATGAGATGTTTATTTAATTATAAATCCATTCATCAAGGATTCTCCATAATTTTAGACTTCTCACAGTCCTTTACTCTCTTCACCAATCAATTAAAACCCTCATAGTAGGCAGACCTATAGTTTATCTTTTGATTGTGTGTACAGACTTTAAACTCAGTTTGGTTAGTCTTCCTTAGTTCTCTTTTGGTTTCATACTGACCCTTTGACCTCTTATTTTATTTGAGGTAGACCTCAAAGTCTCTTTTAAACATCTCTTCTTTCTTTCCCAAGTGTAAAACAAACCTATGTTCTCTAAGTTTATAGCTTGTAGGTGACTTCTAGGTGTTTGAATATGTTCACCTCACCATCACACAAATAGCCTTTTAATGATCTTGAATTTTAGTTGAAGTCTTTATTGGGTTTAAAGCATTTTCAATATCTCTGACTCTTCACCTTAGGTCTAAAAATGAATAGATCCTCTAAGTAGGCTTGTATGTACCTATTAGAATACTTGACTATATTAGGTGCTTTAACTTCACCTTGAAGGTCATTGATCTTATCAGGTTCCTAAACTTGTTTGAAGATCCCAAAATATGTTCAAATAATTTCAAATATAATGCACTAGCTCTTTAAGTTTGAGAATGGATTAGTCTTTGAAAAGGCATGTAGGTGACCTTTTAAGGTTAGGACTGTATATAGGTGTCTCAAGGTCTGAAAGTTACACTGTTCACTTGCCATGATGATTTTAAAGACACATCAAAAGAGTTTCATTTCCACTATGCTACAAGGTTTGCTAATACCTTTTGCAACATTTTTCAAATCATTTCTTACTTTATTCTTCCATATAGACCTATAGGTGGTCTCTTATGGTTTGCCAACTTAGTCTCACTATCATCTTTCACTTACAAGTGACCTAGTTGATTCTTCAAGGGCTTGTGTCCTATTTCATCTATCTGAGATTAGGTGCCACTGTCTAAATCATTGTTGTTGACCAAATTTGACCTTATAGGTCAAATTGGGAACCCTATAGGTAAAAATGTGATCTTTAGGTGTTTGTATGGGTCTAATATTTTTTCATAGGGTGTATTATAAGTATTTTGACATCATTCCATGTCATATTAGCCTTGGTCATTAGTCTTTTTAATCCTTTTGTCTTTTAGAGTCATTTTGGGGGTCAATATAGAGAATTAATTGAGTTGTATGGTCTCCTTAGGTAAAGTGAAGGTGTAAAAATGTGATGTCACACCCCATGTGTCCTGAAAAGTCTTAAGTAACCATTTTTAACTGAAAAGTGGTAAGTTCTTCAAAAGAAAGAGTAGTTTTCTTAGAAAGAGGGGAGTTTTCTTAAGGAGTACAGACTTGTATGGCCTCCTATAGCTGAGGACACTTCAATATTGTCCCTTGGTATTCCACACACTTTTTTTACTGATTAGTTTGATCATAATCTCTAATAAATTGAGAAAACCACTTCTCTCTCCTTCCACTAGGCTTGGCAAGCAAGAATGGTCAACATGTTTGTACTTAGTATGAATAACAAGGGAGGTTTCAAGGAAAATGCTCATGGGGGTGTCTTCTAAACTCATTTAAATTTCATTTTATGTTTTTTTGTAGAAGAATGGTGACCTGTGATTTATGAACCATTCTTAATAAATTTACCTGTCTAATTTGCCTGCCAATCTATGCACCCTACACGTTTTGCTTTCATTTGAATAGATCCATACAATATAATAGCTAAGATTGATTCAAGATGATTTTTAATCCATATTCTCATGATTTCCATGCTTATTTTCATGTTTGGTAAGGATATCATGGGCTAATTAGTTTAATATGAAAGTTGATGTTCTAGGTGGAATGGTAATCAAGTTCACTACTTGTAGAAGGTTATATTCTCTAAAAGGGATTAATATGAGTAGGATATGGTGTTTCCCATGTTTAAATTTTATATTTACTACCTCCCTTCCATGTTTGGCCTCATAACTCCATGCTTTGTGTTTCTATTGCTATTTTTGCTTTCACATTCAAAGAGAGAATAAGAAACTAAAAGAAATGGTCTAAGGCTTGATGTACCTAGATGAAGTCGTGCGCACCATAATCCAGATGATCCTGAGAACTCCTCTTTGGTTATGGAGGATGACACCTGCAAGAGAAAGAGACTAAGACAAAGAAGGCGTTAGATGAGGAGATGGTGGGTTGCCAAGCAAAAGCTTGATCCCAGAAGCAAAAGCTTGAGGGATGTCAACCCACTGATTGATAAAAGGATGTCTGATAAATATCAGAATAATAAAAGACTGCAATGATAAATACTAAAAAGGAAATGGAAGCAAATGCTTACCTGAATGATGCTGTCAGGCTGGTCACAGTCGCCGACGTCGGTGACCCTACCGGCGTCGGTTGTCAAGGTCTGCCGACGTCGGTTAGTCTGCCGACGTTGGTGGGGGAAGTGACCGGCGTCGGTTGGGGCAGTAGTCTATGGATGAGTTCTAGATGATTTTTGGTCTGTGGATGGGTCTGAGACAGAGTTTTGGGCTTGGTTGAATGGTCTGGGGGTCTGGGTCTGAGAGTCTGGTTTTGGTTAATGGTCTGAGAGTCTATGCAAAGGTCTGGGACAATGGACAAAATGTCAAAAAGGGATAGAGGGATAGAGGAGACAAACAGGGGGATAGGGATATAAGGATTCAGGTTTGGTCTGGTCTGGTGATAGGGAGTGCTGAATCTAGTTCATAATACTTAGAAGCAAATAACTAGAAAACACAATGAAAGTATAAACAAAATACTTACCTATGACTGGCTGAAGGAGTGCTGATGGTGTTGTTGCTTATGTTATTGACGAAGGCAGAGTCCCTGTTGTTGATGTATAAAACTGATGTAGAGTCCCTGGAGAGTGTTGCTTGATGTGTACCTGTAGCCAAAGAGTTAGCAGTGGAAGAGAGAGGAGCGAAAGATTGACGGATTGAAGGATTCAAGAGTCAGATGCGAGAGAGAGAGGTGAAAGATGGATAACGGATGCAGAAAACCATTATGAAGGCTATCGACACTGGCAATATCACCGACGTCGGTCGACATTTGACCGACGTCGGCAGCTGGAAGGTAGGAAAAAGGCTAAAAATAGCCTTTCATCCATTTTCCCAACTGCCGGGTCAACGAGTCCGAAGAAGAAATGGTCGAAGGTGATTAAAATGGATGAGAGGTTAAAGGGGAGAAGTTGGAATGGGGGTCTAATAATTAATATTGGCCATGTGGGGAATGAAGGGAATCCAAAGAAGGGTATCCAAGGGTGGTGAGGTGGCAAGGGAGAGAGAAAAGGAGTTTTGTTAATTTAAAATAGCTAATTATTTTAAATTAACAAGACATGGGTTAGGAGTGGTTAAGTGGACCAAAGGGGACTAAGAGGGGGAGAAAGGACCAAGGGGTAAACATGATTTCGGTGTCTACACTTTGATCAAACATTCAATCCATAGTCATACTCAGTCAACTCTGTACCTAATTTCACTTATAGCCATGTTGAATCACATGTGTAGAACCTATTTAGTATGTTCATGGAGGTGTATTTTAGGTATAAATATGTTTAAATGTGTTTATAAGTAGTAATAAATAATTTATATCCTCCAAAGAGTGTAAAAAGAGGATTGTTGCAGTCATATACAATACTTCCATACAGTTTACCATTGGATGTGCACCTACAGGGGATTGAAAGGGAAAATCACATTGAAATCAAGTTATCTTAACTTGATCTAAGTTTTCACAAGTTGTAATGGATCCATGTTAGAATTTTAATTAGGTACAATGGTTGTTAAAGGCTCATACACCATGTGTATGATTCATGTTTCTACTCATTATCCTGCCTACAGCTCTATTAACACCTATAGGAGGGTAAGAATACTAAAATGTAATTTTAGACCTTGATTCTGGTCTTTCATGATGTAGGAGTTGTGTTTTTAAGATTTGATAATGTCTAATAACCCATTTTAAGGTCAAATTCAACACACATTATTTATGTCTTTACTCATTACCTGTAGACATGTAAATGTTCATCTACAGGTGGTAATACATAGAATTAGGATGTCATATGGGAGTTTTGAAACATGTTGTGAAACTCCTTTTGGGATTCTAGTAAGTTTAAAATATCATAACATACCTACGTGAGGTGCTAGGGTGATAATCAAACTATGAGAAACCTTTCCAAGGATGATGACTGTAGGTTTAGCAATCAAAACCCTAAAACATGAAAATAGAGCACTTCATGATTTTGTGAATATCATATGGTTAGGTTATCAAGACTCTTGATGCATCCTAATGACTTTTAATTTTATACCCTACATATGATAATATATTTGAAAAATATGGAGGATAGAAGATTAGTGGAAGATAGAAATTGGAAGTCTCCAAGTTTCACTTTTATGCACTAAATTCAGGCAGTAGTATCTATAGGTTTTGAAGGTACAAAGTGATCTTAACACTTCAAGGTGCTAGTAAGGCATACTCTCATTTTTTAAATTGAATTATTGATTTAATTTCACACAAATAAACATAAATATCATTAGGATAATGTTGATATGTGGTGTTTCAAGTCCAACTCACACCTACAAGTGTCCCTTTCTCTGGAGCATGATCACCTACAGTATATTGTTAGCCTTCATATTATCCATAGTAAGAGATTAAACATAAAGATACCAATCTTTATTTATAGAGGATGATTCCAAAATATATAAGAGGGTTTATAAGGAATATGTAGCATAGGTTTTAGGGATAAAATCCACCTACATGACCCTATGTAGTCAATTGTAGGCTACTATAGGCAAATAATGAATTGAAACATGGCATCTAGGTGTTAGTATTGCATAACATCAAGGTGAAAAAATGAGTCCAAATAATTTATACATGATCATGCAATCTTAAATAAATGTTTTAGACATTATTTCAATCTCAAAACATATAGGATCACCTACAAGTATGATGCATTGGAGCAAAACATGGTAAAATCCTACACAGTCTTGTGAGTTTAGGTTGTAAGGGTAATTAGAAGTCTAGAGTGATGAATGTATTGTTAATACATCCATCATGATTAGATAATATTAAATATACTCTCATCATATGAAAATCATGCATATAGTGGACTCATAACAAGTAATATAGAGCCTATATCCTAAACCCTGTAGACAGTCAACTACGCCATAAGTATGTCTTAAGATTTAATGAATTTGAGGGTTCTAAAAGCCTAATAAAAGTATAAAACATTGTATATATCATTTTCATATCTGGGATAATATATTCCAATAATAATCATTGTTTGAGAAAATAGGTTAGTGCCCTTTATTTGGTCTCAGATAGAGGGTATTCCCTTTGTGCATAAACCCTACAGTCTTGGGGATTGGAGATGAAAGGGTGGGACAAAATTTGATTGGAAATTTAAAGGAAGATTTTAAATTTTAATTAATCCTATGAAATCATGAGAAACATCTCACATAAGGAGGGAACCCAACAGGATGGTTTCGCTTGACAAGTATGCAGACGTGTCTATTAGGCCTTGAAGAAGCCTAGTGCCCAAATGGGAAGTCACTTACACTTCTAGTATTAGGTATGATTTATAACCTATTATATAAATTTTATGGGGTCTTTTTAGATGTGTAAAATATTTAAAATTTTAGATAAGCCGCATGGAGATCCACTTTTGGCTTAGAACCAACTCAAGCCTATAAGAAATAGAGAAACAAGCTTGATAGGCTAAGTTGATATGCTTACATCTCCTTAGACACTATGCATGGGGATAAGATAAATTTGGAGATGTTAAAATAGGTCATTAAAATTGATCTTGTGTAATTGGTTTTTAATTCTAATGTTTCATCTCTATGAACAAAGCTTAAGAGCTTAAAGCACTCAAAACCCTTGTAGACACTAGATAAGGACCCGATTGGGAAAATAAGGAAGGAAAAGCATCCAAATGGACCATAATGGATTTTAAAATGATTTTATATTATATATTACTCTCCAAATAACATTTACATCCACTTGAGTTGAACCCTATCTGTATGGATAGTGTACATAACTACTTCCTTTGATAATTTTATGCATCATACAAGTTCTAGGAGGTTTTAAGAGATGAAATAAACTTTTGACGAAAGATAGAGAATTATTATAACTCAATATGGTAATTTAATGCTTCATAAAAAATCCTAAGTGTGCCTACCAATAGATTCATCTTAGCCAATCAAAACTAGCAAAGTGAGCAAGATAGTGAGAAGTGTGAGAACTTCAAGTGGATGCCTTTTTAAGGTGTACCTTGTTGGTTGAATATTTTATCGATCAGCGTACTGATAAACAAAATAGGTTTGATCAGCCAAAGTAGGAAGATTAGTCATCCAAATGTGTAGGTTCACCACATAAAAAGGGGACTGATCTCTCCTCTCATCAAAGGGAGGTTCCCTATAGATAAGCTATATATATATATATATATATATATATATATATATATATATATATATATATATATATATATATATATAGAAAATAATACTCAGGGGTAGGACAAACCATCCATCTCTCTTTTTTTAGAGATGATGTATGCAGATCAAAGGAATAACTCAAAGGAAATGATAGAAAACACTCCTCTTCTTTCAGAAGTACTATTCAGCCAGCCACAAGAGTACTCCTATTAGTAACAACAAAATGTAGCAAAGGATGTAATAACCAGCAAATCGAGATGCAGCACAAAGTCTCCACCTGAATTGCTCAAGAGTAAGATATGAAGGACAATGAGGGTACAAAGTCATCCCAAAGTCCTTTACACATAAATGAAAAGAAAACACACTAAAGGCAATTATGGGGGCACAAAGTCTCTCCATAGTTGACTCTTTAGGACATCTTCCTGACTACTTTCACTAATTCTGCTTGTTGAATTAAAGGAATAGAAAATATATCAAGGAAAAAGACATAAGAATAGTTTCCCCAAAAACAAAGATATCATAGCACAAAGTCTGAAAAATCACTTGCTTTCTTATTCCAATAACAAAATATGATCAACAAACTGAGCTCAAATTCTTAGAAATGCCTTTTAATTTGGGCAGAGTTTTGTTCTGATTGTCAAAAAGAGATGCATTTACAATAGAAGAGAGTCCCTTATATAGCCTCTTTAAGAAGGACTCAGGAATAGTAACACATCATGTTGCATTGGAATATGTTAAGAAGATAGGCTGGAACTTAGGGGCATTTACACATTTGATTTTATCAATGCAGAGAAACAAGTCACGCTATTGAAAGTTTGCAACTTTCAATGTCCATTTGGCGATCTGATCCTACCTTCATCGTTCCTCCTTTTCTATTTAATTGAATTGGTTCCTAGATTCAATTTGCTATTATGTTCCTTCCTCACTTTCTACTAGTCTTGGCCTTGAAGTCTATGAATGCATTCAGGTCTGTAGATTCAAAGGATCAACAACTATTTTATGAGCTTTAAAATTGACATTCGTGCACCCATCACTATGTTTTCAATGGCTAGTTCATTGTGTTAAATTTGACATCTTCAAACACGTCACCCCTTGGTCCTTCTTTAGATCTTCTATTTGGCACTTTCTTGGAAATAATCTACCCTTTCAGGCCTTAAAAAATGATTGGCTTTGGGTCGAGAAGAGCTCCCCACAAGGTATCTGCCGTTTGGGTGGTCTTTGAATGGCCTTCGGGCTTCTTGTTTTACATCTTCCTGAAGGGAAGGTGACCCTTCGACTTCGGGAAAGTTTCCTTTTATTCAGTAGCTAAGAGTCCCCCACAAGGGCACCTACCCTTCGGGGTCCTTCGGTGGCCTTTCACGGGTTTCCTGCAAGCATTTTCCCTGGACAAATTCCTACGAACAAAAAGTCCATGGAAATTTCCCGCAGACAAAAAGTTCACAGAAAATGTTCCTATCACTTTTGCCTTGGTTATTTATTTAGGATTTCTACCCACATCTTCTCTGAATTCTTTCAAGCTTTTTGTCTGAAGGAATTTCTTCTTGCCTTAGTCTTTTTCAAATGCCTTAAACAGAAATTTGAAAGAATTTACCTTTTGAGGCTTCTTTGAAAATGACCCTTCTAAAGGGTACTTTTTTCATCCAAGTGCCCTCCACAAGGGCACTTTGTCCTTCGAGAGGCTCTTTGAACTTTTGCATTTGAATTGCTCTGTTGAACCACTTCGTTGAACCACAGCAATGAAATGCTTAGTTGAACCAAACGTTGAACCAAGCCGATGAACCAAGCTTTGAACCAAAATGGTTCAAGCTGATGGTTCAATTGAATGAACCAAGCCTTTGAACCAAGAAGATGAATGAAACCTTTGAACCATGTGTTTGAACCCACCGTTGAACCAAGTTTTGGTTCAACTGTTTAAACAAAGCCTTTGAACCATGTGTTTGAACCCGCCTTTGAATCAAAAGACGTTGAACCAAGATTTGGTTCAACGGTTCAAACAAAGCCTTGAACTAATTGACGAACCGTTTGATTAAACCAAAGGATGAACCAAAATGTTGAAACAAAGTGGATGAACCGATTGAACTGAAAGCATTGTACCTATTAAACCAAAGTGGTTCAACGGTTCAATGGTTCAAGCCTCTTTTGCTTGAATGCTTGTCAATAGACATTTTTGATTGAACCAAGACACTGAACCAATCCTGAAAATGACCAAGTGTTAGAAACTGATTCTTTTGGTTGAACCAACTTGTAGAAGCCTTTAAACCTATAGAAATGAACCTGCCTGTAGAGTCTGTAGAAATCAAGTCTGTATAAATCAACCTATAAAGCCCATTGAACTTGGCTTGCAGAGTCCATAGATTTTCTCTTCCTATTGAGTTCGTAGATTTCTCTTCTTACAGAGTCCATAGATTTAAGCCTACAAATTCTGTAGATTTTTGAGAAGCTTGAAAAATTGAGGAATTTGAATGTCTAGGACAAATTTTGAAAAGGGAAGAGACAATTTTGGCTTGTAGGACCAAAATAGTTTAAATGTTGTCCCAATAATGAGTGATATTTTTGGGGGACAATAGTTGGCTCTAGTTGGGGAACTTCTGTCAATTGCAAAAAGAATTAAAAGGAGTAAAATCCAAAATATCCAGTGTCTTCATGTGTACCATTGGGTTATAGAGTCATGCTACCCAAAAATGAAAGGCTCCAAAAAAAAAGAAAACAAACAAAAACAAAATAGAATTAAAAACTATACAAATATACACAGATGATATGATCTAATACTTCAAGAGTTGAAGTGTTTCAGATGTTGCTTCTTGAGAGACAGTGAAAATAGTGTGCCATATTGGTAAACCAATAGGAAAATGTTTTTACCCCAAAAATGATGATGGGTGAATGGAGCTCTCCACCAGGAAACCAATTTTATGTGTCTTCCTCTTGGCTTTTTCTTCTTCTTGCCCCATGGCAGGATGTGATCTTCAAACTGGAAACTGTAACTCCTTGCTCTCTTGGTGAAGGATTTCTTTACCTGATTTTGATTTGAAGTAGCATGGTCCATTACCATAATTGGTTATTCTTCTGGTTTAGTCCAGCATATGATTAGATTGTCTATATCAGACTCTTGAAAAATTATCAACTTAGCATCTTCTTTGATGTGAAAGATTTTAATTTCTTCATCTTGAGCAATCTTTAATTCAAGCAATAGAGATTCACATCCAGTTGTGTTGTTGGTGTTGCTGACTTGAAAATTGCATGAAGGAAGAATATCTCCTTGAGGAGATATCAACATAGTCCCAACTCCATCGTTGATGGAAAAATTTCTGCCATTGGATTTCAAAATCAAAGCATCATCAAAAGCTGATCTCCTATCAGATTTCTCTTCATAAGAGATGGAAGATCCTTCCTTATTTATACTACAACCTACCAATTCTCTTGAAGTCTTGTTTGGATCAATTCCTAGATTGTTAGCTACAGGACTTTCATCTGTAGAAACATGAACATCCTCTATGGTAAAGAAATAATTACCCCTGCTTAAAGACTCAAATAAAATTTGTGATGCAGGAGATGATGTTTGGATGACCACATATTTTTCCCCCTTTTCAAGGAGAAATCTCTTCATCACACCTTGGACAGGGATCCTTGCTTTAGATAGGTCCATGCTTAGTTCTCCTCCCACGTCCTTGTAGAAATTTCATCCAAGCAAAATGCCATAGGATGATGGGACGTCAGCAACCAAGACAGTCATCCTAATTCTCTTGTCTAGAAAGGCTGCCAATGTAAATTGGGCATCTTTAATTTGCCCCAACAATGGTACTTACTTGTTTTCCATAGAGAAACATCTCCCAAATGTTTTGGTCAATATGAGACCCAGAGACTCAGCTACTTTAGTAAGCATGACATTGTCAAATGCCCTAAAATCAATGATGCAATTGTTGAGTTGATAACCATTTATTAATAGGGAAACATAGAAAGGTTCTATTTTCCCAGGGATAGTTGGAAGAGTAAAGACAAGATTATTTGGAATGGGCATGTTCTTTGGGGAATCAAGAATTATTTTCTTAACCTCTTGTCTTATAGAGATGGTTTGGTTCTTGACACATTGGACCAACTTATCCAATTGATTAGGATTGGATTGTAGATATTCAAATTTAGACATTTGTATTTTGGTCTTTTTGACATGATCAATTATGTCAAATGGCTGAATTGAACTAAATACAGAAGAAGGAATTTCAACTTTTTGGGTTTTAGGAGGGATGGGAGGAGGGCTAGTTTATGAAATGGGAGTAGAAGGTGAAGGTGAAATTGATGTACTTACATTTTGGGTGATCATCAAATCCTTTGATTAAAAAGGTAGAGTGGTTCCATGCTTAGCAATTGTAATTGCTGGTTGAGGTTGCTCCTCTATCTTCCCTTTATCAGATTACTGGACTGATTGGTTCTTGGACCTAGTAAATATTGCATATGATCCATCAATAGTTTCTCCTTTACTTCTGGGTTCATCTTGGTAGTTCAAGAAACCAATGTGGGAGTTGCTAGATGATTCTTCTTGATCCTCTGTGAAGAGATCAACATCATTTTCTTGCTAAAACTCAGGTTGGAAAGAGAAATCATGTTCTATTTCTAAATATCAAACTACTGAGTTGGTTGGAGGAGCTTTAAGGGCAAGTTTCCTTTGTGGAGGAGGAAGGCAATTTTGTTGCCCTTGATTCTTGGCAGCATTTCCCTGATATGACTGATTTGGGAATGTCCTTCTATATGAAGGAGAGGAGACATTCCTTGAGCCATTTGCTTTTTGAGAGTAAGTACTTCATTTGCTAGCTTTTACACCATTAGATTAGTGGTGCCTGTAGATGCATATTCAAAAGATGATGAAACTCTATTTCTATTTGGATCTCTTCTTATTTTCCCTACTAAGATGAGATCATCTTCTACCTTAATGGCCAAAAGTTGAGCTGCAGCAAGATCTATTTGACCAACACATCTCAAAATAAAACTTACTTCAGGTAACTGAGAATTAATGAAGAAGCATTTGAGATTCTCAACTATAGGTCGAGCAATTATAGGAATTCTGTTCCTCAATTTGTCAAATTTGGCTATGAAGTCTCTCATTGGTTCATGAGGCTCTTTCTTCATCTATGTAAGTTGAGCCAAAAGTGCATGTGCATCTTCTGCAAGTTTGAATCTAGCTTCAAACTTATCTTTGAGAGTATTCCAATTAGTTACTGACCAAGCTTGTAGATGGTAGAACTAATCTATAGCAACACCTTGTAATGTTTCTATAAAAAGCCTGACTGTTACATCTTCAAATTCTACTCTGATTACTCCACAAGCTATGCTGAAGGCTGCAATGTGTTCATCAAGATGAACTTTCCCATCACCATAGAATTTGGGGAAATTCTTCCTTGAACTATGTGGAAGCTCATGTAGAGGTGGGGTAAGATTGAGAGGACCAAAAGCATTACCCAAGGGGCCTTAAACTGCCATTGTAGGATTATGAAAATGAGGGATAACAAATATCAGAGGGGTAATTATTGGCAAAGCTTTATCAACAATAGAAGTAGATACTTTGTCTGGAAATGGAGATCTGACTTTAGTAGGAGGAAAGCTCTTAGTTCGTTGGAGACGAGATGGTGAAGGAAACAAATCAAAATCACTTTGTTGTACCAACTTGAATACAGGGTCAAAAATTCCTTTAGCCCTTTGGCTTCATGTATACCTTGAATCAACCAGATTGTGAAACAAAAATGGAAAATAATTGACCTTGCTTCAGTTAAAGCTTGAGGCTTTAAACTATGCATTCTTTTCCAGTTAGTGTGGAAGTAAATGGAAGATGGTAAGGATATAAATGGATAATGGGTAAGACAAGTAATGGAGTCACTAGAATCTATAATGGATAAGGGTTATAATGATAATGGGTAAGACATAGGTGATATTTCAATTTGAAACTTGAGGTTCCAAATTGCACAGAATTATGTATATCCCCAGCGGAGTCACTAAAAACTGTTGGTTGAATATTTTGTCGATTAGCATACTGATAAACAAAATATGTCTAATCAGCCAAAGTAGGAAGATTAGTCCTCCAAATATGTAGGTTCACCACATTAGAAGGGGAATGATCTCTCCTCTCATCAAGGGGAGGTTCCCTATAGATAAGCTATATATATATATATATATGTATGTATGTATATATATGTATATATATATATGTATATATATATATGTATATATATATATGTATATATATGTATATATATATATATGTATATATATATATATATATGTATATATATATATATATGTATATATATATATATATGTATATATATATATATATGTATATATATATATATATATGTATATATATATATATATATATATATATATTGTCAGAAATCTAGAACACAAAGCTTTGATACCACCTGTTAGGATCTTGTAGCTCACTCTGATACCAAATGTTAGTACCTTAGAGCTCAATTGATTACCTTGTATATAAGCAACTAAACACAGAATTAAACCAGAAGTAATACGTAACTAGAATTTAGAGATAGCAAAGAATAAATGATATGAGAAACAATATAATTTGTATTAACCCTCTTCCAGAAGGAAATACAATGAAGAAATCTCACTCTTCCCACACCTCTTGGGTGTACAGTAATTCTCCCTCAAGAGTTCTCTCTCTCATACAATCAATTACAACCAACTCAACACTGAGTTGTTCCCTCTAGTGATAATCAACCCAATGGTTGTTTCACACACACACAAGTAGATCTCCTTGATCTTGCACACTTGTAGATCTAACTGACCTTGCTTACCATGTAGATCTCCCTGATCTTGCACACTTGTAGATCTAACTGATCTTACACTTGGAAGGATCTTGTCCTTGTCCTTGATTACAATATAGCCCCATGGGTCTATTAAACAGATCCCAAACCAAACAATAATTAGAAACGTAGACTCAAGAATAAAATTAATCTTTACATGCAAACTAACTATTTGTCTAAAATTAGACCAGTTCTAGAAACACACAGGTGACCAACGTCAGTTCCTATCTAATCGATGCCAGCTGACCATAACCGATGTCGGTTACTATGTACACTGAATATAACTGACGTTGATTGGCCTATCGATGTCGGTTACTTTGTAACTCAGCAACTTCCACTTTTACATTAGTGAAGCTTTTAGCTCCATAACTTAACAATCTCCCACTTGGAGATAAATAGTTGCATCTGTACTTCCTCTAATTTGTTTTTGGCTTGTATCCCCATCTTCAAGTTCAATCTTGAAGACCAACAGAAGTTGAATGAAGATTCAACTTGTCCTTTATTCCTGGCTTTGTTAACATTTCTTTAGGGTTCTTATCGTTGTTAGCCTCTGTGACTACAACAACCTTCTGCATCTCTAAAATCTAGCTAACCACCATTCCACCAATAGTGAACACATATCCTATGGTACTTCTCTTGCCATCCAAGTCACCTACCATATCGAAATCTACATACCTATGTAGAGAAGTGTTTGACCCTGCATAGCGTAAATACCTGCTGCTGGTCCCTCTCATATATCTGAGAATCCACTGAACTGCTTTCCAGTGCTCCTTTTCTGGATTGGCCATAAATTTGCTAACAACTCCCACTATTTGGGCAATATCAGGTATAGTACATACCATGTACTCAACCTCATCATGTGACTTAGGACACTGTTCATAGCTCAACTTGAACTGTCCAACCATAGGTGTGCTAACCAGTTTTGCATCTTGCATATCAAACCTATCCAATACCTTATTCACATAATCTTCTTGAGACAAAATCAACCTGTGATTTTCCCTATCTATAGAAATACTCATTCCAAGGATTTTCTTTGCTGCTCCCAAATCCTTCATGGCAAACCTCTGAACTAATTTTACATTTAGCTCAGTAATTCCTTGCATGTGTGACCCTATAACAAGCATATACACTACATACAGTAACAAGATAATGTAGCTAATATTATCCAACCTGGTAAAATAAACACAATGGTCACATTGACATTGACTAAAGCCATGCTTTGTCATAAACCTGTCAAACCTCAAACACCATTGTCTTGCAGCTTGCTCAAGACCATATAACCTGGCCTTCTATCTCACCTGTCCATTCTCTCCTTTCTTTAACCTGTAAATCCATTCGTCTTTCAGTGCTTTCTTTCTGACTGGCAACTCTACCAAATCCCACATTTGGTTCTCTACCAAGGAATCAATTTCCTCATTCATGCCCTGCTCGCACTATTTCCTAGATTCTACCTGCATTGCCTCTTTAAAACTTCCTGGTTTTCCACCATCAATGAGAAAAAAGTAGTATAAAGAAGGGGAATAATGAATTTGAGGCTTACTTACCCTTTCAGACCTCCTCATGGGTGTTTGAGACTCCTTGACAGCTTGTTGTCTGCCCAAATTTCATTCTAATAGTGACCGATCTCGGTCATCTCTTCGTCTACACCTGACCGATGTCGGTTCCATGTGATCAACCTGACTGACATCGGTTCTTACCTGACTGACATCAATTTCCACATGATCACTGATGTCATTTCCCTGACCGATGTTAGTGTCCACCTACTTGACATCACCGACTTTGGTCTCCACCAGACTGATGTTGGTTCCTGCCTAATCGTCGACATCGGTTACCTGACCGACGTCGGTCTCTATGTTTTCCTGTGAGTGGTGATTTTTACCTACGAGCTCATTTTGGATCATAACCTTGTCCAAACCAACACTGCCCTACTAAAAATTATTCAGCCTCTTGAGCTGATCACAGTCCATCACCTTCTCCTTGAAAACCAAGGCTTTCCAGTTCTTAACTTTTAACTTAAGAACATGCATTCCTTTCTCACTCATGTGACCAAGCCTACAGAGCCACATCTTTGCATCTACATCTGAAGTAGATAAAATAGAAGGAGAATCAGTAATACAAGTAGATAGATAAAGTGTACCTACTTTCTTACCTCTTGCTAATACAAGTGCACCCTTGGAAACTTTCCAAGATTTCGCTGTGAGAGTTACTATGCAACCCTCGTCACCCAACTTTCCTACAGAAATTAGACTCCTCTTCAGGATGGGAACATGCATGACATCCTTCAACACCCATATGTTGCTAGTCTACATTTTCAACTACACTTTCCCTTTTCCAACAATTTGACAAGGCTTACCATCCCCTAAATAAGCTTTTCCAAAGTCTCCATGGACATAATCATGAAAAAATTCTCTATTTGGGGTTGCATGGAAAGAGGCACCAGAATATAAAACCCAAGATTCTACTTTATCCAAGGAACATATAAGAGCATCCTATGCAACAATACCTGCATCATTTGCTTCTTTATTTCTTTCATGTTGATCTTCTACCAACCAACAATCTTTCTTTGCATGCCCTTTCTTTCCACAATTCCAGTAGGTTATTCTACCATACCTGGATTTGAATCTACTTCCTATCTTTGACCTTGATTTCCCTTGCTCAACCTTCTCTCTTTGCTTTCCTCTGCTTTCAACACTTAAAACATTACCTATTGATTCCCCTGTGCTTTTCCTATGAATTTCTTTATTCAATATTACACTAACAAAATCATCAATTTTCAAGATATTTGAAGCAGACGCAATATTACTAACTGCCATTACCAAGCTATCCCAACTTTTAGGTAAAGAGCATAAGATTAAGAGAGCCTTAATTTCATCATCAAAAACTATTTTGACTAAATTTAACTGGTTTACCAAACCATGGAAATCACTAAGATGACTATGTACTGATCCACATTCCAGCATTTACAAATTAAATAATTGCTTCATAAGAAATACCTTATTCGAAGCTGAGGGTTTTTCATATATATTTGCCAAAGATTCCATTAAATCTATCATTGTCTTTGCCTGAGATAAGTTTGAAAACATAGAAGCTACCAGGGTCAGCCTTATAGCTCTTAGAGCCTTTCTGTCAAGAACCTTCCATTCTTCATCTTGCATACATGTGGGCTTGCTTGAAACCCCACCCAACGGTAAGTACAAATCTTTCTAATACAAATAATCCTCTATCTGCATCCTTTATAATTGATAATTCTTGCCATTAAATTTCTCCATTCTTAGCATACTTTCTTCTACCATTGCTTTACTCCCACTCAAACAGAAACCCATGTGAGTGACCTGTAATCAAAAAACACTAACCTGCTCTATCGCTTGTTAGTGATCCTAGCTCTGATACCACTTGTCATGAATCTAGAACACAAAGCTCTTATACCACCTATTAGGATCCTGTAGCTCACTCTGATACCAAATGTTAGTACCTTAGAGCTTAATTGATTACCTTGTATATAAGCAACTAAACATGGAATTAAACCAGAAGTAATATGTAACTAGAATTTAGAGACAACAAAGAATAAATGATACGAGAAACAATACAATCTATATTAACACTCTTCCAAAAGGAAATACAATGAAGAAATTTCACTCTTCCCACACCTCTTGGGTGTACAGTAATTATCCCTCAAGAGTTCTCTCTCTCATACAATCAATTACAACCAACTCAACACTGAGTTGTTCCCTCCAGTGATAATCAACCCAATGGTTGTTTCACACACACACAAGCAGATCTCCTTGATCTTACACACTTACAGATCTAACTAACCTTGCTTACCATGTAGATCTCCCTGATCTTGCACACTTTTAGATCTAACTGATCTTACACTTGGAAGGATCTTGTCCTTGTCCTTGATTACAATACAACCCCATGGGTCTCTTAAATAGATCCCAAACCAAACAATAATTAGAAACGCAGACTCAAGACTAAAATTAGTCTTTACATGCAAACTAACTATCCGTCTAAAATTAGACCAATTATGGAAACACACAGGTGACCGATGTCAGTTCCTGTCTGATCGATGCTGGCCGACCATAACCGATGTCAGTTACTGTGTACACTGAATATGACCGATGTCGGTTGGCCTGCTGACATCAGTTACTTTGTAACTCAGCAACCTCCACTTTTGCATCAGTGAAGCTTTTAGCTCCACAACTTAATATATATATATATATATATATAGAAAATAATACTCATGGGTAGGAAAAACTTTCCATCTCTCTTTTTTTAGAGATGATGCATGCGGATCAAAAGAAAAACTCAAAGGAAATGATAGACAACACTCCTCTTCTTTTAGAAGTACTATTCATCCAGCCATAAGATTACTCTTGGTAGTAACAACAAAATGTAGCAAAGAATGTAATAACCAACAAATCGAGATGCAACACAAAGTCTCTACCTGAATTGCTCAAGAGTAAGATATGAAGGACAATGAGGGCACAAAGTTATCCCAAAGTCCTTTACACATAAATGAAAAGAAAACACACTAAAGGCAATTATGGGGGCACAAAGTCTCTCCACAGTTGACTCTTCAAGACACCTTCCTGACTACTTTCACTAATTTTGCTTGTTGAATTAAAGGAACAAAAAATATATCAAGGAAAAAGACATAAGAACAGTTTCCCCAACAACAAAGATATCACAGCACAAAGTCTGAAAAGTCACTTACTTTCTTATTCCAATAGCAAAATATGATCAACAAACTGAGCTCAAAGTCTCAAAAATGCCTTTCAATTTGGGCAGAGTTTCATTCTGATTGTCAAAAAGAGATGCATTTATAATAGAAGAGAGTCCCTTATATAGCCTCTTTAAGAAGGACTCAAGAACAGTAACACATCATGTTGCATTGGAATCTGTTAAGAAGATAGGCTAGAACTTAGGGGCATTTACCCATTTAATTTTATCAATGCAGAGAAACAAGTCACACTATTGAAAGTTTGCAACTTTCAATGTCCACCTGGCGATCTGATCTTACCTTCATCGTTCCTCCTTTTTTAGTTAATTGAATCAGGTCCTGGATTCAATTTGCTATTCTGTTCCTTCCTCACTTTCTATTGGTCTTGGCCTTGAAGTCTATGAATGCATTTGGGTCTATAGATTTAAAGGATCAATGACTATTTTATGAGCTTTAAAATTGACGTTCATACGCCCATCACTATGTTTTCAATGGCTAGTTCGCTGTGTTGAATTTGACATCTTCGGGCATGTCACCCCTTGGTCCTTCTCTTCGGCTTTTTTGTTTGACACTTTTTTGGAAAGAATCTACCCTTTTGAGCCTTAATAAATGATTGGATTTGGGTCAAGAAGAGCTCCCCACAAGGTATCTACCCTTTGGGCAGTCTTTGAATGGCCTTTGGGCTTCTTGTTTTACATCTTCCCAAAGGGAAGGTGACCCTTCAGCTTCGGGGAAGTGTCCTTTTATTCAGAAGTCGAGAGTCCCCTACAAGGGCACCTACCCTTTGGGGTCCTTTGATGGCCTTTTGTGGGTTTCCTGCAAGCATTTTCCCTGGACAAATTCTCGCGAACAAAAAGTCTGCAGAAATTTCTCGCATATAAAAAGTCCACGAAAAATGTTCCTATCACTTTTGCCTTGATTATTTCTTCAGGATTTCTACTCACGGCTTCTCTAAATTCTTTTAGGCTTTTTGTCCAAAGGAATTGCTTCTTGCCTTAGTCTTTTTCAGATGCCTTAAATAGAAATCCGAAAGAATTTACCTTTTGAGGCTTCTTTGAAAATGACCCTTTTGAAGGGTACTTTTGTCATCCAAGTGCCCTCTGTAAGGGCACTTTGTCCTTCAGGAGGCTCTTTGAACTTTTACATTTGAAATGCTCTATTGAACCACTTTGTTGAACCATGGCAATGAACCGCTTGGTTGAACCAAAAGTTGAACCAAGCCGATGAACCAAGCTTTGAACTAAAATGGTTCAAGCCGATGGTTCAAGCTAATGGTTTAATTAAATGAACCAAGCTTTTGAACCAAGTAGATGTATGAAGACTTTAAACCATGTGTTTGAACCCACCGTTGAACCAAGTTTTGGTTCAATGATTCAAATGAAGCCTTTGAACCATGTGTTTGAACCTGCCTTTGAACCAAAAGACGTTGAACCAACCATTGAACCAAGCTTTGGTTCAATGGTTCAAACAAAGCCTTAAACCGATTGACAAACTATTTGATTGAACCAAAGGATGAACCAAAATGTTGAAACAAAGTAGATGAACTGATTGAATTAAAAGTGTTGAACTGATTGAACCAAAAACATTAAACCTATTGAACCAATGTGGTTCAACGGTTCAATGGTTCAAGCCTCTTTTGCTTGGATGCTTGCCGATAGACATTTTTGATTGAACCAAGGCACTGAACCAATCTTAAAAATGACCAAGTGTTAGAAACTATTTCTTTTGGTTGAACCCACCTGCAGAAGCCTTTGAACTTGTAGAAATGAACCTGCCTGCAGAGTCCGTAGAAATCAAGTCTATAGAAATAAACCTGTAAATCCCATTGAACTTGGCTTATAGAGTCCATAGATTTTCTCTTCCTGCTAAGTCCGTAGATTTCTCTTCCTACAGAGTCCATAGATTTAAGCCTATAGAGTCCATAGATTTAAGCCTGCAGAGTCCATAGATTTAAGCCTGCAGAGTTCGTAGATTTCTGAGAAGCTTGAAAAATTGAGGAATTTGAATGTCCAAGACAAATTTTGAAAATGGAAGAGACAATTTTGGTCTGTAGGACCAAAATAGTTCAAATGTTGTCCCAATAATGAGTGATATTTTTGGGGGACAACATACCTAATTAATATAAGGCTATGGAAGGTATTTAAAAGTGTCATCCACTCCCTTGTATGGATTTTCATGAGAAATTGAATCCATTTTAGAAGCTAAGTGTGCAGGGTGTGTGAAAGAGGAGTTTCTTTGACTATAGGCAATGATGGCTCACTTTTAGAGAAATCCAGGGGATTAAAAATGCAACAAATGCATGGAGAAGCATGTGTACAACCCCTAACTCTTAGTAAAACAATTATACCTATCCCTAGTCACTTTTTGGGTGCTATAATAGAGGTGAATGATGAAGATAGTTTTTTGAGCTAGCAGAGGGAATTTCATGCCATCTTTCAAGAGTTTCATGCCTTGGGTTTCCAGTTGTCTCTTCTAAATTTGCATGATCAATTACACATTCCCTCCTCATGCACATGTAACTCATTTTCTCAACTTGACACTTATCTTTGTGACCTTTGGACTTATTTCTTCTCTTCTCTCTCTCAAGTTATATAAGAACTATCCATTTTGGCCTTTGTAAAATATTGTCCACCTGAGTATGGCAAATCCCTACTCATTTGCATACCATAAATCAATAAAGACTATTGATTTTACCTCTTATATTACTATACATAGTGTGTTCACTTGAATGATTGATCTCTCTTATTGATGTCTATTGTTTCCTTATCATTATTTTCTCATTCTCCCACCTATTCGCAGCTTGAAAGTTTCTTGTTGTAGGTCATGTGAAGTGTTATATAAAGTGTCAAGTTGAGTGAGTTAGTGTATTAATAGTTCCATTCTAGGCCTCTTTTCTAGTCCTCTTAGCCTAATCATTCATCATAACCTCAATGAAATATTTATGTGAGAAGATTCATATTAGAGAAGTGTATGCTTATTTAGTCTCTTGGTCTCATGTGTGACATGCAACTGGTTGGTAGTCAACAATAAATTTGGTATATCACCTCCTTTAGGGTAGTTTAATTTTAATTTTCTCTTCCTTTTCCCTTGAAATCATAGGCATAGTAGTGATCTAAAAGTGTTACATCCAGGGATCTAGCCTATCTATAGATTCACGTCATTCTTAAGCTAGCTAAAACCTAGAGGTGTTTCAATTGTGCCACTTGGATGAGGAGAGCTAAGACATATCCTCAAAGGGTGCAAATCCAAGTGATAACAGTTTTTTGGCATGCTTAGTGGGACTCTTAGTCCAAGAATTTGAAAGATTTTTGGTGTTGTATTTCAACACATCAACCTTTGGAGGAATCTATATAAACATCAATGGAAACTCCAAGATTACATCATCTGGTCAAGCAGCCTAGGTATTCCTTTTTAAGATTATTGATAATCATTCCTTGTGTTCTTGCTTCCTAACAAAGTCCAATGGATAGTTTTTGTGTTGATTATTATTTTACACAAGTTGATGAGGCATCCTAAGCCTATGGTATTCCATATTATCCTTGTTATGATCCATATCAACTCCAACATGATCCTTATCAACCTTGTTATGAATTTTATCATCCCTACAATCATCCTCATCAATATCTTGAATCTCCTAGTCAACCTAGTCACTTCTCAACTCAGTCCATTTTAGGTTTCCAAAAAACTCTCTTGGGATATGAGAGGTACATTATATATATTGACACACAAAGGGGACATGGCCAAGATGTTCCTATTCATCTCATTCATGGTGTGATAGATGCATTGGAGCTAGTTAAGAGAGAGTGTACACCTATTGAGAGAGAAAATTGGCAAAGACTCTCAAGTGAGATGCTAGATGTGAGTGGCCTTGTTTCATCCTAGAGGATAAGATAATAATTCATGGGGGACAACTTCACTAAATCTCTCAGACCTCATATCCACTTCCCCAAGATTTTTATCATTCCTACATGATTCCTACTCATGAACCCAATCATCTATAAGAGAGAGTTGGAAAGACAAACCTTGTTTTTAAAGCAAACCTTGAGAGAAAGATTGAGTTAGTTAATAAGAAGATGAATCAGTCCATCTTATCATCAATGGAAGTGGAATATATGCCCTCATTTCCCTCTCCCATGCTCACTTACTCTCAAGAAGGAACTCCTAGATTTGAAATTCCAAGTTGGAGACAAAGTCGATCCCAAGTTTCTTAAACACTTCATCCACTCCTCAAATTGCATCACTACCTCAATAAGAGACTCCTAATCCTAAAATCCTAAGATGGAATAAGGTAGTGGAATCATGGGAAAAGAAAGGGGATAAAAACCAAGATAAAGAGTGTGAAGTTGAGAAAGAGTTTGATCCTATGCAAGTCCCTCCCACTCTTACTCAAGAGACCTCTTATTTTCCATGTCAGCCCTCTTGTACTCCTTATCCTCATGATGATGCCTATCAACTTCAAGAGAGAATTTTCAAAGAGAACCTAGCCAAGTAAATTAAGGAGTTAGATCTAAGAATGAAATTGTTGAGTCAAGGTGTGACGGAAGGTTTAGAGCCAAAATAAGATCCTATGCTTAAACACACCCCATCTAACCTTCCTCAAAAGAGTCCTAAAGCTAAATCAGATTTCAATGAATATATTTCCAAATAGAAGGAAGAAAACCAAGATATTTTGTCCCAAGGTTTGCCTCCCATTCCTCAATAACTCCCAAAAGGATCCCCTACAATTCATCATCAATATGATGTTGAGTTCTATGAGCCACCTCCACCAACTAGTTCATCTTGTCCTTACACCATCACCCTTTGCCTTAATGGACCTATGGTATGGGAACCTAAAGAGGAGCATTTAGTTGAGAAGAATTCATAACTTTTTCTTAAAGAGAATATAGATCTTTTGTAGCCTCATTGGGCTAAGTCACCTGATTACAAGATGCCTAGTTTTGGCATCACCAAGAAGAAGGAAATTAAGGATCTTACAACCCTTGAGAACCAAAACTAGATTATATTAGTTGATATACAACCTGAGATTCCTCAAGAGTTTATAAATTATAAAGAGGAAATGAATCATTTTGTTGAGTCTTATTGTTGTGTTGATAATGAAGAATGCCTTCCTTATGTCAAAGAATAAATCTTGGATGAAGTCCTTTTGGATTATAAATAAGAGGATGAAAGAGCTTATCTTATTGTTCCCCTTCATGATGTTGATCAAAGAGAAGATAAGGACTTGTGGCAGCAATTTTTAAGCATTTTCAGTGATTTTGAGTATCTCAATGGGTCTACAACTTCTTTATATCTGATTGCAAGTGATGGTAAGCAAGATGAAAATTTTTAAAATTTCATAGACAATCCAAATAAAAGTTCACCTCAGCCTTTGAAGTTCAAAACAAGCTTCTATTGGCATTAATATTCCAAGGAACAAGATACTACTCCTCTTGAAATCATACCTACAAAGAAAATGCAAGTTGATCATGAGATGAAGAATGGGCAACAGTATGAGGTATGTGTACAAGTCAAAGAGGAATACATTTACATTAGAGACCTATTTAAAGATGGTCTATTTGAAATCATAACAAGTGAAGTGCCAAGGAATAGGTCTAATCTACCAAGCATCCAATCTAAAGAGCAACATGCTTGGCACTATGATTCATCTCATGAAGAAGGAGATTAAATAAACTTTCCTTTTCATCTTGGAAAAGGAGGTATGCTTAATTGTTATTTATACATAGTGGTTTTTTTTTCTGATTTCCCTAAGTGCTTTGAGCACATGTGTGTGTCTTGTTATTGTGTTGTTTTTGCTTTGGGTGTGTCCTTTATTTTGTGTGGTTAAGGTAATTAGATGTCTTATTTTGGTCAAATACTTATTTTCAAGTGTTATTTCTTCTTTTTTGTCTTAAAATTTAGATGACTACCTAATCCCATGGATAGGATAAGGCTACTAATCTTTAGCATAGTAGGCATGCCACCCCTGTGAGTCACCAATTTGTTGACCAAATTTGACCCTGCAGGTCAAATTAGAACCCATATAGGTAAAAACCTAGTCTTTAGTTTTTTTTATGGGTCTAATATTTTTTCATAGGGTGTATTATAAGTCTTTTCATGTCATTTCATGTCATATTATCTTTGGTAATTAGTCATTTTAATCCTTATGTCTTTTAGAGTCATTTTGGGGCCAATATAGAGCATTAAATGAGGTGCAAAACCTACTTGGGTAAATTTAAGGTTTAAAAAAGTGATTTCATACCCCATGTCTCCTAAAAATTCATAAGTAACTATTTTTAATTGAAAAGTGGTAGGTTCTTTAGAAGAAATAGTAGTTTTCTTAGAAAGAGGGGAGTTTTCTTGAGGTGTACGGACTTGTATGGCCTCCTATAGCTGAGGACACTTCAATATTGTCCCTTTGTCTTCAAAAAACTTTTTATAGTGATTATTTTGATCATAATCTCAAAAAATTTGAGAAAACCACTTCTCTCTCCTTCAATTAGGCTTGGCAAGAAAGAATGGTCAGCAGGTTTGTGCTTAGTATGAATAACTGGGGAGGTTTCAATAAAAATGCTCATGGAGGTATCTTATAAACTCATTTAGATTTCATTTTATGTTTGTTTTTATAATAATGGTGACCTGTGATTTATGAACCATTCTTAAGAAACTGGCCTATCTAGTTTACTTGTCAATCTATGCACCCTGCAGATTTTGCTTTGGTTTGAAAAAATATGTAAAATCCAATAGCTAAGATTGATTAAAGATTATTTTTAATCCCTACTCTCATTATTTACATGCTTAGTTTCATTTTTGGTAAATATATCATGGGCTAATTAGTTTATTATAAAAGTTGATGATCTAGGTGGAATGGCAGTCAAGTTCACTACTTGCAGAAGGTTGTATTCTCTACAAGGGCTTAATATGAGTAGGAGATGGTGTTTTCCATGATTAAATTCCATAGTGACTACCTCCCTTCCATTTTTTGCCTCATTACTCCATTCTTTGATCAAACATTTAGTCTATTATCATACTCAGTCAAGTATTTACCCAATTTCGCTTGCAACCATGTTGAATCACGTGTGTAAAACCTATTTAATATGTTTATAGAGGTGTATTAGAGGTATAAATATGTTTAAATGTGTTTATAAGTAGTAATAAACAACTTATATCCTCCAAAAAGTGTAAAAATAGGACTATTGTAGTCATATACAACACTTTATATAATCTAACATTGGATGTACACCTACAAGGGATTAAAAGGGAAAATCACATTGAAATTAGGCTATCTTGACTTGATCTAAGTCTTAAAAGGTTATAAGGGACCCATTTTAACATTTAAATGAGGGACAATGGTTGTTAAAGGATCACACACCATGTGTATGATTTATGTTTCTGCCCATTATCCTGCCTATAGCTCCATTAACACCTACAGGAGGGTAAGAATACTAAAATGGAATTTTGGACCTTGATTCAAGTTTTTCATGATGTAGTTGTGTTTTGAATATTTTATAATTTCTAAGAACCCATTTTAAGGTCAAATGTAACACACACTATTTATGCCTATACTCACTGTCTATAAACATGAAAATGTTCATCTACAGGTGGTGTCATATGGGAGTATTGAAATAAGTGGTAAAACTCCTTTTAGGATCCTAGTAGGTTTAAAATACCATAAAATACCTATGTGAGGTGCTAGGGTGATAATATGAGAAAATTTTCCAAGGATGATGACTATAGGTTTAGGGATCAAATCCCTAAAACATCAAAATAAAGCACTTCACCATTTTTTGAATATCATATGGTCAAGTTATCAAGACTATTGATGCATCCTAATGAATTTTAATTGTATACCCTACATAAGAAAATATATATGAAAAATATGGAGGGTAAAATATTAGTGGAAGATAGAATTTGAAAGTCTCTAAGTTGCACTTTTATGCACTAAATTTAGGCAGTAGTATCTACAGGTTTTGAAGGTACAAAATGATCTTAACACTTCAAGGTGATAGTAAGGTATACTCTCAATTTTTTAATGGAATTATTGTTTTAAAGACACAAAAATTAACATAAATATCATTAGGATAATGTTGATATGTAGTGTTTCAAGTCCAACTCACACCTACAAGCGTCCCTTTCTCTAAGGCATGATCACCTTCAGTAGACTATTAGCCTTCATATCATCCATAGTAAGAGATTAAACATTAAGATTACAATGTTGATTTATATAGGATGATTCTTAAATATCTCAAAGGGTTTCTAAGGAATATGTAGAACAATTTTCAGGGATAAAATCCACCTACAAGACCTTACACAGTCAACCGTAGGTGACTATAGGTAGACATTAAACTGAAACATGGGATTAGGTGTTAGTATTACATAATATCAAGGTTAAAAAATGAGTTAAAATCATTGTTAAATGATATTGTAATATTAAATAAAGTTTTTATACATTATTTCAAGCTCAAATCATACAATATCACCTAAAATTATGATGCATTAGAGCAAAACATAGTCAAATCCTGCACACAGTCTTATGAGTCTAGGTTGTATGTAAGGGTACTTAGAAGTATAGTGTGATGAATGGATTATGAATACATCCATAATGATTAAAGAGGATTAAATATAATATCATCATATTAAAATCATTCATATAATGGACTCACAACAAACAACATACAACCTATATCCCAAACCCTACAGACAGTCAACTACTCGACAAGTCTGTCTTAAGATTTATTGCATTTGAGGGGTATAAAATCTTGATTAAAGACACAAATATTTTATAAATAATTTTAATATCTTTGATAATATTCTCCAATAATCACCATTGTCTGATAAAACATGGGAGTGCCTTCTATTTTGTCCTAGATAGAGGGTACTCCCTTTGTGCATAAACCCTACATTCTAGGGATTGGAGATGAAAGGGTGGGTCATAATTTTATTGTACATTTAAATGAGGTTTTTAAAGTTTAATTACACCAAATAAATCATGATAAACATCTCACATAAGTAGGTAACCCAATAGGATGGTCTAGATTGACAAGTATGTATACAGGTTTGTTAGGCCTTGAAGAGGCCTAATGCCCAAATGGGATGTCACTTACTAGCCTTAGGTATTATTTATAACCTATTAGATAACATTTATGAGGTTTTTTCAGATTTTTTAAAGCTTTCAACTTGTAGATAAGCCACATGGAGAGTCACTTTTGGATTAAAACCAACTCAATCCTACAGGAAATGGAGAAACAAACTCGATTAGCTAAGTTGAAATGCTTATATCTCCTTGGAAACTATGCATGGAGATCCAAGAATTTTGTAGATGTTAAAAAAGGTCCTTAAAATTTATATTGTGCAATTGGTTTGTAATTATAATGTTAAATCTCTATGAACAAAATTTAAGAGCCTAAAGCACTCAAAACCCTTATAAACCCTAGATAAGGACCTGATTGGGAAAATAAGGAAGGAAATACATCCAAATGGACAAAAATGCCTTGGGTAATACTTTTATATTATATAGTAATCTTTATATACCATTTCCATCCATTTGAGTTGAACACTATCTGTATGGACAGGGTACAAAAATGCTTCCTTTGACTATTTTGTGTATTGTGTAGGTTTTAAGAGGTTTCAAGAGATGAAATCAACTTTGGAGGGAAGTCAGAGACTTATTATAACTTAATATGGTAATTTAATGATCCATAAAAACTCCTAAGTGTGCCTACCAATATCTTCATCTTAGTTATTCAAAACTAGCAAAGTGAGAAAGATAGTGAGAAGTGTGAGAACTTCAAGTGGAGGCCCATTTAAGGTGTACCTACATAATTTAAGGCCATGTATGGTATTTAAAAGTGTCATACCCTCAATTTTATGTATTTTTCTGAGAAATTTAATCCATTTTGGAAGCCAAGTTTGCAAGGTTTGTGAAAGAGGATTTTATTTGACTACAGGTAGTGATGGCTCACTTTTAGAGGAATCTAGGTGATTAAAAATGAAGATAATGCATGGAGAAGAATGTATACAATCCATTCCTATTATTCTAATAATTATACCTATCTCTAGGTAGTTTTGGTACATTCCAATAGAGTTTAATGATGAAGATAATTTTTTGAGCTAACAAAGGGAATTTCAAGCCACATTTCAAGAGTTTCATGCCTTAGGTTGCCACTTGTCTCTTCTGAATTTGAATGATCAATTTCACATTACATCCTCATGTACATTTAACTCATTTTATCATCTTGACATTTGTCCTTGTGATATTTGGACTTATTTCTTCTCTTCTCTCTCTCAACTTCTATAAGAACTATCCATTTTGTCCTTTGTAAAATATGTTCCACTTGAGTATGGTGAAGCCCTTTTTGTGTACCATATATCAATAAAAACTATTTATTTTAATTATTTTATTATTTTACATAATGTGTTCACTTAAATGATTTATATTTATTAGTGATGACTATTATTTCCTTAGCATTGTTGTCTCATTCTCCTACCTATTTGTAACTTGAAAGCTTCTTCTTATAGGCCATGTGAAGTATTCTATGAAGTGTCAAGGTTCATTGAGTTAGTATATTCAATATTGACATTATAGGCCTCTTTTTTAGTCCTCATATGTTAAACATTCATCACAACCTTATATTAAACTACTCATGTAAGAAGATTCAGATTAGAGAAGTGTATGCTTAGTTAGTATGTTGGTCTCATGTGTGACATGTAGCTAGTTGGTAGTCATTAATGAATTTTGTATATCACATCCATTAGGATAGTTTAATTTTAGTTTTCTCTCCCTTTTACCTTGTAATCATAGGTTTATTAGTGATCTAAAAGTGTTACATTAAGGGAGTTAACCCTATCTAGATATTTACCTCATTCTTAGGCTACCCACAACCTAGAGGTGTTTCAATTGTGCCACTTGGATGAGGAGAGCTAAGACATCTCCTCAAAGGGTGAAAATACAAGTGACAAAAATTTATTTATGTTAGAGAGTGATATTTATCAAGGTCCAAAATGAGGACCTAAAGTCCCTACATGAAATTTGTATAAGATGAGTCAAGTGTGTTGGAAGTGACATAATTATTTTCATATGATATACGAGTATTTGAAGGATTAATAAGGAAGTACGAAATGGTTTGACAGGGTTAAAAAGTTCAAGATCTCAAGAAATAGCTCTTTATATGCCTATAAAGTTAAAATGAGACCTATAGGCCTAGGGCCTATAGGTCTCATTTTGACTTTATAGGCATATAAAGAGCTAGTTCTTGAGCTCTTGAACTTTTTAACCCTGTCAAACCATTTCATACTTCCTTATTAATCCTTCAAATACTCGTATATCATATGAAAATAATTATGTCACTTCCAACACACTTGACTCATCTTATACAAATTTCATGTAGTCAACAAATATATACATGCTCTGTATGCTGGCTTAGAACATATAGTGGCTCATTCAACTTGATGATGGAAATAGGGTAATCAAGACCATGTGAATGCATGGAGAGGTGTGTTAGGTCCTTCCATGAGCAATGGACATATTTCAAACACTCTACAGTCTATACAAGTACATATGAAGGAAACACTTGTGATCCTCATTAGAAGGTTTGCATTTGGACTCATATCTTCAGTTTTATTCACTTCTAATAATAAAATATCATATCATAACTTTCTAATAATAAAATATCATATCATAACTTTATAACATGGTGAATTACTATTAATTAATCCATAATGAGAATCAAACATGTAGTAGACTATTCAAACATAAACTATGTCTTCCAAGAGTAAGTACACTTGAAGATTATGAACAAGAAACACATCTAAGACAACTAGCACATGAACACCATGAAACTGAGAGACCTTCCATGAACATTGAAATATTATAAACCTATGAGAGTGACCACCATGAAGACAAAATAGAAACTTGTAGTAGGATCCACTAGAATATCTTGTACATCAAGTCACTCTTCCTTTAAGTGAAATCACTTCATAAAGATGAGATGGATGATAAAAACACCATTAAAGGGAGTTATATGAACTCTAAAAATACCCCCATTAAAACCATTCCTCTCCATTGATTTCTAAAGTGGAAAAATAGGTGAAAAAATAAACCCCTCTTGGATGGATAAGGCATAGTGACCTACTATCACTCTTAGAGATTATTCATAAATAAGAGGCCATCATTCTAAAAACCAATTCCAGTGATTTAAAAATTACTAAGACCCATAATAATGGACAAATTTTCAGATCCTCTCTCTTTCTCTCTCTCTCCTAGCCATACTATTCAATTCAAATTTGCCTTCCTAAGATTGTGAAGGTAGTGATGGATGAGAAAAGGTCTTTGGAGTGTCAGTATGGCCTAAAACTTGTTCCAAATATATAAAATGATCTAAGGGATCCTAATGGACACTTTAAAACTATTTTCAACTAAAATTATTTTGCAAGGCAATACAAGTGCTTATAAAGTGTCCTTTTACCAAGATTAGGCATTGAACTATAGATGCTGTCAGAATTTGACTACCCATGAACATTATCTGACCAATATTTTACATAAAGGATTTTTTTAATCTTATTTAAACATTATCTCCTTTAAATGGTACATCCACCTCTTCAACATGAGACAAAAGGTGGCCAAAATGTGATTTTTGTATATGAGAGTCTAATAAAAAGTTAGAGTGTGATATTATGATATTAATGACACCTAAATAAATTTTTATAATAACCCTAGACCAAATTAAACCTTTTAATATGTTTGACTATTCCAATACTTTGAAATTGACCCATAGGGCTACACAAGTATGCATAAGACTAAAACCTGGGCAAGATTAGACAAGGACAAAAATCACCATATAGAACTATTTAAGACCACTTGAGACCATGAAAAAAATTTGACAACCCTATGAGGTTTTAACCTAGAGGGGATGACCAATTTTGAATCGGGTCAAAATTTGGTCAACAATACCCTAGTGACTTTTGTCAATAGGCATCCATGCTCAACATATGTGTTTTTGAAATCTACCCATAAAATCTATACTTTGGTAACCTTTTTAGTAGTAAAACCACATACCCATTCAATTTCATCAAATGTACACCCTTGAATACTCTTCTTGAAATTAATATATGCTTATTATATTAATCTATCAAAATTAGCCCTATTCATTAGTTTTCCCAAAGGGTCTCTAACCTAAGATAGCTTTAATTCTTCCAAAATTTACAAAGCTTATTTTTCATGCTTTATCATCTTTAAGATCAAGGCTTGTGAGGTTGTCACCCAATATTGAGCTTAATACATCTCATGAACACCAAATTGAGAGCATTAACTACCTCAAGTGGTGTCATCAGATCTCGATGGCTAAAATCCTTATTAGTTATGTATAGTACAAATAAGTTCAATTTATTCTCATCTTCTTTCAAAGAATTGAATAATTTGGATGTTTCATCTAAATGGGGAGAAATATTTATTCTCATTTAATTGATGGTGTCTAAAATATTATATATCTTGAGGGTTGTATTATGGACATCATTTTCAATCTCCTTAAGAACATGTATAATTTATTGGTGTTCCCACACCTGATTCAACTCTTATTTTAGTTCTTGTCTAGCTTGTTTGGTACCTACATGGAGTTCCAATAGAGCCTTTGTATGATTTAACATAAACTATAATAGATTCATTATATAGATACTCTCTTATTCTTCAATTCTTCCTTTTGGATAATGAGAAGACATCTTACCTCTCCTATAAAATCATACCCCTATTAGATTAATCTTAGATTTTACAATTTTTTACTCTCTAGATGGATCTTATTGATTTATAAAAAATAGAGATTTCTGTACACAACTCTATAATTACTAAATTTTGCCTCTGTACAACTTAGATCTTCAAATCCATAAGCCACTATGGAATTACCAATTGTGTAGGATCAATTGGCCAAGTATCCTCAGTAACAATCTTTGTCAAAATGTCTCCTAAAGATTCCAATAGTGCCTATATTTGTAATGGATCTGGTAATGAGAGAAAAATTATCTTTTTCTAGTCCACATTACCAAACCAAGGCATGGAGTGAAAAATATATGTGGTATTATTCTTACTAGTTCTTGTGGATAAAATAATAAAAGTAGCTTGAGTAGTAGTAGTTGATGACATAGGGAGATCTCATTGAGTGGTTTGAATTGACCCTAGGTACTAGTAAGGACTTCCTTAGTTTTATTGAAGCAAACCTTTTTTTATTTAGGGGTATTAGGGTCATCAATGACTGAAGTAATAATTGAAATAATATGAACTATGGAAGGAACTAGAAGATAAATATCAGTATGAACTAAAGACACAACAGGTATGGTATAAGTAATATAATTAATGGATTCTAAAGAAACAATAGAAAGTGAGGTAATAATGGGAAATATAGGAACAAAATTAAGTGACCCATAGATAGTCACAGTACTAATAATATCACCTAATTATTCAAATTTCATTAATTCTTTCCCTTTTAGTCCCTGAAGTTAGAATACTCTATCCATCTCTAATTCCTCATCCTCCTCTCTTGACTCACTCTTCATTCATTTTTACCCCTAGTATAAAGGCTCTTTTTGTGGTAAATGTGCTTCCATAGTTGAACTCATAGGGTCACTAATGTACTTTAGGTGTTCAAAGATTAAATAATACATAGATTAGTTCTTTGTTAGTCTAAATGACAAAAAATCAAGCATAATACTACACTAGGACTAAACACTCCTGCATAAGAACTAGGGAGAGCATAACATAATAAGTAAGACCAAAAATTGAGATTAAGATAATACAAATTTCTTACCTCCTTTATCATATTTAATACTTACTTTTTGGCATAAAGATGTTTGTGTTCATCTTATGATGATTTGAGTCTTTTAACAATGCTTTTCCATGGTGGTATCATCTCTCCAATAGTCACTTGTGGCTTGGTGTGAATCTTTGCATAAATTGGGCATTATAACACTACTTCCAAGAGATTCAAGGAGTTGTTATAGTATAATAACCTTACACACAAAACCTTTTGGCATATGCTATGAGCACTTTTATTTATATGTCAAAGAACTAACTCTAACCCTAGGGAGGTTAAGTTAAATTATAACTTGGGTTAAGTCTAAATTAACCTAGGTTGAGTTAGTCTAACCCTAAGTTGGGTCAAGGCACTCATGAAATTTTGACACCTTAGTTTCAGATATTTGTGCTGTTGGAAATATTATCATTGATGTCAAAGGTCTAGCTTTGGTGATAAAGGCCCCATAGCATTTATTGTCTAAAGGTGTTTCTAATGTTCATATTTTGGCTAAACTGTGTTAATATTTATTTAATATTAACAAATATATTTTTGGTTGCATAAAGTCAAAATAAGGGCCCATGAAGAAGTCAAAGAGTCACAGGGTAAAGATAAAAGAGTGAAAGGACATATTTTCCCATGATGAGTCATCTTGAGGAATTCCAAGAGTCACCAAGTGAAGACAAAAGAGGAAGGGTGCAATTTCTCATGAAGGGAAATTTTGAGGAATTAAAAAAGTCACCAAGATAAAGACAAAAGGGGAAAGGATGCATTTGATCATGAAGGGTCACCATGTAACTTTTCAAAATCAAGGGTTTGAAAGGTCATATAAATGTGGCACCATTTTCCATGAGGATTGAAGGGTCACAAAGGGTGAATGCCAAAGGTCATTTGATAAGCTATAAATAAAGGCTTGGAAAGCCATTTGAAAAATGTGGAAGAGAGCATGGTTTGTAATTGTCACATCTAATTTAGAAGAGCAAAGGAGAGAAAATAAAGAAATATTATAATGTGTTATCATTTGTTAAGAAAAAAACATTGAGAGATATTTGTGTGGTATACACAATAAGGGTTGGTGCTCACAAATAGTTATTGTGTTGGTGCTCAACAAAGGGGTTGCTACTCCTATGGGTTGGTGCTCATAAATAGTTGTTGTGTTGGTGATCAAAAAAGGGGTTGGTGCTCATAAAATTTTGATCCTATGAATATTTTAGTTTGAGTTGGTGCTCATTCATATTCTTGAGATTATTCTTCATGGTTTTTTCACACATTGGGTTTCCATGTTAAAATCTGATGTCTCTCTCTATCTTATGTGGTGCTTATTGTTTTAGTTTTATTACATATCTTGAATGAATGGTTAAGTGAAATTTTATTAAGTAAAATTTTATAATATATATGATATATTGATTCACCCCTCTCTCAGTATATCTCATGCTTAACAATTGGTATCATAGTAGGTTCCTTTTGAAAGAGTTTAACAACTTGAAGGTAGATTAGGGAAAGCACAATAGCTGGATCACATGGAGGTTTTTATACAACTAAGAAACCTTTGTTTTATGGGATAAATTATTAATTTTAGATAATAATTATGAGGAATTACTTGATGGTCCTTGGATTCAACATTTGGCAAGCAGTGTTGGAGGAATACGAAGAGCCACAAACACTTGTAACTACTTCAGTGGAAAAGAAGGTAAGTGAGAATAATGATCAAGATGTAAGTGATATTATATGTTGTTTATGTGAATCAAAATTTTTTAAATTTAGGCAATGAAAATATGCTCATGCGACTTGGGTAAATCTTGAAAATATTTACAAAGGTGATGGAAAGGTTCAACAGGCTAAGCTTCAGACTTTTAGAAGACAGTTTGAGAGTTTAAAGATGGAAGAGGAGAAATTATAGAAAGTTATCTTTTATGAGTTGATCAAATAGTTAATTATATTCAAGGTCTTGGAGAAAATTTGGAATAATCAGAGGTGGTACAGAAACTTTTGAGATCTCTACAAATGAGATATGATGCAAAGGTTTCAACAATCAAGGAGATGAAGGATCTAGCTAAGATTAAGATGGATGAACTACATGGTATTCTTAAGGCATATGAGATGTAGACTAAACAAGAGAAACCCTCAAAGAGGGAAGCTATTTTCAAGACATCAAAGAAAGAGAAATCCAAGATTCAAGAATCAATTGATAGCTCTAGTGATGAGGAAGATAACAGCAGAGATCTATTCATCTATAAGCCAAAAAGGGTACAAGTAAATAGCAAGGAAAATTGCCATTTAAATGTTTTAATTATGGTAAGATTAGACATTTTATAGTTATATTCCCAGATAAGAATAATGGTGACAATGAAAAATGAAAGTACATATACAAAAGATATTCAAGAAGAAGAGTTTATATTCTAAATATCTTAGCTCAACCAAATACAGTGGAGTCAGTGACTCAGATGAAGAAGAGATTCTATTCATGGCAATATATGAAGATACCTCTGCAAGTAAAATTATAGATGATCAAGAAGAAGAATATGATGAAAATGAGAATGAAGCTAAGTTGAATGTGGAAGAACTCACTTGTGCCTTAGAAATATTAGAAGCTATTGAGAAGAAGAATCAAAGATTGAAGTGCCAGATCGAGAAAAATGAAAAGGAGTCAAAGGAGATCATTGATGATTTACAAGCACACTTTGAAGAAGTCAAAATGAATTAAAAACATCTAATAACATAGTTGTAAAAAGTAAGTGAAGAATGTGAAAGGTATGTTATTAAAATTTCTTCTTTAAAATAAGATATTGAGAAAGTAGTCAATTATAAAGTAGTTAGTAATTCAAAATTTGAGGATAACACTAACATGTTGAATAAGATATTGGAAATTCAAAAGACAATATCAGAAAGATAGGTATTGGATTTGAAAATAAAAAGAGCTATGTTGAATCTCTTTACAAAGAGGAAAGAAAAGGGAAGAAGTGAAAAATATAGAGGACATCTCAAACAAAAAAGGCTGGAAGGAATACAGCTACAAAAGATAATCAAGACAAAGTTACACAAATAGGTTCTATTTTCATGGTTACTATTTTATTGTAATGGATATGGTCATAAGAAAATAGAATATCATAAAAGAGCTAACAATTTCAAAAACAAGGAGAAGGAAAATCATGCAAAGCAAGAAGAAGCCACAACTCTTTTACTCCTCTGTCAGGCTTTGATGAAAAGGCCATAATATGTTACAAGTGCAATAATTTCAGACACATAGCCTGACATTATAAAAGCATGTCCAATTCAATCAAGAAGGATCAGAGTTTTAAATCTCCATTCATCAAGAAGAAAGGTTAGAAAAATTCATGGTAAAAGAAACAACTTGAAGATATTATGTTAGTTCAAACAGCTTTGCATGCAAGAAATGAATAATAGCCATGGTTCATTGATAGTGGATATTCAAGGCACATGATAGGAGACAATATCAAGTTCATAACTCTAAATAAGATTAATGGTGGCACATTGAAATTTGGAGATAAAACCACTATCAAGATAGTCAAAAAGGTACTTTGAGTTTAGATAATGGTAGAACCAAGACTAAGAATGTATTATATGTAGAAGGTCTTAAGCATAATCTCTTGAGTGTAAGTCAAATATGTGATTAGGGATACACATTAAAGTTTTATGTAGAAGGTTATGAGATTATAATAAAAGATTTATATGAGTTGATTGCAAATGCTCAGAGGATAGGAAATAATTTATATGTACTATCATATATCTTCACAAAGGCTCAATCAAAGGACACATTCAAGGATCTGTGAGAGGAGTTGGGAGTAATTTATTTTACTTCTTACCATTAAGGATCAGAATCAATTAAGGGGTAGCTAAGTGTTAGCTCTAGGATAGGCCCTTTGCCATTGATGTCAAAGGAGGAGAAGTGCAGAAATAGGTATAGGTATAAGTACATAAACTACTACAAGATGATACAATAAGGGGGAGTTATTTTATGTTTTTTAGTTTGGCTATATATGTAGGTTAGCATGTGCAGTATAGGTTTAAGGATGTGTAATTTTCAGTTTGAGGTTGCCATCAAGGACAAAGGGGGAGATTGTTATAAATATTGTCATTGATGTCAAAGGTCTAGCTTTGGTGATAAAGGCACCATAGCATTTATTGTCTAAAAGTGTTTTTAATGTTCTTATTTTGGCTAAAGTGTGTTGATATTTATTTAATATTAATGAATATATTTTTTTTTGCATAAAGTCAAAAAAAGGGCCCATGAAGAAGTCAAAGAGTCATGGGGTAAAGACAAAAGAGAGAAAGGACACATTTTTCCATGAAGAATCATCTTGAGGAATTCCAAGAGTCACCAAGTGATGACAAAAGAGGAAGGGTGAAATTTATCATGAAAGGACACTTTGAGGAATTAAAAAAGTCACCGAGATAAAGACAAAAGGGGAAAGGATGCATTTGCTCATAAAGGGTCACCATGTGACTTTTGAAAAGCAAGGATTTGAAGGGTCATGAAACTATGGCATCATTTTCCATGAGGATTGAAGGATCACAAAGGATGAATGCCAAAGGTCATTTGGTAAGCTATAAATAAAGGCTTGGGAAGCCATTTGAAATATGTGGAAGAAAGCATGGTTTGTAATTTTCATATCTATCTTAGAAGAGCAAATGAGAGAAAAGAAAGAGATATTTTAATGTGCTATCATTTGTTAAGAAAGAAACATTGAGAGATAGTTGTGTTGCATACACAATAGGGGTTGGTGCTCTTGTGGGTTGGTGCTCATGAATAGTTGCTATGTTGGTGCTCAATAAAGGGGTTGGTGCTCGTGTGGGTTGGTGCTCATGAATAGTTGTGTTGGTTAGCAAAGGGGTTGGTGCTCCTACAAGTTGGTACTTGTGAATATTATAGTTTGAGTTGGTACTCATTCATATACTTGAGAGTGTTCTCTATGGTTTTTTCCAACATTGGGTTTCCACATTAAAATTTGGTCTCTCTCTCTATCTTGTGTGGTGTTTATTTTTTTAGTCTTATTGCATATATTGAACGAATGGTTAAGTGGAATTTGGTAAAATAAAATTTTATAAGATATATGATATATTGATTCACTCTTCCCCCTTAGTATATCTCATGCTTAACATGTGAGGCATAATAACACACTTTATATATATGTGAGGTGTGATTCATATTTTTGAATATTTAGGAGATAATAAATCACTTTATTAGTTCATTTAACTTTTGACTTCATATTTGGCTCAACATTACTTTTTTGGTAAATGAAATTTACTAATTTGATTTGGAACTTTTGTATAGGAAAGTTAATTAAGATTTATAATGTAATTAGTCTTGCTTAGTACTTTTTGGCTTTTTGAAATTGTTTTAAATGTTATGAATTAATATCTTGAAAGGACAAAAGTGCCAAATTACTAGGTCATAATTTGACTAGGGTTAGAGCTGAACTAGGTTAGTGATGCATATAGGATAATACACCAAATAAGTTAGCCTCTCATGTTTATAAGTAATTAAATCCCTTATGCAGATGAAATTGGGAAATTTAGGTGATTTCTAGGATTAGATGTGTCATTTCCTAGAATATGAATTGAATCTCAGTTTAGGGATGAAAGTGGCCAAACTAAGTGTCTATAGTTTGCCCCTATTTGAGAAGATATTGCATGACATAGAAATAATGATGTATCTTTAAAGAATGTAAAATTCATTAATATAAATAGTTCATGCCCCAAAGGTTAGTTGATAAGACCTTAATGCGCCTTCAAGGGAGTAAATGGTAAAATAGAGTCATCAAATGTTCCCTCAAAATGGATAAAATAACATGATTTAGTGGTAATGGGGTGAGATTATTGAATTTCCCAAAGCTGGTTATAAATAGTAATAGCAGAAGAGTCACTAATTTGCCTAGAGGTAGTTATAATCAGTAATGAAGGGTGTGACACTAGTTTCACAAAGGCAATTATAAGAAGTGACATAGATGTGTGCCTTGGTATGGAAATGGGATGGATACTGATTTGCCTAAGGGTATTTATAAGTAGTAATGAAAAATGAGAAACACAAATTTTCCCATAGGTAGTTATAATAAAGAATAAAAAGGGGAACACTAATTTTCACAAAGGAAACTATAATCAAGAACATAAACATTTTCCCCAGAAGGGTGGGTGGAGCGGGTTAAAAATAATTATTTGCCCACAAGCAGTTGTAATCATTAAATTAGTCAAAAATAGAATTTTCCACAATGGGGTAAATTCACAAAGGTATCTTATGTGAAAAGTACATAAAATGGATTTACAATGAGTTGACAAAGTATAAAAACACATCTATAGCCTAAATGCAAGTTCAAAGATGCACATTCAAACAAACATGGGATATAGGTTGAAAAAGCATGTTTTTAAATGAGTCTTAGGGGAGGCCCACAAAGATGGATGAGTTGCAATATGACTGAAATGGTGTACAAAATAGACCCAATATGTGAAAAATGCATGGGGTAAAAATTCAAATTTTTGTCTATATATTCACCCTTGGGGTAAAAAAAAAATCATTTTCACCCTAGACTTTCTAAAATTTTAGATATGGTTTTTTGCACAAAATACTAAGATAAAATGGCCTATGGAGGATCACATTAATAAAATGATAACTTTGCTCTAGGATCCAAAAAGAACTAATTTTGAGGAATCAAAAGGGGTCCAACCTCTAGAAGAAGGTCAACTAGATGGAGTAGACTATGATTGAACTTTATTACTAGTATGGAATTAGCCTAACACTAACCACTTTGATTCCAGAAGTGATTGGATGTGCTTACCCATCATGAGAAATGATCCCATTATCTATGGACCCCATAGATCTAGATTAATGGAATGGGTCTTCTTGCAGATGCTAAACTTGCATGACATGGTGTTAGTGCCAAAAATTGCATTGAATCAATTGATCCCTTGTTAAGTTTAAATGCCTAAGTCCTTAACCAAATCCATGATTTCAACTATTTATGTCAAAGGTCAAGTTTTATGTTGAATCAGCTCAGTGTTAATTGGTCTTTGCTTAATGTGTATAAGCCTTCATTTGTTTCAGGAAAAACATGTTAGAGTTTATCAAGGAAAGTGTTCCACAAAAAGGCCAAAGACGTATTTGTTTCAAAAAAATTATCTGTGGCAAAAAGTCTGTAGGTCTATTTCCTTCGAGCATTTTGACCACATAAAAACCCTGATAAAAGTCAATTATTTTAGCAAAAAATTTAAGTTCAAATCTTTTAGGAAAAATTTAAAGTTCATATGTTTTGGGGAAATTATTTTGGACATTTTATCTAAAATAATTATCCCAAAAAAATCTCGAGAATAGGAATGTCACAAGTAAAATATCTAAAACAATTACTTTGATGAACCAATTACTATAGAAATTAGACATTCATGTGGACATTAAATGATGGACATATAGAAATAAAATTTAAGGCATAGTAGATAACCAATGGAATTTGATCATTCAAATATTGATCAATGGTCTGAATTCTATTGGGCTTCAAGATATATGGCACAAATGAAAGACAATTTGTCAAAGGACTTAGGCTGAATGAGGAGCTACCACATGACAAAAGGGTACTAGCCTAGCAGAGCTGACATTGTAAGGTGTATAAAGCCCACAGGGCTACCAACTAGCATGACCTCAGGGCCAAATATATTTAGTAACCAATAATGCTTGGTATTTTGGATCAAGATTGATGGTTCACATCGATCTATGCACACAGATCTAATGGTGTGAGCCAAGATGGACTATTATAAGGGATTAAGACCAATAAATAAATGACACATGCCCTAATATGACAAATAGTCAAATTTCAAAGATCTTGATCAAAAAAGTGACATGGCAATGCCACATTGGCATACATGTCATATAAATAATAGGATACTGTGCAAGCTAGTTAGTGGAGCTTTTAGCAATGGAAGCAGGTTAACTAGCCTAAATAGAAAATGAAGCATGGTGACTCTGTAGGAAATATGAAGATGACAAAGTACTTACAAATTGTTGACATTGTTTCTATAATTTTGACATGCTAGTATGAAGGGGTTTATGCTTTCATAATTGATGATCTAGTGTTAACCTTAGATAAAGCATGCATAAGAAGAGTAAATTACTTTTTAAAAATGGAACAATCAATGCTCAATGAAATAAAGTTTAATCAAGTTTTATTAATCCCTTATGTTCTCATTTAAATATTTCCATCCTAGAAATTTGAAATTTTTAAATTAGCGAGAGGGTCTAAAATTTGCTTAATTAGGTCAAAAGTTGAAAATAATGCATTTATCCATTAAAATTTGAAAGAAGAAAAAGTGCAAAAGGGTGAAAATAACCTAAGTCTTTTATATTTTTTATTGTGGTTCTTGTCCAAGTTCCTCCATGAGAGAGAATATTATAGGTTTTCAAATCCAAAGTGGGCCATTGGAGTAAGATCATTCAAAGGGTCATGGATCCAAAATATTCCTAGGAAATCATTTCAAGAATAGGTTGTTGCATGGCATGCATAGAAGGAAGGGCACCTATCCATGAGGTTCTAGTTGTGTAATCAAGCGGTCAAGTGAATCTTCAGGTAGTTACACATAAATACAAATGGTTTGTTTGCATGTACCATGAATATTCTCCTTTCATCTTGTTTAAAAGAATTTCCATCCAAGAAATCAAAAGATATGTTGTAAATCTTCATCATTCCTTGTAAAGGTAGTTGCAACAATCATTTTCCTTACAAATACATGAAGATTTTAAGTGTTGTAAAGGAATATTTTCCATTTAGGAGAATCTTGGTAGGACTTTGGCAATTGTAGAGTTGAAATGGGTAAAAAAATTATAAATAGAGGACTTCTCCTCTATTTAGGGGGTTGGTTGGCCATTGTGTTGGTCCATGTTTTCCTAAGAATAAGCTCTTCTATATTTTGGGATCATGGTTGTGTGTGTATTTTTCCTATCATGATAAGGTGGTTATATTTTTACAACCATTAGCAAACTTTGAGAGCATCTGTATATGTCTCCTCTATCCAACATGGAGAAAACACACCATGATTATCCCCATGGCAACATTTTGAAACATTGATGTATGTAGAATTTTCCCCAAAGTTAATGGAAAATATTTATGGTTCTTACTATTTCCTTTTTATGAAGTGCAATGATGTGTTTTACAAATGTTTTTGATTCGACATCTTATTCTATGCTCATTGATGGTTGTCATCTTATGCTCAAATCTATATTATAAATCCCTTTTTACATTATGTTTGGAAATGTGTTACTGAATAACTTGTTAGGGCATCCTAGGTTTATATATTTAGTGGGATAAAGTATATGAGATTCTAGTTTCAGTGTAATTTTTATGATTTCAAGGATTATTTGGGCATCTACATTGTATTGGCACCAATGGATGTAGATTTCTCCTTATAGTTTCCATAGCTTGGATTTGATTTTTTACATATCTTTAGAATAAGTGATGAAATGTATTTTGAAAGAATCCATGCTATTTAAACACTAATAATGCACCACCATCCTCCTTTATTTGCTAATAAATTATCCTACCATGTCTTACCCTGTAGGTAATACATCTAGTTGAATATTTTGAGTGTTATCTACCTACAAATGCATAAAACCATTGGCTATATAACAAGTGTTTACATATTTTTATATGAAGCTTAGTATTAAAATCTTCCCTTTAGCCCCTTTTTGTTGAAAAATTATTTCTAATGAAGGTTATAATCACTTTGATATCTATCTTTAGTAGCTTGTATATGACTTAGAACATTTACCCATTCTGTGTGACAACCCTTCCCAGGTGGAGTGAGCAAGTTTGGTTGTGTTCTACTCAGATTCAGATCTCTTTGTGTCAAATCCCCATGGAAGTTGAAATACATAATCAATTTATGTGATCAAGCTACCCCGTAGGTCCTCTCACCTTGGTTCAAGTAGAGCCAAAAGTAACAGGGAGATTACCATACCCTCTATCGATGGCTCCCAATCATTTTTCGCATATGGTCCAGTCTTGGTGCCAAACCCATCCCTGGATATAATGACATATTAGTAGTTTTTGCATCTTAGTTTACCATTTTATTCAAGTGTGCAAGGCCAACATACATGGTGTACAACTCAACACTTTTCTTGTGCCATTGTCAGGGTCATTTCATATCACCTGTGTTGTTGGGGACTCTTGCAGAGATTTGTAAGTATTTTCATGTTATGAAGTTCTCTAATGTTATTGGCTAAATTCAGACTATCTTGGCCATCAATGCCATAAAACTCTAATAGGGATGTGCCATAAATTTTTGAGGCTTGATAATTTAACTTTTGTTGCATTTATTAAAAATAGTTGTTAACATTGCATGTTGAAAGGTATTTTGTCCCTATTGAACATTATTCTAAAAAATTAGTGTCTTTGTATTATATCTCATCATTAACTTCAATAAAATATTTTTTCATCATGTATCATAGTTACTATGTTAATTGTTTTATTCTAGAATCTTGATTCTAGTGGCAACTCCATTTTCTCATTTGGTTTCAAGAAGACCAGTGCCTAGTTGGAATTATCTTTTCTAACTTTTAACTTTGAGTGTTTCCTTGTTTTCAAAGCTAGAAGGACTACAATCATCTTTCAAAAGTCACCCATCAAATTAACTCATATCTCTTTTAAGTATTCATCCAAGGAGAAGGGGACAAGTTTGGAGGCATATTAAAGGGCAAAGTTTAGCTGGTAAAGACTGTCAAAATTTTGATAATATTGAAATATTTATTGATCCTCATATTATTGAGGACTATCATAGCTCTTCTACTAATTATAAAACATATATTCCCATTTACTATCCAACTCCTTCCCAACCAGTTGAATCCCCTCCCAAGCCTAACCCATTGGGTTCATGTCATTCACCCCCTCATATCCCTTTATGAGTTATTCATGAACCCATTATTGAACCAATCATGAGACATAGGGATTCATATGAGAATGAATGTCCTACATTCTATGTTCCTAGATTTAGGCCTATTAATTTTGATAAAATGGAAGGCTATCCTAATGAATTCCCAAATGAAGTTAGGAAATGCCTCCCAAAGTTTCGAGGGACCAATGTAGTGAGTGGTGATCATCACTTGAGGGATTTTCAAAATATCATTGAAGATTATAAGGTTGAGTATGAGGATGAGTGAATCAAGTTGTTTATGCACATGCTATATGAAGATGCTTATGATTGGCTCGACTCTGTTCCCCCTAGATGCATCGATTCATGGAAAGAGATGAGGAATGTATTTAAAATTCAATATGGTAGAAGAATTGATCCCATGTTTATTTTAGATAAGTATGAAAATATCAAACAAAATCCTAAAGAATGTGTGTAGGACTTTAATACCCAGTTTGACAAGGTTATGATATGGCTACCCAAAAACATTACAGCCAATGATATATTTATTATGCTTGATAAAGTACTATGATGCTTTTCATAAGAAGATTGCATATTAATTATAGGACACAACTCCTACAAACCTATGGTTGGCATTCAATATGGATATCTAGATTGAGAATAACATCAAGGATATGGGAAAGCCCATAAACAAGTGGGTTGATGTAAAATTGGTCAATCTGAAAAGGCACAGTCTATAAAGATAACCAATTTGGAGGAGACTATCAAGACTTTAGCCTCCATTATCAAAGAGATGTCCTATAAGCTTTCCAGGGTTGTGAAAGGGATCCCACATGTGTCTACGAGTCAGGAGAGGTCTCTTAATTCAAATCAAGCACAAGGCCTGCTTTCCACAATCGAGATAATGATAAAGGGAATATGCCTACACATGAAGAAAGGATGGAGTGAAACCAGAATAAAGGGGCTAGAAAAGAGGTGTTTGATCCTTTAAATGCTAAGGCAAATGCTATGAATTTTGATTTATACAAGGATTGGTGTGACAAGTTCTTCTTTACACATCCTCTATGTGATATTGATGAACAAATTGATGAAGATTCAGATGAACTTGAGTATGCATCATTAAACAATAATATTTTTATGTTTGATTATAAAATTCCCCAAAGTAGATTGTTTGCCTCTAAGGAAATACTGAATGCTAATATGGTTGATCATTTTTTTAGCTCAATCAAAATGGAGAGTGTCCTAATTTTTGACTTTTCTTGTGATGTTAATATGTCACAAGCATATGAATTCCCTATTCATTATTTTGATCTCTTAATCTCTATGATGATTAATAAATATCATGGGTTAATTCCATAAATTGAGTTACTTAATGCAACAACTACCTAAAAGAAGGAATATTACTTGAGAAGTAGGCAACTAGGTGTTATTGCTCAAGACACTACCCCTTTAAATCCAAAGGTAGGGAATGCAATCAAAGAATCAAAGAAAGATACAATAGTCCTAGAAGCTTCCAAGATAGCACCTATGTCCCAAGTTATTAAGTCTAGAGGTGATCCTACTAAGAGCGATAAAACACCCATCTTGTTGAGTATTCCTTAGGGTGCAAGTGATGTTAAGACAAATCCATCCCAGCCTACTCCACTTTAGATAATAAGTGATTTCATCCCAACTAAATATGTTGTTACCCTTCCACCAAATACACTGCTTCCTCAGTATAACATGTGTGATATGGCCCAAGTGTTGAGTCAAATAAAAATCACTATTCTACTTATTGAATTACTATGAAAACCTGACCATAGGAAAAGGGATTTTGAGTACTTGGTATTTGGTGAGAGGTCTGCTATGAATGAAATCAAAATACCCCAAGCACCCCCAAAAGAAGATAAGGAATCAAAAGAGGTTATTGAACCTACTTTGGAGGTTTATTTAGGGACTACATTAGTGGAGAGTCAGCTAAATGTGGATCCATTTTATACAACCCTATTGATCAATGACCTGATTGTCTACAACTATATGTTTGATTCTAGATCTTCTTTCACTATGATGGCCCTAGGTGTCTTAAATGAGCTCAGAGTAAATATTATGTCAACCTTTGGAAAATGTTATGCCATGGATGTAGACACTAAAAAACTACACATTTATAATTCTAGATGTCTGAATGCCTTGAGACCCCATAAAAACTACCTAAACCTTCTTGACCCTTAACCAACCTCTCTTAACCTAACCAAATCACTATTCACATAGTACTATTCAAAAGTACTATTCACTATCACTATTCACTGTGGGATGCACTGTCACTATTAATGATGACATGGCAAGTGATATGGAAGGTGATATGGCAAGTGACATGGCTTGGAAGTGAGGTGGCTTGAAGTGCGGCATCATACCCCACCTAGGACCCTCATCCAAGGTACCCAATGACATCATTAAGCACCAAAGGGCCCTTCTATTGAAGTACATCACATTTTTCCCAAAGGGACCATCATTCAACATGTGTTTTTGTCCTCATTCATGGAGAATGTGCCAAAATTCATGGGGCACTTATCCAAAAGATGGAAGTGTGTGGTGGAAAGCATTTTGGACCCATATGAGCCCATGCGCATGATTCCCACTCCATTTTGGCTCTTTAATAAGTTGAGAGACAAACCAACAAAGTGAGAGACCTATTAGCTAAGTGGGAATCTCACCGCATTATCTTTCATGACCACTCATGCACCCACATGTAAAATGGTGCTAAATTCATGGGGCACTTAGCTAAAGGACAAATTATCTTGGTGGAAAGTCCTTTGGCCTCATTTGAGCCCATGTGCATGATTTACACTCAAAATTAGACTCATGTGCAAGGTGGGAAATAAACCAACAAGGTGGGAATATCACCACCCTTATCCCCTTTTTCATTTATGATCCCACTTGTAAAATGGCACCATACTTCACTATTCCACTTCTTTTGCATGTTTCTTGACAAAAAATGCTTTAAATCCACCCTTCTCCTTCACCCATGATCAAGTTGGTTTTTGGTGAAATCACTCATCTTGTAGGTTGTCTAATTTTAAATGAGGCCACACATCTTAGAGGAGGATTCAAAGCCCCAAAAATTTGATATGTTTTTAAGCCAACATCATCATCTTCAACAACATCAACATCAACATTCTTCTTCAAGCTTGGAAAGTAATATTTTCTTTGTTTATTTAACTTTGACCTTTCTTTCCATTTGGCCTTTTATTTTCTTAACCTATTGGATCCCTTCACCATCATTAATTTATCCATTTTTCATCTTACCATTTTCCTCTTTACCCCCTTTTGCCTTCTTGACCATCATTTACCCTCTTTTGCCTTCTTGACCACCATTTCCCCCTTTTGCCTTCTTAATCACCATTTCCCCTTTTTTTCCTTCTCGACCATCATTTACTCCTTTGACCACCTTAATAATATTAACACCTTTTACATTTACCAACCCAAACCAAACTATGTTTTGACCCTTTTCAAATTACCAATCCAAAGCCACAACCTTGCTCTAACTAATTTTTAGCATTAGTGTTAATCAAACTATTCCTTTCATTTAGTTATCTTTAGCAAAGCATTTAGCTTTATTATATTAAATTTAGTTATTTTTTATTTTAATTTTAGTTTTTATATCATTTAATTTAAGTATATTTATTTTATAATTCAATCTTAATTGCTTAAAGTAGGTGGATTGACAGACTCCTAAAAAGCTCACGCTTCTAGGATATAACACATGCTAGACAATCCACCCAACTACTTGTCTAACCAACAAGTTTTGTGGTAGTGATTTCTTATTTTCAGGTATTATTCCCTAGCCAAAGAAGAGTTATCACAAAGTATGAACTTTAAAGATCACACATTTACCAGGTCTTCTCCTACACACCCTTAATTAGTTTCTTTTTCTACAACACTAAGAAAAAAGTAAAAATTAGATAGAAATATTTTGGCATGCCCAGTGGGACCCTTGAGTTTTCTTGTGTTCATAAATTTTTTAGGACATTTAGTTGCATTAGTAAAATTTTATTTAGTTTCACATCTTATTTATAAAATTTAAATGTTCCTTTCTTCCTTTCAAAATGCAAGTGCTAGTCTCTTTTTCTTTCTAAAATTTAGAAAATAAAAAAGAAAATTGTTAGTCTTTTCTTATTGCATTTCCAAATTCAAAAGACAACATCCTAGGATTAGGACTTGCATTCTCATCTTGAATTGAGGGGTGCATTATAGTTGTTCTTGTATTCATTCAAAAATAAATCAAAAATTTCTTTTGGTTAAACTTAACTTGCATACATTGTTTGCTTGCTTGTTTTAGTGCACCTAGATTAATTAAGAAAAAAAAATTAATCGTAGAACCACAAATGTTACACAAACTAAACCACTTGTATAATCAACACATCAAACACACTTGAGACAAGGATTGACTAGGATTTCATCACCTAGCGGATCACCTTCCTATTCCTAGTTATCTCGCTTGAATTTAATCACCAAGGGGATAACCAACTTAGTTCTTTGGTTGAGTATAAGTTTTGGTAATTGGTATATTGGCTAAGCACTCACACTAGCTATGGGATTGTGATGTGAGGGGAGAAATCTCCAAGTACCAAGCCACATACTCAATCCAATATAGACTTTTTTTTAGAACCTAAATGTAACCCAAAACCAAACATAGATTTCTTTCTAGGACCTATTCAATCCAATTTCCTATTCAACTTTTCTAAGGCATAAACCAAAAGAGAGATTAAGAAGAATCTTAGGACTTAATGCGATCTTAGTGAATGCATTATTTGACTTGAATATTCTTTGATTACTCTTTGTTTTGAGGTGTGAGAATGTATCATTCCTTTTCTATTTTCTCATATAGTTCTTACTTGCTCACAATGAAAAGACCTTGAGGAACAAAACTCACAACCAAGTCAACCAACCTCTTCCACCTCTTCACCCATGAAATAAGTTTATAAACCCATAGAATACCCTCACTCTTTGGGAAGTCCTACTTGATTAGTCCCATGAAATATAGATTTTGCTACTTTCCTAAAAAATAATCACGTAACCTTACAATGTACAATGTTACCTTAGAACTACATATTACCAAATATCGGTTTCAACCCCACCTATAGATTAGCATTATGGCATGCCTCTCCAACTCATGGGGATTACCTCCAATACCAAGGGTACTAATCAACCTTTATTTACTTAAGCTTTATCATCAACCAACAACCCCCTTGAAACTACCATTCAAAACCAACCAACCCAAACTATCACTACTCTTATACCTCTCACCAATCACTCCTCCACAATAGGAGTGCCTACCTATATCACTACCCATATTCCTCTAGTTACCTCTAATAAATAAAACACTACTCCACTTCAAAACTATGTGACATCCATACCCTCCATGTTACCATCAACTAGTACAAGGTTCACCACCCTTCCATCGACCACTAACCCAACTACCAATCCTACCCAACAAACAACCTTTAATTATATCCACAACCCATAAGGGCATATGCTCTCTACCCAACCATTGGCATCCACATACCAATATGTGGTAGCCTCTCAACCTTCTACCCACTATCAACATGTTTCCAAACCACCATCACAATATGCATCTTATAGCCTCATAGGTGCTCAACCCCAAGCAAAATTCATGAAGATGATCATGGAAAAGATGACTAATTTAGAGTCATACATCTTGGGTGATCACAATATCTTATCCTATGACCAAATTTATAGTGAGCCCATTCATCCATCCATCCATCCATCCATACCTATTAAGCCAATCCTCCCCAATGGGAACTTCTCAAGTTCTCTAAATTTTAAAGCAAGGAGGATCTCCAACAACACCTTAAGGAATTGAGGCATGATTTTTATCTCATCACCTATAATGATGACCTTATTCTCTATAATTTTTTGATTGTTAGTAATTTGACCTGTCCAGGTAAAATTACTACCCCTATCATATGAAACTTTTCTAAACCCAGTCATTAACTTTTTGTAGCTATTCAAATCAAGGAATTATGGCCTAAAATCACTAATTATGGTAAAAATTTTCAAAAAGGAATTGTAAATGGGTCATTTTATTTTCAAAAGAGCACTGCCAAGTTCAAATATGTAGACAATACATGCATAGAGGTCAATTTTGAGAGAAAGTTAAAATTACTAGGAGATACAAGTGGTTTCAAGACCTCAAATTTTGTACACAAGGTCATCATTACTTGAATAACCTTTTGAAAAAGTTTCATGTCCATTGGAAAAATGGAGATACTTGCTATTTTTTAACAGTCCTCAGCATGTCCATTTGAGATCACAATTGGAGCAGGTAGTGTTTTGGAGTGCCACAGATGTTTCTAAGCCTAGGTAAAAGTTTAAAAATCATGGGATAATGTTTTTAAAACATAATTATACCTTTAAAGAATGTTAAAACTCTAAATTTTAAGAAAACTATGCTTATAAAGGATTTTGTAAGCAAATAGGCATATAGGCCAAAAAGGGATTTTTTGACTTTTCAAGTAAAATCTACTTTCAAAGTTTTTTTATAGCATGGTAAAAACTCCATGATAATTTTTTTAGGCATGGGGAAGTAGGTGAAGATTTATTTTCATTTTAGTGAATTTTTCACTTTTTATAATTATAGACACCCTTTCAAGCCTCCTATTTAGATGCTCGGATCTTTCACCACATGTGGAGTTTGGCTGAAATATATTAGTATTTTTTGAAGAAACATATTTAATTATAATTTATAAAAAAATTAGACTATCTGAGAGTCTGTGATTTATGAATAATCATTAAGAACGTAGGCAGCTTAGAATACAATCAAAACTCTACAAGTAGATTTCTCCATCTATTAAATTTTTATATACTTGGAATGGGAACCCAATATTTTTAGGGATGTTAGGGGGGTAAGTTTTATATACATAAATGGCAAGATTTTGGGATTTTGAAGTTTGTACTTCATGAACCATCATTTTGAAGATTCAGTTCCTAAACCCTCAAAAAATTAATTTTGAAAAAAATTGATTTTATTTCCATAAAATCATCATGGATAAACCTAAAAAAAAATTAAAATGTCAATTACACTTAGAGAGGATTCCATAAATGTCAATTTTATGCATTAAGATTTACAAATGGGGTAAAAAAATCATGTTTTTTGTGGAAAAAACATGTAAAATGAAATACAAGATAGTTCAATGAAATATAATCAATGGAGGTTAAATTCTAAGAAAAATTATTCATCATAAATTTTTTATTTGGTCATAAATCATCCCAGAAGTGTCTCAACCAGCTTTATCAAAATAGCCAGTCTGTAGAAAAATAGAGCAAAATAGGCCTAGTCAACCCTATTGACTAAATGGCGAGTGTTTTCTCATAAAAATAAAATATATTGTGATGAGGAATTTTTTCTAAGTCTATTTAATTTTTTTTAGGTTTCATAACATCTTGTTTTAGGTTTAATGGAGTTCAAATGCACAGATTGGCTTTTAGGCCTATTTGGTCTAATAGGCCTAGTTGGTCAAATGGTCAACTTGAAGAATGACATTGAAAATATATCAAATAAATTAATTTTAGAGTTACCACATGACATATATATTGTTTAAGTTAATATATCATTCTCAATTCAATCCACAAGTTCCAATTCATGTAAGTTGAGTTCAAGTGGAAGTTGACTAGTCTTTGAGTCCACATCTCTTCGGTTGACTAGTTTGACTAGTTTCATGCATCTCCCATGCTTTGCATGCAGGATAAGGACATTAAAAAACTTAAACATATTTTAAATATGGAGTTATATTCTAAATTATGGCATGATTTTTATACGAGGAAGGTTAGGAAGTCAACATGGGCCACCACTTTTTAATTCAACATTAAAATGAAGAACATGCATTTTTTTTGAAGACTTGGAAGATTTTAAAGCCTTTAATTAATATTGTAAAATTGTAATTGAAACCATTTTTATCAAATAAAGAAGATTTTTTGCATGTGTTTTTTGGATTAAAATAGAGTTTAATTTGAATGTGTACTAGCATACAAGTGGCATCTACTTTCCCTTTTTTTAGGTCCTTTCCACACCTACTGTGAAAATATCATCCTCTACAGGTCATTTGAAGAGCTAGGATTTGAATTTGTTTTGCAAATTTCTTTTAGGTCTTATTTTGAAACATTGATATTCAAGATTGAATGCAAAGTTTTATTTCAGATTCATATGTGTATCTTACTCATTTTCAAAAATATTTCAAATAATACCAATCATTCAGGTGCATCACTTGATTAGATAGGATTTTCTATTTCAACTTCCTTCTACCTTTTCATCCTAAAAAAATCAAAGTAGATTAGTTTCAATATACAATTCTTAATGGAACCATACATCTCTAGAGGTTCTTCTCAATACAAAGTCACCACACTTTGAAAATTTCCAATTGTATCATCTAGAGTGAGGGTGTGTTTTACACATCTTCAAGCAAGGTACACTCCAGAGTGATAACATTGATATATCTAGCTAGCCTGACCTTAGATTAGTATAGTGCCTTACCCAAACATTCCATCTTCTCCTTCACCCAAATAGCCCAAGACTTCTTGGATCACTTTTTGATCAATATATCCAACAAATTTTCCATCACTGACCTCTACTCCATTTGGTAATTTGAGGACAAGTCCATTTCTGATTTTGTGGCTCATTAGAGGAGCCTAATTAGCCAACTTTCCTTTTCCTTGCCTCAATTAAAAATTATAGAGATATATGCTTGGGCATGTGCCAAGAATATCTCATCTACATTACATGTCCAAATATTTTGGACCTTTGATGAAGCTTTTACCATGGCTAATAAACTAGAGAACTGAGCCATTGACGAAGGAAAGCTTAAACTCAAAAACAAGAACTCAACCTCTGAAACCAATGAGGATTCTTCCTGTCAAACAACTAGCGTATTACCAACACTAAGAACAAAGGAACCACAAATGCCATTGTCCTTATAGCTGCACCTCCACCATATAGTAACCAATAAAACTCAAGGAACCAAACCTTCAACTCCTCTAATTCTTCAAACCAAAACCCAAGGAACCAAACTTGGAGTAACCATAAATAATTAACTCCACTTGGGGAACCCTATGCTTCTATTTTGGAAAAGTTATTAAAAGCTAATATCATCTAACTTCTACCAATTAAACCACCCCAAAATTTTGATGCTTCTCATCCCATGTCAGGTTGGTATAATTAAAATGACCATTGTACCTTTTATTGAGTCATAAGACATGATATCATAGGTGTAATACCTTTAAATACCTTGTCCAATCCCTCATTGATAAGGGGGAGCTTACATTAGACAACCCCAACCAAGCCCTTGATATATTTAGGCAACCTTTTCCAAACCACGCTCCTACCAAAAATGAGAGTAACAACATCAATTTCTCCCCTGATACCTGTACCATTAACATGGTTCTTGACACATTCACTAATAAAGAACCCGCTTACCAACCTACCAATCCCTCTCTGCTTAATAAACTATAATATTTACCTTCTACCTTTTTGGAAACCCAAACCAAGAAAGTACCTCTTCCTCCTTCCTCATTCATTAAGTCAGTAGAATTACCAACTTCCCCTTTGACTAACATGCTGAACCACACACCCATCTTACCTTCCTCACTAATTACCATGCAACTCTCCCCTCCCATAGAAATCATTCTTAAGAAGGAAATACCCACGTCTACTCCTCCCATAGAAGAGCCATCTATCCCAACCTTACATCCTTTGATTGATCAAGAAGAAAATGTTACCATCCCTATGTATCCATCTAGCAGATTATCTTTTCAATCCACCATTTAGGGAATCAAACCTTTCTCAAATCTAATGCAAAAACAAGAATTTATCCCCAACCCTGACATGGATCAAGCCACTTTTTGGAAATAATTAGTTCTCCCTTATGTTACCAAAGTAGGACCTCCAACCCCTTCTTTGGTAGGCCAACCTAGCACTTCTAATAACCATATAACCAAAACCTCCACCGAACCAACTAAAACCTCCACCAAACTAACCAACCCTCAACCACCTAATCCAATCAAGACCCAAGTAACCAAACCCCCTTTAAAATAATGACCAAAGCAACCAAAGAATTAAAACTACTCAAAGGCCCAAAGCCTCAAATTTTACCTCCCTTAACCTTGCCCTCCATTTTGGGTCCCCATCCCTCTACCTTGTGCATGAAACCCAATATTTTTACCAAAAACCCACCACCTCTATTGGTTACACCTTCACACTTACTTCCTAACACACCTCTTTTTACTACATCAGTAATACCTAAGTTACCAACCTTACCATGCTCTGCCTATAGCTCATCAACCATATTGTCTAAACCAAAACCATCAACCAAACATATCACCTTACCTAAGACACCTATCACCAAACCTACTTCCAAACAACCTTCTACCTCAACACCCAAAATAAAAACCACTAAACCTTTACCACCTTTAACCAAGTCTTACTTAACCATTCTCTAATGGTTATTGTAAACCTCTTCCTTGAGCTTACCACCCATCAAACCCTTTGACCCTTCATGTTCTAAACCATCATGGTTCAATAATAATTTGATTTGTTTATACCACAAGACACCTGACCATGATACGAATAATTGCAAAGCTCTCCAAACTCTCATCCACTACCTTTATGATAAGGATGATCTATTAATAAATAAACTTCCTATGTCACCCATACCAACCCAAAAAATAACCATACCTACCCAACACTTACCCACTCCCCCACTCTCACCTAAGAATGAAGATGAGTCTGACCACTCTACTACCTCACCTTTTCTATTTATACTATCAATGTGGTCACTAGATCACAACAAAAGGGTAAAGGGAAGGCTAAGGTGTCCATTACTTAGACTTACCCCTATTCAAAATCCCAATCAAACCACACCCAACCATCTCCATCTTTAAGCAAACCCAAGGTGTCTATCTTAGGTTCCCCCTAATCTAACCCTCCACAATCCAACCCATTGCAATATCTATTCAGAAAGCTATCCTTAGGCAGATTCACTAGACCCCAACAAAAATGAGCTTGTATGAGTTGATTTCTACTTTTCCCCACACCGCCAAACACTCATAGAGGCCTTGAAATCCATCAAGGTCTAACCCAATGACCCCCAACCTATAGATGAATTTATTGTTTCCCTCTAAACTTCCAACCTTGGCACCTTTAAGAATTTAGAAATACATTTCATCCACCTTGAGGATCTAGATCCTCTACTCTTTATTACCTATTACATCAACCAAACCCATGTCAAAATGGTAATGATTGATGGGGGAGATAACATTAACATCATATCCTCCTATGCTTATGACCAACTCAACTTATTAGACAATATCATGTCAGAATCCAAAATGGTCCTCTAATCCTTTAATGACACTATGGCCACTACCTTGGGAACCATCATCCTTCATATCCATATAGGAACCTGTACACTCCCTAAACTCTTTTATGTGGAGGAAGGAGAATTATAATACAACATCTTGTTGGGACAACCTTAAATTTTCTCCATGGAATGTGTTCCCTCTACCCTCCATTGATGTATTAAGTTTGAGAACAAGGGCCACGTCATCAATATCCAAGTAAACCCAAATCCTTTCTCAACATGGAACATGACCTATCACCCCAATGATGTCCTCGTACACCCATATAATGCACCTTCAGTAGTTACACCCCAACCACCAACCATTGATGAAAAATCAACTAGATCATCCATCACTTTTTCACAAATCCCCATAGAGGATCCATTCGAATATATATTCAAATGATTCTCGTTAGGGGAGTATTGAATTCTAGCATTGGATACTTTCCCTACTCCTCAAGAATATGGGAACCTCGAACATGACCCTTCCTATGATCCTAACATTATAACCATCATCCCTTTTGGTCCCCCCAACCATCAAATTAACTTCATCTATGGGGGACTTGATCAGCCACCTCTTTCTCCCATCACTACTTCTTCCATTCGACCATTCACCTCTAACTTTTCCTTCCTTGACAAACTAGCATTTGCTAAATTATACCTTCATAGGTGCACCTTGAAGGTATTTGGCCTTAGATAATATGAACAAGGACTTCATGAGTTACCTTTGATCAAATCCCAAAAACCTCATAAGTCATTTGTCCTTGGGTTTGTACCACCTAAAGAATCCAAAAATTCACCCAAACTTACTGACACCATCAAGGAAGACACCCCCTCATCACCAACCCAACCTCTTTCAAAGTCTGAGGATTTTTACATCATCCCCCTATTTTTTTTAGTCAATATCTTTAGTTTGGACCCTATAACCTATCAAAAGGATGACCAAACTAAAACACTTCCTTTCATTCATCTTGAAATGGTAAAAAATAATTCTCCTACCATCAACACCATCCATCATCAATATGATGATTTTATTCTCACCTACTTTGGTGCCCCAAACTCTTAAATCCATAAATCTCTTCCTCATGACACCTTGACCATGTTGAATGAATCCGCCACATATATGAACTTGGGCACTTCAAACAAGCCTTGTATTGTCAAATTGGGCCATTCACTGAATACCAGAGAACTTTAAGACTTCTCCTCTTTCCTCCAAGAGCATAACATAGCATTCACTTGGTCTTACAATGATATGCCTAGGATTGTCCCCACTATTTCTACCCATAACATAGTCATTTATTATGATGACAAACCTATTAAATAGAAACTTTGATGCATGCATCCTCACATATCCCTTCTCATTAAAGAAGAGATCAACATCTCCTATCTATAAACTTCATTAAACCCATTGACTACCCCCAATGGGTCTTTAATATCATACCTATCACCAGAGCCACTGGGGGTCTATACATTTGTGTGGACTTCCATGAACTTAACCTCACCTTCCCCAAGGATGAATTTCCTCTAATTAGTATTGACCAACTTGTTGATCTTACTGCTAGCCATGAGATGTTATCTCTCATGGATGGGTTTTTGGGTTACAATCAGATCTTGATTACTCTTGAAGATCAACATAAAAGCACCTTTACCACCCATTGGGGAAATTTTTACTATAGAGTCATGCCTTCTAAGTTAAATAATGTTGGTGTAACAAACTAGTGAGCTATGACCTACATCTTCCATGACCTCATCCACACCATCGTAGAGGACTATGTCAATGATCTCTTGGGAAAATCAAAATATTGTAAAGATCATTTGAAATTTCTTAACATTATCTTCAAATTCTTAATCCAATTCCATGTCAGACTCAACCCCAAGAAATGTGTTTTTGGGGTCCTTTCAAGAAAGTTTCTTGGATTTATCATCTCCCTTCAAGCAATCGAAGTAGACCCTACCAAGGTCAAGGAAATCTTGGAGATGCCTCCTCTTACCAACCTTAAGTAACTCTATAGCCTATAAGGAAAGATATAATTCATTCATTGTTTCATTTCCTATATTTTAGATCGGTGCCAACCTTTCCATCACCTTATAAAGAAGGATGTCTCTTTCAAATGGAATAATGATTGTTAAAAAGCCTTTAAAATGCTCAAATAGTACTTTTTATCACCACCTGTCCTCATCCCCCTAAGGATGACCACCCATTTTACATATATATCTCTACCACAAACCATTCCACAGGGGCAATGTTGACTCATGGAGATGAACAACATAGAGAGCAAGCCATATACTACATTAGTTGCATGCTTGTATAATATGAGACTCAATATAAGCATATCAAGAAACTCTACTTAGCCTTGAATTTTGTTGCCACCAAACTCTGCCACTACCTTCTTAACCATAAAACCTATGTCATAACCAACACTGACCCACTCAAGTACATGTATTTAAATCCATACCAAAACTAGTATATGGCTAAGTGGCTTATTCTCTTAATAGAGTTTAATCTTGAGTTCCTTCAGAAAAATTCAATTAATGGGCAAGTCATTACCAACCAATTGGTTAAATCACCTTTGATAGATCACTACACTCATCCTCTTAAATCTCCAAATGAATCTATTGATACTCTTTCTCAAGAGGACATAACCTACCAAATGACTATATTTTTTGATGGATCAAAGTGTCAACATGGTAGGGGAGTTGGTATCATCCTTATCCCCTTTGACAGTGAACCCCTCTCTCTATCCTTAAAACTTGATTTTGAATGCACCAATAATATGACCAAGTATGAATCCATAGTCATAGGTCTCTAAACCACTCTAACCTTGGGAATTAAGACAATCAATGTCTTTGGTGATTCTCAGCTTGTGGTCAACTAGGTCAATGGCTCTTATCAATGTAAGAATGATGTCTTGCAAAAATACAAAATTTTAGTTGACAAACTCTTAGCATAATTCAAACATTACCTAGTCCAACCTATTCCTTGATCTACTAACAAATTTGATGATGCAATGGCTTGCCTTGCTTCCCAGATCCCTTCTCAACATTCTAATTCCAAAATCTTTGTCACCATTCATAATTTTACCACACCCTCTTATAAACAATCTAACCTCCCTATCATTTGTAGTGTGGAGGAATCCCCATCTGGCATTTGGTATGACCAAACTTTTAGCTACCTCAACCTAGGCATAGTTCCTCCCAACCTCTCTAAGAATGCTCAAAGAACCTTTGTTCAGAGTACCTCTCATTACACCATACTAAGGGGAATCCTTTACAAACATGGTTTTGATGGTCTCCTTCTTTTTTACCTACGTAGTCATGAAGCTTCCCATTCCATTAGGGAAACACATGATGGGATCTATGAGGCACACTTTATTAGTCTAGTAGTTTCTAAATGTATCCTTTATCTTAGCTACTATTGGCCCACCCTCAAACAAAACTATTGTGATTATGTAAAAAAGTGTATTAAATGTCAACAACATGATAATTAACATCATGCAATAGCCAATGGCGTTTAAGTATCTAAGGAATTTTGGGCTTTCTCACAATGGGGGCTCAATCTCATTGGGGAAATCAACCCCTATTCTTTGTAATGGCATAGCTCCATCATCATAGCCACTGAATATTTCACCAAGTGGGTGGAAGTTATTCCTCTTATCTTGACCAAAGTGAATAAGATTATCAAATTTATCAACCATCATATCATCTGCCGCTTCGATGTTACTCATAAGATCATCATCGATAATGGTAAATCTTTCAAAAACAAGCAAGCCCAAGGCCTATGTGATGTATTTGGCATCAACTTAAGCTTCTCTTTGCCTTACCATTCACAAGCAAATGGACAGGTGGAAGCCTCTAAAAAAATCCTTAACAAAATGCTAACCAAAGTCATCAATGCTTCAAGTGAATATTGGCACTTACACATCCCATTCACTTTATGGGCCTATCGCATTAGCATTCAAACCTCTATAGGTGCTACACCTTTCTCTTTAGTCTTTAGAGTAGTGGAAATCTTGCCTCTTAAAGTCCAAATTCCCTCTCTTGACATATCTTTTCAAGATCTTACTTTTGAATAATATTATCATCATCACTTTTTAGTGTAACTTAAGCTACTTGATGAACATCACCTCACAGTGCTTAACCACCTCCATATCTATCAAGGACATATCAAGTGTACTTATAACAAGCACCTAAAAGTGTGAGAATTCAATATTAGAGACCTCATCCTAAAGGAAAACTAACATGTGACTAACATGGAGAAAAGTAAATGAGGTAAGTTTGCTTTTAATTGGCTTGGAACGTACATCGTAACCCATAAGTATGGACCAGGAGCTTATTATTTTTCCTCTCTCGAAGGAAAACTAGAACCTAAGCCTATCAATGCTTTGCATCTACATCTGTTCTTCTATTAAAGAAGGATCAAGCTCACTTTTTATCTAACTTAAACTCATCCCTTGATTAATGAGATTTTCACCTTCACCCATCTTCCTCCTCTCCTTCTGAGGATAATTGATTATGACATAGAACCATGTGATTAGCTATCAAAATCATAGCCTAATCCTAAATATGGGTACTATGGCTCTACCCATAGCATGTTTCTCATGGATGCTTTTCATCTCTAACAAGATAGAATCCCATGGTCATTGTCTCTTAAATCATCTCCTTTAACCTATCATTTAACCCTCTTGTGTTCAAGTTTTTCCCTCATAAAGGTAAACATCTTAATTGAATTAGGCTTGTCTATGTCTAAAAAAATCACATCCAAAAAAATTGGATACCAAAATATTACTCGGGTCAATATCTTAAGCATTACAGACTACTCCCTTGAAAGACAGCTACCCAAAAATAAAATAAAAATTTCTTGCACTAAAAGATAGACTGCTCCCTCAAAGGATATCTATCAAAAGGCATTAAACAAAACATCTAAACTTAGACCACTCCCTTGAAGGATGGCTAAGTCAACTTTATCAAAAATTGAGAAATTTATTGGAAGCTTCCCACATCGACCGAATTCCCATATACATCAATAAATAAAAAAACCCACTATCACAATCAAAGAAAAATCTAAATAATTTTGAAAGCTGTAATCAGCTCTCAAATAACATAATGAAATGGAAGCCACAATCTACTTTCACATGTAGACTTCCCACATTGATCAGTCTACATCTAGAATATGACATGGACTTGTCTATTATTATTCTTAGGTCACCTATAGAAGGGGAAAAATTACTCATATAAGGTTACCATACACATTACCCTTTTTCCTTCACACCACCTATCACCCATCTTCCCTTTATAATATCTATAAATCAAGGGATGTTGAGCTTAATTGGCACACTGTGATCAAGAAACTTGTTTTATCAACCACCACATGCTAATGTGAAGCATTTTAAAGGATTATGTTCCTTAAGTCAATATAACTTTGAGTTTTATTTTACTTTGTTTTTCTCAATGAACATGCATTAAACCTCATTTATTTTTATCTCCTCATTCAATCATGTATTCTATTGGATCTATGTCTCACAATTTTTCATGTCTTTTTCCACATCTAGTATGGCTATCTAACCTACTTATGTGCCACCACTATCATCTATCCAAACCATAAATTAAATTATAATATCATTAACATCAATCAACCCACCTTCTGGGGATACCTTTCTTCACAACCTCAACTTGCCTTCTACATAGACACTTTGTTTGCAAATCTTCAACCAAACTAAACCATGCGGTCCATCAAATTGGGGCAACCAATTTGAACACCACTCACCCAACCCTTGTTGAACTACATTGGCATGATGTTCATGGAATATGTAGGCACTGCTTAACTTCTAAGGGTAGTTTGGCCACTGAAAAATAATTACCCTCCCCTTTTTCTTCTCATTAATTTCCATTACTAATAGTGCCCTCTTGTTTAGGGCATCCTATGCCAGGGAAGCTTTGGATTCTTCCTAACATCCTTGTATTTTGACATCATCTAATAATTCTTCCTTATTTTTCCCCTATTACTGGGAGAACTACATTGGCCTAAGGTATTTTTGGACTATGTAGGCAATGCTCAGTTACTAAGGTCAACTCAGTTGCATCACTTATTTTATTTTCCCTTCTCCCTTAAAATCTCTTCCTCTATTTGTCTATCTATCTCTCCACCATCTCCCTGCCTCCAGCTTGTCAATCTCTTTTAACACAAGGGTTGACAACCTTCCTCATCCACCTCTCTTATCTCCCATAAATCCACCATCTACCTCACTTCATTGGCCTCCTAGTCACCTTTCCTTTGCATGCTTCGTGGCTCACTTCCCCACCCATTTTTTCCATTTTTGTCTCTCTCTCCACTTCTTACCAACCTTTCCCTCTATCTCCTTTGTCTTCTTTTGTTGTCCTCATCATTTCCCCTTGCCCTTGGTGATTTGTCATATCCTCTTCATCACTCTGTTTTCCTTACCAATCCCACATTATCCCATTCCCTTGTACACCAAAGAACACTTTTACCTCCTTCTCTTCTTTGCTACCACCTTCTTACTAATCTTCCACTACTTCTAAACCACATTCATTCCAATTATCAGTTTTTATTTTCCTTTTTCCCATCTTTTCAATTTGGCATGCTTTCTATTTCTTTTGTTTCATCTAGCATCCCTTTTTTTCTTACGTGTGCCATCACTCTCTATCAATTTTCCATTCTTCCCACCTTTTCCATTTTTTCCTCCACAACTAGCTTCTAACTATGTCTTTATCCTTTGAAAATCCATCCATAATTTCCCTTTACTTTTTATATATTCTATCTTTTTTCACTTTGCATTCCCCTTTTCCTCTTTCCATCTCATTACTCACTTATCTTTTGCATCTGTGTGAGTGTCTGTGCTTTATACCCCTAATTCAATTCTTTATTTTCCTTATTATCATCCCTGATCTTCATAACTTATTTTAATCTCATTCCCTTTAATTATGTTCCCCTATTTCTTTACCACCTCACCACTTTTTGGCTTGTCTATCTCTTCTAGTCACCCATTCAACTTGTCAATCTCTTCTAACAAGTTGATTAACACATACCTTATTTCTTCAGCTTCTTATCCACCCATCCTTTGCTTCCCCTCATTTTTCTTAACCCCTTTCTCATTTTACATCCCATTCTCATCTCAAACACCACCATCTAATTTGATTTATTGTTACTCTCCTTGCCTATCATCATCCATGTTTACTTGGTCATGTCATCACCTGCTTCTTCACTCTCCTGTCATCCTTTTTATGTCTTAATTTCACTCCTTTTTCTTCCTATTTGCTTTTATTTTGTGTGTTTCCTTATTTTTCATTATCATTTTAGACATCTAATTCTTAACACCATTTGTGTTGAAATTTCAATCTTACTCAATTTGCACTCAAATGCACATTTTAGGCTAAAATCCATAAAACACCCTAAATGGTTCAAACTTGTCATTTATAAGTGCTGATTTAGGTCAAAGTATCCCTAAATGGGGTAATGTAGTTTATGGGCTAGCTAAATTTTATTAGATCATTTCAAGTCAAAATGATTATTTTGCCTTTTTGTGCTCTAGATCACTCTTTTCTTCTAATTTGTTGGTACACGTCACTTACCTTTGTTATTTTGTGTCAGTAACATCCTAAATGGGAATGTAGTCTATATGCATCTAACAATGCCTTCCAATTATTCTCCAATCAAATTATCACCCAGTAATATGACTTTTTGACCATTTTAGTTAATTGAGGGCCAATTTCTAAATAAATTGCACAAATGTTGATTAACCTTGTTTAAGGCTAATTGATCCAAATCAAGAGCTCAAGTGGATTTTCCATGAGATTTGTTGAATATTTATTTATTAGAAATTGATTTCTATTAATTTCATCATCATGTGACATCATTCCTTGGGAAGACATTCCTAAGCCATAAATGCGATAATTATCAGGATTATGGGTCACCCATGCCTAGTTAATGCCTCCATTGCCTCTTCAATGTCCCTTCTTCCAAGGTCATGATGAAGATAATTATGGATTTAATTCCAAATATTGAATTAATCCTCAACCACACATCATTTCAAGATGGATGGTACAAGTTGATTCTGGTCATTCTTGAAAATCTATAAATAGAGAGGCCATGGACATCATTTTTAAGATTGAATATTGCAAAGTTATAATGTTAAATTGTTTCCACAATCCTTCGCATTTGATCATCGATTTTGTTTGAAATATTTATTGATAGGCTAGCTTAGTGATTCCAAATCATGAGCCTAGGTTTTGTGGAGTGTTATTGAGACATTGGAGGAGTTTTCTACCATTATTGATAAAGACAAGGATGCTTGATGAAGGGAGAACATGATTTTGAGATTATTTTGGAGAATGGATTCACTTGGGAAGGTATAGATTTATTACTTTCTTTCATTTGTCTTTCATTGTCATTAGTAATTCTCACATGAATAAATAGGCTTAATTTGATTTGTTCTTATATATTCTTCCTTTGGTTTATTCGATTAATGTTTGATTAATCATGTTATGTAATCCTCTCTACACTCATCACCAAACTATTTTCTCTTTGGTCTCTTTTAGACCTATTTTCAATTTTTTCATAGCCTATCATATTTCTCATCCTCCCCTTGCCCTTCATGACTGGTACACTTCTCTCCCCATCCTTTTCAATTCTCCAATCTATCATTTTTAGTACATTCCTCAAACCCCCATCTTATACCATTTATCTTTATTCTCTTTTCATTGTTTCATTTCATTTTTCTCGTCTCCCTTGATGACATTCCTTATTCTTCCCAACCTTCCTTTTTTCCTCCTCCATTTCAATTCTTGGTTCCCTCCATACTTATCCATCTTCATCTTTATCTATGACCTCATTGTCTCTTCTAGCTATCTCTTCATCCATCTCTTGGTTTGCCTTCACCTCATCCCTTATTGGATATCCTTTATTTTCTCCCATTATCACTCTAGCTTCTCACTCATTAGAGTGTAGTCACTAGTTGCATTACTTATATGTGCCTATACATGTTTACTTCCTCATGTCCTTTGCAATATTTATTTAATACATGAAATCTTGTCAAATTTGTTGCTTCAAGACATCCATTCCTTCCTTCAATGTCTTTATCTATTAATCATGGATCCTCCTTTTGTCCCTCTCCAACTACTCCCTTTGCCCTATCCATCACCTTTTCAGCCTTTAAACCCTCTACACATTTTGAGTGTACTTGATAGAGTGTGATCAACACACCTTTTTTTATCCTTCAATTCATGCTCATGTGATGCATTTGTAAGGCTTATGTTCATTAATCCAATCCCACTTCAAGTTTGTGTTTAGTCCTTGTCACAGAAGAAACATCATGCCCTCTTCTTATCCTAATGTGCTTAAGTTAATATGGTGAAATTTGTCTCTTGATTATATTTTTTATTTTACCATTCTAGTGTTGTTCATTTCCTTACCTCATCTACTTTACCTTAAGTGATATTACAACAACCATAACCATAACAATCATCACCATAACCATAACATTCATGATTACCCACATAACCCTAAGCATAATAACATTCAAACAATGACATCCAACACATTTTGTATATGTTTACAACAAACTATGCAATATTTTATTTAAGGTGTGAAGAGTCACATGACACATACAAAGTTATCAGACTATACACACCTAACCTAAGGTATTTGCATACATTATTTTCCTACCTAATCATTTAGGTTGATTATCTAGTGACTTTAGATTTGTGTTTGGACAGCCTTTTACTTGATTTCTCATTGAACTAACATCCATAATATTCCTTGTATCAGTATCCACTAAAGGGCGTACTCTATTCTCCTCTTCTACATCCATCTCCATAGGGAATGAATCATATTCAACTCTAGTTTTTGTACCCTGCTCAATTGTCACAACCATTATATCCCTCTACTTTGATTATTCTACTTGCATAGGTCTCACCTCTTGTTGCCTCAATGCACATCCCCCTAGATAGTGAGGGTTTCCTACATAGATAGGCCAATGGTCATGTTCTTCAACCCTACATCTTGCACAATGAAATTATCATCTTCATCACTACTAAAGAGGTAAGAGTTTAGGCTCAAGCTTAGTTCATGGGTGCCTTTCCTCTTGTTTTTGGTTTAATAGTACTTCCATCATCACCATTACATGTTATAGTATCTGGTAGATACATACATTCACCATATTGAATATTTTAGGTCGTCGGGGTTCTTGATTGTCTCTACCATTATTCTCATTTTTCACCATCTTCACCTTTGTGTAGTTCCTTTCACTCTCAACAAATTTCAAAACCAAATGACTTCATGATGAGATATCATTCATAACATGATTATTTAAATAAAAAACTTGACTATTATTCCTTGTCAACATGATTGTCTATTCCACCAACTGGAAGGATCCTATGATGTCATTAATTACCTTAAACAATCTTCCCACTTGAAATGGTCATGTCTACTTACCTTTTCATGGGGACAAACCACCCTTGATCTGATTGGTCATCTCGGTAAAGTCATTATGCACCATCATGATGTCTTTTTATCACCCTTATCATCTAGTCTACATCTGATGTCTTTTCTTGATTTGTCATCTTATGGTCCTTATGGGCCTGGTAGTATTTTACGTCATTGTCACATTTTCACTAGTTGACATAAATTGGCTTCCATCCATGGGCCGCTACAACAATCATGCCTTTGAAACTACCACTATTACTAGTGGTGACAACTTCTAAAAACTTATCACAGTAGAAACTCCACTGTCTTATCCAACTAGATACTCAATAAATTAGACCATGTGGCTCTTTACTAGCAGTGTCTCTTATGAGTAGAACCCAAAGTCGTTAGTTTTAAGGTAATGGGATAGAGGATGCAGACATGGACACCTTTTGCCAATACTAGCTATGTATCTCTTGAGTAAGACATAGTCCATCCTTTATCGCTCATCACACTACTAATTTTATACCTCATTGAATCTACTTAACCATCAAAAAAATTCTTTATATGTCATCATTTTGCTATTACCCTTAAAAATTAGCTCATAGTGATGATGACCTTTTGCCAATAAGACTATGCATATCCTAATAGACACTGATCTCCTAAAACTTGGCTCATAGTGATAGATTCCATAATAATGCTTATACCCTCACATAATTTTAGAAGGCATGAAATCCTCATAAAGGCACCTTTTCTTTGGCTTAGCTCCATCACAAGACATTTATGGTGCTTAGCCTTTTGTTACCCACTTATTTATCCTACCTTGACCATCTATTTTTTCTCCTCCTAATGTATGTGGGATTATTATGGTGACTATTCTCCAATCTACACCATGGCATATCACCATTACCAAACTATCAACCCAAACCTAACCATGTGGTATATCACATTGGGGTAACCCATCTGAACTCCACTAAAGAACTACATTGGGCCTGAAGTTATTTTGTATATTTTGTCCATAGAACTATGTATATAACAACTATTTGGCCTAGTTCATTTAGAGTGAGCTCAACCACCCCCCACCAACCCATCCCTATCTATTTAACTTTTCCCACCATGGCATTGGCCACTTTGACCTGAATTGTTGAATTTCTTTATGAAAACCTTGACTTGCTCCTTTTGACCACACCAACCAATCTCACCATGTTGAACATTTGAATTTTCACCACCTAGTGCACAACTAAACCATTTATGTTTTTCAAAGAAGCACTTCTTAGCTTAGATACCTATGAATAACACTAACTTTGTCTAAAAGACTAACAGTGTGCCCAAATATAGTTGTGGTCATGTGGTACATTACTCACTTGTCTTTGAGAATTTGACCCTTATTGGGAACTTTTGTTTATGTGTGATCTTGGCTATCACACTTAGTCACATTTTGTTCACACATTTGTGTTTCAAATGCCCTACCATTTTTTTCACCAACCTCTTATCAAACCTGTACTCAATTCTAATTTTCCTCATCGACTCTCAGTTTGAGGGGGAACACCTCCTCCCATACTCGAGGCATCCTAACCTTTGACTAAATGATCTATTTTTTTGTTTTGTAATTTATTAATTCAAATCCACATAACAAAAAAGGGAAAAATGTAGACACTAAAAAACTGCACATTTGTAATTCTAGACATTTGAATGCATTAAGACCCCCTAAAAATCCCCTAAATCATATCAACCCTTAACTAAGCCCTCTTAACCTAAAAAAATCACTATTCTTCTATCACTATTCACACAATATTATTTGAAAGTACTATTCACTATCACTATTCATTGTGGGACCCACTATCACTATTCATGATGACATGGTACGATACATGGTAAGTAACATGGAAGGTGATATGGAAAGTGACATGGCTTAAAAGTGAGGTGGCTTGAAGTGAGACATCATACCCCACCTAAGACCCTCATTAAAGGTACCAAATGACATCATTAAGCACCAAAGGTCCCCTCGTTTGAAGTATGGCACATTTTTCCTAAAGGGACCATCATTCAACATGTGTTTTTGTCCTCATACATAGATAATAGTGCCAAAATTAATGGGGCGCTTAGCCAAAATATGGATGTGAGTGGTGGAAAGTATTTTGGACCAATATGAGCCCATGTTCATGATTCCCACTCCATTTTTGACTCTTTAGTAAGTTGGGAGACAAATAAACCAAGTGGGAGACCTATTAGCTAAGTAGGAATGTCACTCCTTTATCTTTCATGACCACTCATGCATCCACATGGAGAATGGTGCCAAAATTCATGGGGCACTTAGCTAAAGGACAAATTATCTTGGTGGAAAGTCCTTTGGCCTCATTTGAGCCCATGTGTATGATTTCCATTAAAAATTGGACTTGTGTAAGATGGGAGACAAACCAATAAGGTGGGAATACCACCACCCTTATCCAATTTGTGATTTATGATCCCACTTGGAAAATGGTACCATACTTCACTATTCCACTTCTTTGGCATATTTCTTGACAATAAATGCTTAAAATCCCCCCTTCTCCTTCACCCATGGTCAAGTTAGTTTTTGGTGAAAGCATTCATCTTGTAGGTTGTCTAATTTTTAGGGAGGACACTCATCTTGGAGGAGAAGGATTCAAAGCCTCAAAACTCTATCAGATTTGCAAGACAACATCATCATCAACAACAACATCAACATTCTTCTTCAAGGTTGGAAGGTAATATTTATTTTTTAATTTAATTTCAACCTTTATTTCCATTTGGCCTTTTCTTTTCTTAACCTCTTGGATCCTTTCACCATACTTCTTTTATCCCTTTGTCATCTTACCATTTTCCACTTTACCCCCTTTTGCCTTTTTGACCACCATTTACCCTCTTTTGCCTTCTTGACCACCATTTCCCCCTTTTGCCTTCTTAACCACCATTTCCCCTTTTTTTCCTTCATAAACATCATTTACCCCTTTGACCACCTTAATAATATCACTACCTTGTCTATTTAACAACCCCAACCAAACTATCTTTTGACCCTTATCAAATTACCAAACCAAACCCACAACCTTGCTCTAACTAATTTTCAGCATTAGTGTTAATCAAACTATTGCTTTCATTTATTTATATTTAGCAAATAATTTAACTTTATTGTATTAAATTCAGTTATTTGTTGTTTTAATTTCAATTTTGATGTCATTTAATGCAATCACATTTATTTTATCATTTCAATTCAAGCAAAAAATAATAGATAGAAATAATGGACTCATGAGAGGTACCAGTTGTGGGACAAGTCAAGGGATTAGTTGTATAGTTGGTAGTTCATCCTAGTAAGTATCTAAATATGGACATGGTATTTTTAGAATACCCACCTAAGTGGGGGATGCTACTATCATGAAAATAGGCTAATAGCATGGGTGGAAGTGTGCATATGGACCTTTCCTATGCCACCATTTTATTGGAGGGTAAAATGGCCAGACTTCATAGAGAGACAAAAAAGTTACATGTGATTGAAGATCCAAAATATATTCTCAATGAAGTGATCTAGTGTTTAAGTAGATCCATAATGCTTATGCCACCAAGAATAAAAGGTTGAAATAATATTAGAATGTTGTTTGGGATTTGCTTGAGTTTTTTGATGCATTCAACATTTGTTATCACGATAGACCTTTCAATGAAGAATATGATAGATTCGCAGGGTTAGGTGCTCAGTTTGATATTAAAAATATGATCCCTCATTATCAGTATCAAGTGAAGTGCTTGTCAATCCTTAAATCCCAAATAATGTTGATCATTGGTAGGTCTTTGATGATGATAAATAGATTAAGAGGTTTCTAAACTATGAAACTAATTTATATGATCAACTCATAGACTTGGAATCCATGGTTCAAGAATATGATGGGAAGGAAACATTTTTTAGGAAAGACATTATTTATTTTAAGAAAAACATGCTTTCAATGGGATTGGTGAGTTTGGAGGCATCTTTTGATGGAGATGATAGAATCAAGACTTGAGATTTATTTATTTCAAAAGATGTGACTGAGTTAGATTTGGGTTCTTGTGAGAATTCAAGAAAGGTTTGGATAGGTACTCACCTAAGTGTAGCTGAGAACAAAGATTACATGTAGTTCATTAAAAAGTAATAGGATTGTCTAGAATGGTCTCATTTTGAGTTGAAGCATATACAAAATATTTTTTCCAGCATGTCATCCCATTATGTTCTGATAGAAAGCCTTTCTAGCAGAAATAAAGACCTATTAACCCCATCTTAGACACCAAGATGAGGGATGAATTAAATAAGTTGAGGGATGGTGGGATTATTTATCCCATCAGGTACTCATCATGGGTTATGAATTTAGTTCCTATGAGAAAGAAGAAAAATGATATCTGCTTATGTGTGGATTTCAAAAATTTGAAAAAAGCTTCTTTAAAAGACAATTATTCCTTACCTAATATGGACAACTTGATGTAGAGTGTTACTAGATCAAATATGTTTTCCACATTAAATTGCTTCTTAGGGTACAACCAAGTTGTGATGAATGAATCTGAGATATCCAAGATTGTGTTCACTATCCCTTAGGGAATGTATGTATATATGAGGATGCCTTTTGGGTTAATGAATGCTAGTGCAACATTCTAATGAGATATAGATGTTGATTTTGAAAGGATAATTACCAAATTCATAGTTATGTATTAGGATGACATTACTATGTACTTCAAGACTAGAGAAGAACATTTTTAGCATCTAGAGGAAGTGTTGATTAAATGTAGGGAGTTCAACATTTTACTTAATCTAAATAAATGCCACTTTGGAGTACAAAAGGACAAGTTATTGGGACATATAATGTCCAAGGATGGTTTCATGATTGACCTTAAAAGGGTTAAAGCCATTGAAAAAGTGCCTATCCTATAGTACAAGAAAGGAATTTAGTATCTCTTTAGATAATTTAACTTTTTAAGGAGGTTTGTGTCTAATTTTGTAGAGATTAATCTAACTATTACTTATATTTTAAAGAAGGACCAGACCATCAAATGGGAGGATAAGGCCATTCAAGCATTCAATGACATCAATGGAGATTTAAATTATACTCCTATCTTAGCCAACCTTAATTACACAAAGTCATTCTAGATATTCTCTTTTGCATCATATAACACTATTATTGTTGTTTTGTTGCAAAGAATGAAGACAATCATGAGCATCCCATATCTTTATTTATCAAAGCTATGCAAGGTCCTAAACTAAACTATATCATCATGTAAAATTAATAATTCACTCTCTTGAAAGTTTTTAATACATTTAATCCCTATATTTTAAGCTCAAAGATTGTTGCTTATGTCTCGCATACCATGGTAAAGGAGATATTGAATCAGACTAAAGTATCTAACAAGAGATCTAATTGGGTCAAAAAATTTCAAGAGTATGATATGGATATTCAAACCACCAAGTTATTAATATGGATGGGTAGCCACACTTATAGTTGAGACCAATTTTTAATCTATTGAAGCAAAGATTGTTGTTTTTAATGTTGATGATGCTTTGAGTCAATTTAATGCATCTCTGTGGTATAGAGATATTATTTACTACTTAAAAAATCTAAAATTTCCCCCTAACTTGGACAAGAATCAAAGGGTAACTCTTAAAATTCTTTCCTTAAAATACCTCTTGACTGAGAATAGACTAGCATGGAAGAACCTAGATAGGGTTCCCCTAAGATGTGTGCTGGAAGAATAAACTATTAACCTAATTGAAGACTTCTATAGTGGAGTATGTAGTGGTCATTTTGCACCTAAATTTGTAGTTCATAAAATTTTGAGAGTTGTTTATTGGTGGCCATCACTGTTTAAATATGTTGCTCATAAAGTCAAAAAATGTGAAAAATATCAATGCTTTATTGGGAGGATGAAAGCTTTAGGTTCTCTTCCCTTACAGTCTATGACAATTAAAGGCCCATTCAGGTAATGGGGAATGGATTTCATTGGAAAAATTATTTATTCATCAAGTGATATACATAGATGGATACTATTTACAACTAATTACTTCACCAAATGGGTTGAAGCGGTCCCTACAAAAAGGCTACACACTAGGTGGTTATGGATTTTTTGCTGAATCAGATTATATGTAGATTTGGTATGCTTGTTAAAGTTATTGTTGATAATGATATAAGCTTAAAAGATAAACCTTTAGTGGAATTATTAAAAGAGTATGGGATTAAATTGACCTATGCTTGCAATTACAACCCTCAAGGGAATGGGAAAGCAAAATCCAATAGCAAGAACTTTCTCAAGATCATCAAACAAACATTGGAAGCAAATAAGAAGAAGTGGTGTAAACAATTGAAGTTTGCCTTATGGGATGATAGGATTACACCTAAGAGAGATATAGGTAAAATCCCTTTTGAGATTTTTTTTTGAGCTCAATAAAATTTTCCTATTAATTTATAGTTGCCCACCTATTAACTCATGCAGTAACTAGAGCATGATGAGAAGATCAACCATTATGAAAAAAGGATGAACTAGATTATTGAGTTTGATGAAATTCAAAGATAAATTCATGAAATACAACTCAATTTCAAGGAAAATATGAAGAATATATTTGATAGGAAGGTTGCTCCAAGGACTTTTCAAGTAGGTGATTTGGTTCTACTTTTGGATAGCAAGCATGAGGAAAAGAGTAATCATGGAAAATTTGATACCTTGTGAATGGGTCCCTATTCCATTGATTATCGAATTGGGGAAAATACTTTATTTTTGAGAGATATAGATGGTGAAATATTGGAGCTCCTAGTTAATGGTAGACATTTAAAACAATTCCTTGATTGAGTTAATAACTTACAATTGTATATAAATTATATAGTATTTTATCCTTTATTATTTCATCACTTTGTTACCCCTCTAATTTGGGCCTTGTTTGTACAGTTTCCATTTGTGTTTTATTATGTGTTAATTTCCATATCCTATTGATCTATTTTTGTTAAGTCTGCCATGTTTTGTTGAGCCTTCATGAATTTTTGCTGAAGTGATTAAGTCTTGACTTCATGGCCCAATGGATTGGCCCCTGGCCATATATTCTAGGGTTATTTACACACCCATAGGGGGTGTGCATCTCCAAGCAAGAGCTAGTGTTAGTGCCTAAAATTATACTAAATAAATTTATCCCTTGTTAAGTTTATATGCCTAAGTCCTTAGGCAAATTCCTTCTTTCAACTGTTCATGTCAAAGGTCAAGTTTTATGTTGAATCGGCTAAGTGATAATTCGATATTTGCTTAGTGTGTATAAGCCTTCATTTGTTTTGGGAAAAAGTGTTTAGAGGCTATAAGGGAAAATGTTATAAATAAAGGTTGAAGACTTATTTGTTTTAGATTTTTTTTCCCCAACAAAAATTCTACAGGTCTATTTCTTTTGAGCATTTTACCCAAGCAAAAAGCCCAACAAAAGTCAACTATTTGGCAAAAATGTTAAGTTCAAATCTTTTAGGAAAAATGTAAAGTTAATATGTTTTAGGTAGTCTGAAAGAATTATCCTAAATAAGGCATAAGAATAGGAATACTATGGAGAAAATGTTTGAAAAAATTCTTCTGATGACCCAATTGTTGCAGAGGAATTTCCCAAAACAAATATCTTGATAAATAAAGTCCTGGGATGAGCATGGACATGCTAAGTATCAAATTCTCAGCAAGCAACCAAGCAGTATGATGGACATGTGGATGTTTTTAATGATCATGTAGACATCAAAATTAGGATTATCAATCATCAATTGGGGGTTAAATTTGATGGTCATGTGGACGTCAGTGACGATCATGTGGATGTCAAATAACATACATGCCAATGTTAAATTTAAGCCACGATAATAATCCATCAGGTTTTAAATTTGATGGTTGCATGGACATTATTGATGATCATGTGAACATAAAATAATGGGTGTACAAACATAAAATTTAATCCATGATAGATTTCTATTCAAGCTTAAATTTGAAGGTCACATGCCCATCAAAGACATTCATATGAACATCAAATGATGGGAAAACGGATGCCAAATTTAAGCCATAGTAGATAGACAATGGCATTTGATCATTTAGATCTAAATCAATGGTCTACATTCCATTGGCATTCAAGATTGATGGTGTGAATGAAAGATGACTTATCAAAGGACTTGAGCTAAATGAGGAGCTACCACATGGTGAAAGGGTGCCTTCCCAATAAGGATGACATTCTAGGGTGTATAAAGTCTCTAGGGATACCAAGTGGCTGACCTTGGGGCCAAAGATAGATAGCAATCAATAACACTTAGTTTTTTAGATCAAGATTAATGGTCTGCATTGATCCATACACAGATCTAATGGTGTGAGTCAAGATAGATTGTTTAAAGGGATCAGGACCAATAATGAAATGACACACACCCTAACATGATAAATAGTCAAATTTCAAAGATATTAATCGATAAAGTGACATGGTGATGCCACATTGGCATACATGCCATATAAAGAATAGGACCCTATGTAATCTAGTTAGTGGAGCTTTCACCAATGGTAGAAGGTTGACTAGCCTAAATAGAAAATGAGGCATGGTGACTCTGCAAAAAATCTAAACATAATAAAGCACTTGTAACTTATTGACATTACTACTATAATTTTGACATGCTAATATGAAGGGGTTTATGCTTGCATAATTGATGATCTAGTGTTGACCTCAGATAAAGCCTACATAAAAAGAGTAAATTACTTTTTAAAAAATGGAATAGTTAATGCTCAATGCATTAAATTTTAATCTAGCTTTATTAATCCCTTATGTGCTCATTTGAAGATTTCTAGCCTAGAAATTTTCAATTTTCAAATTAGCGAGAGGGTCCATAATTTGCTCAATTAGGTCAAAAGTTGAAAATAATGCATTTATGCATTAAAAATTGAAAGAAACAAAGGTGCAAAAGGGTGAAAATAACCTAAGTCTTTTGCATTTTTTATTGTGGTGCTTGTCCTAGTTCCTCCATGAGAGAGAATATTGTAGGTTTGAAAATTGATGGTGGGCCATTGGAGGAAGATCATTCAAAGGGCCATGGATCTAGAATAGTCTCAAGAAATCATTGCAAGAACAAGTTGTTCCATGGCATGCATAGAAGGAAGTCTAGTTGTCTAAGAGGTTTCAACTATGCAAGAAAGTGGTTAAGGGAATCTTTAGGTAGTTACACATAAAAACAAATGGTTTGTTTGCCTCAATCATAAATATTATCCTTCTAGCTTGTTTGAAAGAATTTCCAGCCAAGAAATCAAAAGATTTGTTGCAAATATCCATCATTCCTTGTAAAGGCAGTTATAATAATCATTTTCCTTGTAAATACATGTAAATTTCATACATGACAAAGGAATATTTCCTACTAGGAGCATCTTAGTAGGAATTTGGTAATTATAGATTTGAAATGGGTAAAAAATGTATAAATAGTGGGCTTCTCCTCTATGCAGGGGGTTGATTGGTCATTGTGTTGGTCTATGTTTTCTTAAGTATAGGCTCTTCCATAATTTGGGATCATGGATTTGTGTGTATTTTACCTCAATTTATAAGGTATTTGTAGTTGTATAGCCATTATCAAGATCTTAGAGCATCTCTATATGTCTCCTCTATCCAACATGGAGTAAATCCACCATGCTTGTCCCCATGGTAGCATTTTGAAACATTGATGTATGTAGAATTTTCTTGCAAAGTTAATGGAAAATATTTATGCTTTTTACTAATTAATTTTGATGAAGTGTAGTGATGTGTTTTGTAAATTTTTTTGATTGGACATCTTGTTTTATGCTCATTATTGGTTGTCATCTTGGGCTCAGATCTAGATTATAAATCCCTTTCTGCATTATGTTTGGAAATGTGTTGATGAATAACTTGTTAGGGCACCCTAGGTTTATGGATTCAGTGGGAAAAAGTATTTCAATGTATTTTCTAAGATTTTAGTGATTATTTGGGCATATACATTGTATGGGCACCAATGGATTTAGATTTCTCCTTGTAGTTTTGATAGCTTACATTTAACTTTTGCCATATCTTTGTAATAAATGATGTCATGTATGTTGAAAGAATCCCTACTATTTGAACACTACCAACAAACCACCCTCATCTTTTATTTGCTAATAAATCATCCTAGCCTATCCTACCTTGCAAGTAATACATCTAGTTTAATATTTTATGTGTTACCTATTTGCAAATGCATAAAATAGTTGCCTATATAACATGTGTTTACATCTTGTGATGTGAAGCTTAGTATTATAGTCTTCCATTTATCCCTTTGTTATTAAAAAAATGTTTCAAATGAAAGTCGTAATCACTTTGATATCTATCTTTAGTATCTTGTATCTGACTTAGAACATTTTCCCATTTTATGTGACAACCCTTCCCAAGTGGAGTGAGCAAGTTTGGTTATGTCCTGGTCATATTCATATCTCTTTGTGCCAATAATCCCCATAGAGGTCAAATTACAGAATCACTCCATGTGATCAAGCTACCCTTTAAGTCCTCTCACCTTCGTTCAAGTAGAGCCAGAAGTAGAAGGGAGCTGACCATACCCTCTATCAGTGACTCCCAATCTTTTTTGCATCTAGTTCAGTCTTGATGCCAAACCCATCCCTGACTATAATGACATACTAGCAGGTTTTTCATCTTATTTTGCCATTTTATTCAAGTTTTTAAGTTTGAGCATACATGGTGTATAATTGGGAACTAACACATAGAACAAATGCTAGTTATCTAAGTAGATTGAGCTTATTTAAGTGCACTAGTAGAGTGATGACATAGAGAGATGTTGACCTTTCACTTATTGATTAGGGAGGCCACTATCATACTTGAGGATACCTAGTGTATCCTCAAGATACTGATGCACGGTCGACACTTATTCTAGATACCACTAATATAGAAATAGACAGTTTTTGATAATTTATAAAGATATTAGGGTATCCCTAGGGTTCAGGGGAAGGTTAATATAAACCTAATCAAGACCTATGGTTACATTTGGCTAGATTATCTTATTGTTGGGGATCCTTCACCACCATCCTTGATTGATCAAGAGATTATTATTCTTATGTCCATTATCAATAGCATCTTGGTGCTTGAAAAGAGTGGTTAATACTTCCATATGGGTTTGGGTGGCATGGTTAGGAACATGTTATAGTATTCTACATAGTTTACTTGGGGACCCACTATTCTTTGATAGTTGTATAAAGACTTACTCCTAATAACGTACTGGGGTGGATGTAGTATTGGATCTTGCATACTTCTCATAGTCTATTGGCTGGAGCACATTGCTATCGAGTGACCAGTCGATATGCACAAGATGTAAGATCCCAAAGAGCCATTGGCCTAAGGTTGGGTTTATATAGGAGTTGGTTGACATGGGTATAAAGAAGACATCCCCTTTTATCATTAGATACTTAATGATTTAACACCATAATTTTTTATCTTTAGGCCATACCTCACCTATCATCTATAGTAGTTTAGGGATGGGTGGTACATGGGCATCATAACCACTACATGATTTATTACTATGATATAGTAACATATTATATAGGAGCACCCTATGGATTAGGTACTATAGATTAATTTCCTACTCTACATCGTATTCAATTATTTTCAGTTGAGCACTATAATTTTGGCACTTCAGATGAAGCCATAGAGTTTTGGAGTAGAGGACGGGTTTGTTTTGCTTAAGTGTCAAAGCACAGCAGAAGCTACCAAGTGTCATCCTCAGAGTGCAGTCCCTTTTTGCCTTTTGTTTCTTTTCATTTCAATTTTGGCGTAAGTATTGGATTCAAGCAGAAGTGACCATGTGTCAGCCTCTGGGAGACAAAAATGGACAGTTAGCAACTTTCGAGGACCTCTTTGTAACTTTTCAAAGAACCATAGATTGTGCCACATACCTAATAGCAATTAAATGGAATGCACCACATGTCAACATCTGCATATCATAAGAGGTACCCATGTTTTCTATTTTGACAAAGACTTTCGATGAGCTAAGTGACAAAGAGAGTGGAAAGCACCAAGTGGCAGTTGTAGAGGCCCTAAACTACCTTTTGAAGAAGTAGCAGAAGCCACCATGTGTTGACTACCAAGAGCCTTTGTTTCAATACCTGGGTCCATGCTTTCCATTCAATGCATAAAGGCATCATTCATTTTGCTAAGTATCAAAGTGCAGCAGAGGCTGCCAAGTGTCACATTCTAGGTCCCTCTTTACTCCATCCCCAAAAAGTGGAAGACACCACATACCCCCAATAAGAAAAGTAGAAGATGCCACGTATCTTCCCACGAGCAGTGGAGGTCACTACGTATCAACTTTTGAGAGATCACCTTCAAGCCTAATCACTGAATGAAGATTATGGTGGGTCCCAGATGATATTTTAAAGAAAGCAGAAGTGGCCAGGTGTCATCCTTGAATGCCTTCTCGATCAAAAGGAGAGTTTTTCATAAATTGGCTAAGTATCATCTTCCATCCTAATAGAATAGAGTGCCCATCTACCTGTTATAGTGAAACTAGAGGGAAATTTGGTGAGAGTTAATTCAAGTAGATGAAACAGTGCATCGAGTAGATTTTTGGGGCTTGTGAGCATTGAAGGCACCATCTATTTGTCCCCTAATAGTAGAGGCAGAATAGACAGTTGATCGGCCAAAGAGGTGAAGGATGGAGAAGATTGCATGGGAAAGAAAGTGATCAAAGGAGACACCCAAGGCTATATAAGCAAGATTGTAAAATCTAAAAAAAAAGGGGGGAATTCTCATAGTTTTAGACTTTTTGAAGTTTGTGACCAGTAATATCATTTTATCTTGTCTCAATTTTCTTGAGTTGTAAGGTTGATATAGTTGTGCATGTTTTTGTGCCCTTTATGTGGCTGAATGAATTAAGGAAATTTGAGCTCCATGCCTTGGTTGGTGTTATCTGTGTCATTTACAAAGTAGTCTATATTGTAGATTTTCTAGTGTTGTGATTGGAAATGTTATTTGCTTTTGTCTCATTTTTTGGAGTCTGAAGTTCTACATAACTGTGCATGATTTATGTGCCTCTTATGTGATTAAAGAATTCTACTGAGAAGATAGACACTATGCCTTTGTTAACAATTCCTGTATCTCAGCAAAAGACTCCCCTATTGTGAGCCTTCTGTTTCTGTTATTCTAATCTTTTACATTGATCATGCACTTGTCTACTCTTAAATATAATAGAATCCTATAATAGTCACTCTGTGCTCAGGTTAGGATTAGGATTATGCTCAGGCACATCGCCACAGATAGGTTTTAATTCTTGCATTTTGCATTTTTGTTAATCTCCTATCCCTTTTCCTCAACACCTATAAATAGAAGAGACCAACTTCTTTAAAACCTGGAGGTTGTTTCAAGCCGCGTCATCCTACAGCTTGAAACTTCCCATTGTTGATTGGCTAGGATCTAGCACAATTTTATGCCATCAACAGTTTTTGGCATGCCTGATGGGACAAATCTTTCAAGGAGTTGAAGAAATTTTGGTGTATTCTTTAGCCAATTAGCCTTTGGAGGTTTTCATCAACACCAACAATGACTCTGAGTCATCAGCCGATCAAGCAATATCATCAAGAAATCCCTTTTGGTATGTATAACTCTGTTACTCATAGCTATGAGTCTTATTCTGCTTATATATTTAATCAAGAATAGGCTTCTACGAGAACCATGACAAGTAACAAGGATGCAGACGGTCATGAGCTATACCAATCTTATGACTAGTCTCCCCAATATGCCACACGTCATGCCCAACCTGTTCTTATTTTCACCTTCAAAAAAACATTGATGGGTTTTAAGAAATATGTATTAGAGCTTGACAGCAGAAGGGGATATGGCCAAGAGGTTCCTTGTCATGTCATCTATCAAGTGAGGGAAGCAATTGACCTGATCAAAAGTGAGTGGGACCCCATTAAAAGGGAAAATTGGCAAAATATTACATATGAAATGCTGGAGGTGTGTGGATTGATTAAATTTATAGAAGAGAGGCTAAGCATTCATGAGAACTAGCCTTACCAAGTCTACCAAAATTCATATCCACCACCACAAATCCCATATCAAAAATATGTCATCCCTATTCATGAACAAGGTCAGACTTGTCAAGATCATTTCCCCAATAATGCAGAGTCTATGACAACAATAAGGGAAGAGGTCCCCAAACTCTCACCTTCCCCTCAAGACCCTTCTACCCTTCTTCAAGAGGCTTCTTGTTTTCCATCACAACCTTCTTCTTCATCCTTTTTCAAATAAGAGTATATTTTGAAGGAAGCAACTGAGTATGCAGAAGAGTACACTCAATTCATGGTTAGTTAAGAAGATTCCATAAGTACAGATGAGGAAGAAATCACCATAGGAACCCCCTTTGATGAGCAAGAGGATAAACCACAAGATTTTTCCTTAACTTCAGATGAGGAAGAGATTATTTCTAACTTCTTCCTCACTTTGCAAGAGGATATGAAGGAATATGGATGTTCCCTTGACCAAGTCATTGAGATAGATGACACTATCATTCAAGAAGGCTATGGATTGGCTAGATATGGAGAAGACGACTGTGAGGCCCAAATGAGTATGCAGAAGGAAAGCCATCTTTCAGTCATCAAGGAGCATATTGATGCAATAAAGCTAGAATCTGAAGAAGATGAGCTGAAAGATAATGGATATCAAAAGGCACAGAGTGAAGAACCAATAGCCAATGGTTTCTTGATGACACCCGACAACATGAAGAACTAGTATTCAATAGGCATTCAAGGATAAGAAGACTTCATAGGTGTTAAATACACATTTTGCTCAGACTCATTCGAGTGTAGGCAAATTTTTGTGGTCGGTGTAGAGGACATCCCATCAAAGGTATACCCATTACAATAACTGGTATGACAACACAAGTTGGATTGTCATAAAGAAGACGTTGGAAAGTTCATTTTTGATCCCAAAGGAAAATAAGGATTTATAATTAATGTAGTTAGGTAGTTTCCATTCCCGTAATGCTTTGTTTTGTTTTTTGCTTTCCCACTTTTCTTTTGACATAAGCATTTTAAATGTAGAGTCGGCGTCTTAGAAGCTTTAAATTCTTTAAATTTTGCCACAATAGATGCTTCCCCAAATCTTTCAAAATCTCCAAGGTACCTTGCACTGCATAATGTGTCCACCTCACTGTTTCCCAAAGATTGAGTAGGATTTGCTAATGGTCCCCTTAATTTAATGCTATTTGGGACTTGATAGGCCCATAAATATCCCTTAGCAAATTTTAAAGTTTACAAACTCTCAAGCATTCCTGTGAAAATATCTTGCTCATTGTGATTGTGGTGCCTAGTGAAATTTGTTGCAGCAAGCATGTTTTTATCTTGTGAAAGGTTCATACCAAGTTCTTATACAAGAGATTTAGAGATGGCAGGAATATCAAAAACACCCAAGAAGAGAAGAAGGGTGTAGTTCTAATTGGACCCAGAAGAGGAAGAAGAGCCTTCACAGCGCCCAGTGCAGAGCACTACAAATTCTCCTCAGGTAGGAATTACTCCCCCTCCTCCCTCTCAATCCATGCCTCCACTCAGCCAAATGACACCTCCCACCACTGCTACCATTCCCATTTTGTAATTCACCTCATCCTTGATGCCTCAAACTTTAACATTACCCTATTTTTCCCCTTTTATTCCTAGAAAGATGCCCTTGTAACTCACCCCTACACAACCAATGGCTCTCCAATATGGCCTGCCACAAGGATTTCCCTTTGTAGGGGGACATATTGCATCCCCTTCCACCTTTTAGACGTAGGTTAATGCCACAAGGAAGGCAAGAGAAACCCGATTGGAGAAGAAGAGGAGTAAAGAGAATAAAGCACCAACGGTTCCACATTTGAGGTCACAATTTGATCCCATCCAATAGTAGCTGATGGTGACCCATTTGTCACCCAACATTGCCAGGTTGAGTGAACAAATGCAGCTAGAAGACTACACCATGAATGCAGTGGCCATCGACATGTCCCTGTTTAGGCCTCAAGATAGAGTTGATCTCATGACCGAATCCACTTCTACGATCACAAAATATTATTTGAGGATATCAAGGAGACTACAAAAGATGGAGGCTAACCTGGCCACATAAAAGGCAAACTATAGTAGTTTAGCCAAATAAATAAACTAGAAGGACAATGAGATAACTAGTTTACAAAAATAGTTGCAAGATATTGTCTCCCTCCAGACTCAATAGGTAATTCAGGCCCAAAATGATTCATTAGAGACAGAGCTTGCACTTGTAAAGGATGTAGCAACAGCTCTAAGATAGGAAAATGCAACACTGTAGTGAAGAGTCAAAGGACTCCAACTGTAGGTTACTCAATCATAGTAAAGGTTGCTAGAAGAATAGAATAAGGCTACAAATTTTTAAGCCCAGCTCTAGGTAGAGTAGCAGCAGACCGTGCAATTAGCATTGAGCTGGCTAATAGGCTAAGAGATATCAGAGTGGTGTAGCTAGTAAAGGGCCTTTACGAGTCAACATGGGAGAGAATCTCTTCAGAGATTCTCTAGCTTAGGATATTTTTCACCTTCTTCCTCAAAGCATAGCAGCTGTGTGAGAGGGTCAAGAATCTGGTACAGAGCACTCTAGCCACGATCTCCAGAAGAGTCATAGACTCTCATTCTTTATTGGAGAAGCTCTATAGCTCAAGGGATGCAAAATTGGTAGCCGTAGGGATTCCCAATAGAATGGCCACCATGAAATGGGTCAATGAGGAGCTCAATTGTAATGCCACAGCCAATAATTATAGAAGTTATCTTGATGTCATCAAAGAAGGCATTAGCAAAATGAGGCAACACATTAAAGATCTGGTGTGACTGGGCCTTCCTTCCCCATTTTTGGATGCAAGGATGATGCTAATGGTGGACCAAATCCAACCATTGATGCTAGCTAGGCAAAGAGATCAAATAGTTTTTTAGAGCTTGCGGGATGATTCTCCAACCTTTGAGGTTGAAACTATTCTAATTCCTATTTTCTGGCTAGAATCCAAGCTGAAAACCACTGCCCAGGTCCTACAAACCTTTTCACACAAGGATCTCATTAGCTTAGATTTGGATTTTGATGAGTTGCAAAACAAGTAAGGATTATCTGACCATGAGTGGTCTATCTTCCAGATAGCTCTGTTGAAGGTGTAAATTTTGAAATTTTGATTGAGTGGGAGTCAGGTTCTTTTTTAGCAGGCTCAAAAGCCCTGATGGCCACCAATAACTGTAGAGTAATTTCCTACTCTATGTCATATAAAATTATTTTTAGTTGAGCAGTATAATTTTGGCACTTCGAGTGAAGCTGTAGAGTTTTGGAGCAAAGGACAGGTTCATTTTGCCTAAGTGTCGAAGCGCAACAGAAGCTACCAAGTGTCATCCTCAGAGCACGGTCCCTTTTTACCTTTTATTTCTTTTTAATTCAATTTTGGCCTAAGTATTGGATTCAAGTAGAAGTGACCATGTGTCAGCCTCCGAGAGATGAAGATGGATAGCTGGTGACTTTTGAGGACCTCTTTGTAACTTTTTAGAGAACCACAGATCCTGCCACGTACCTAGTAACATTTAAATGGAATGCACCATGTGTTAACATCTGCATATCATAAGAGGCACCCATGTTTTCTATTTTGACAAAGACTTTTGATGAGCTAAGTGATAGAGAGAGTGGAAAGTGCCAGGTGGTAGTTGCAGAGGCCCTAAATTACCTTTTGAAGAAGCAGTGGAAGCCACCACGTGTCGACTGCCAAGAGCCTTTGTTTCAATACCTGGGTCCATGCTTTCCATTCAATGCATAAAGGCATCATTCATTTTTCTAAGTATCAAAGTGTAGTAGAGGCTACCAAGTGTCACCTTCTGGGTCCCTCTTTACTCCATCCCCAAAAAGTGGAAGGCACCACATACCCCTAGTAGGAAAAGTGGAAGATGCCATGTATCTTCCCAAGAGTAGTAGAGGTCGCCATGTATCAACTTTTGAGAGATCACCTTCGAGCCTAATCACTGAATGAAGATTGTGGCAGGTCCCAAATGATATTTTAAAGAAAGTAGAAGTGGCTAGGTGTCATCCTTCGATGCCTTCTCGATCAAAAAGAGAGTTTTTCATAAATTGGCTAAGTATCCTCTTCCGTCCTAATAGAACAAAGTGCCCATCTACCTGTTACAGTAAAACTAGAGGGAAATTTGGTGAGAGTTAATTAGAGTAGATGAAAAAGTGTATTGGGTAGATTTTTGGGGCTTGTGAGCATTGAAGGCACCATCTATTTATCCCCTAATAGTGGAGGCAAAGTAGACAGTTGAGCAGCCAAAGAGGTGAAGGATGGAGACAATTATGCAGGAAAGAAAGTGATCAAAGGAGACACCTAAGGCTATATAAGCAAGATTGTAAAATCTAAAAAAAGGGGGGGAATTCTCATAGTTTTAGACTTTATGACGTTTGTGACCAGTAATATCATTTGCTCTTGTCTCAATTTTCTTGAGTTGTAAGGTTGATATAATCATGCATGTTTTTGTGCCCTTTATGTGGCTAAATGAATTAAGGAAATTTGAGCTCCATGCCTTGGTTGGTGTTATCTGTGTCATTTGAAAATTATTCTATACTGTAGATTTTCTAGTGTTATGATTGGAAATGTTATTTGCTTTTGTCTCATTTTTTGGAGTCTGAAGTTCTACATAACTGTGTGTGATTTCTATGCCTCTTATGTGATTGAAGGATTCTACTGAGAAGATAGAACACTATGCCTTTGTTAACAATTCCTGTATCTCATCAAAAGACTCCCCTGTTGTGAGCCTTTTGTTTCTATTATTCCAATCTTTTACATTGATCATGCACTTGTTTACTCTTAAATGTAATAGAATCCTGTAATAGTTACTCTGTGCTCAGGTTAGGATTAGGATTATCCTCAGGTGCATCACCAAGATAGGTTTTAATTCTTGCATTTTGCATTTCTATTAATCTCTTATCTCTTTTCCCTAACACCTATAAATAGAAGAGACCAGCTTCTTTAAAACCTGGAGGTTGTTTCAAGCCGCATCGTCCCACAACTTGAAATTTCCCATTGTTGATTGGCTAAGATCTGGCACAATTGTATGCCATCAATAGGTACTCAGGTATTTTAGATAGATGTAAGATGTAACTAAGGGGCCATGATTGTTTACACACATCACATGAGAGATTATTTGGGATACTTCAATGATCTTAAGGAATGAGGCCACAATGAGTTATTCTAGGCCTATGTAATAGGAGCCACAGATGTAAGGGTTACTCCAACTTTTATGTACTAATGGGTATATGTGTGCCCTTTAAGGTTGAAAAATCCACTACCAGTAAGGGTGAAGGCTACTATGGATATTGAGGATGTGGAGGTTGAGACCTTGAGTGGTAGTAGTGACACCTTATATGAGAGTGAGGTTAGGGATGATGATGATGGTTGGGATGGAGGATACAAAGATGAGGGGCTAGATGTGATGATATCAAACCCTAGCTTAGTAGTGGTGGTAATGGCACAAGTTAGCTTATGATAGGCAGATCCTTTGGGAACATAAGTTGATCTAGGCTAGGTAATGACTTCTATTATGACCACAATAGGTAGGTACATTGGTATGCTTAAGCAAGAGGTCAATGCTTGAGTACAGAAGGTGGCAAGGTTATAAAATTAGTTATCTAATATACAAGGCACCCTATACATGAGAGATGATGATATGCCATGGATAGAGATAGAGATCACTTGGATAAAGACTAAGATATCTAGGATTGTTTATTTATAGGGATAGCTCACAACATAGAGAGATCAAGATATTAGTGAGTGTGATAAGACATTAGTCACTATGTATAGACTAGGATGAGAGTGCGATGTATCTTGAGGATCTAGTACATAGATCAAATTATTGAAGATGATTCTAGAGAGCCTTCAGGCTAAGGATGAGGCATCCTACCATATGTGATCCTATAATTCTACCAAGCACAGAGAGTAGCAAGTTGTTACTTTTGAGATTTGGGATGCATAGAGGGTAGGGAGAAGATCTAGTCAGTCTCAAAGTAGAAGTAATGTTTTAGGTGCCTTAGGCTAGTCTATTTATTAACCATGACCACCACCATCAATAATAATAGGGCCTCTTCCAATTATAGGTCCCATGGACTCATAGATCTAGAGTTGATCATAGGGATCTTATCATTTTGGCATAATTGGGTATTATTTTGGCCTATGGAATTGTACTCATTATATCAGTACTTATCTATTTTTGAGACACTATTGTAATATGTATATATCTTTTATGTATAAGACATTTGAGATACATTGATATTTATTTTTGGGTCCTTTGAGGTTGATGTACATGTATATGATATTGATTTGATATATATATATATATATATATATATATGATGTCATGCTTATTATCTTGATTTATCTCATGTTTAGCATTGATTATCATTATAGATGTTGAACATTGTTAATGTTCATGATCATGTATGCTCTATTTAGTTATTTCTTATGCCATGTTTATGAGATATTTTATGGTTATCATCTAATTATGTTGTATGACTCATATGGATGCTCATTCAAAGATGATCATCTATATAAACACATAATAAATCATTTGTTGCTTTTGTTTATTACTCATAGGCATGTGTTTGGTTATTTGGATGGGTTTTAATATATTGGAGAGGATGATGCCATTGCATTTCTATACTAGATCATGTGAGCATGTTTTTGCTTTAGTTTATGATATTATGTATGATAGTTATGGATAACTAAAATGGAAATGTATACCCTTAGCATGTAAAACTTAATCTAAATTTAAATATAAACAACTTAGGAATAATATATGAATAATCAAATCCCAAGTGTAAATATAACAAATAAATCAAGTTTAATACTAAATACAAAAATTCACAACCAAAGTACATGATATGGATAATCAAGACTTAAGTGGGAATTATTGACTAGTTTCAACTCCCAAACATATAAAGGAGTCAAAACATATATGAGAACCCAATAAAATCACTTTTGATCACCCTTATTATGTTTCTTGAGGTGTTAATATAGTCTAAATAAGTACCACTGGTTATCATGTCAAGGACAATAGGTCCAATGTTTTGTCATGTCATGAAACACATAATGGTTATCTTGACCTCCCATTTAAAATTATGTCAAGTGTCTTCCTTGTGTTTATACATGTGTGAAGATATAGAAAAGGCCTTGGTATGGTCTTAATAATTTGAGTTTACTCAATATGAAGTTGACTAGATATGGTAGCTTATGACTTATCATGAATCTATCTAGTGTGTTGAAGGTATGTAGGGTATGGATTGATCATGAGTATTAATAATGTTGTGAAGGTAGATGATAACCTAATTTAAGTATTTTATCATGTTATAGATCCTTTTAATAGGTATTAAAATTCCATCGAATTAAAACCTTCACTTAAAGCCATACATATTATCTTAAAAGAGAGTAGCTGACCCTAAAGTGATGATATTTGACCTCAAAAGGCCACTAAAACCATAAAATATACCTTTAAATACCCCATGATTACCATATGACCATAACCAAGCAGTTTCATATGCTAATATTATCATCTTCACAAGTAAAACACCTTCATTATCCACTAAATGAGCCCTACACATGTGAAAATGTGCCCCTTTAGCTCCCCAAATCATACCATGTGTTTTCAAACATTTTCTAACCCCTATTTTCCCTCCTCCTACCTTTTAATGGTGATCCATGATGGGAAACATGAGAAAATGTAAGGAATATGTAGGTTATATGAGTTTATAGGGTTGTATCAATCCATACTATATGAATTTGATCAGATGGAGTTAGGGGTCTTCAAGGGGAGTTCAACATAGGAATATGATAAATAAATCCAAGTGTTTTGAAGCCAAAGAACCAAAAACTAGTTCACTTCCTCTACTAAGCTCTTTGGTATCCATGGAGAGTACTTTAGGTTTGTGCTTAGTTCGTATAAGAGAGAGAAGGTGAGGGTCTAGGATCTTGGCCAAAGAAAGGAAACTTAATGGCCTTAAAATTATGGGCATTAGTTTCAATATTAGTCTTTTTTGATGTATAAACAAACACTAAAAGTTAAGTAACCTAGTTACCTTCTTCATCTACATAGGTCCAAAAAAGGAGAATATTTTCAATGCATTGTTGTCATGTCTAATGAAACTAGTGATTATTCATGTCTTATCCAGTCTTACAAGATCCTTCCATGGCACCTTCCACCCCTGGTTCACATATCTGATCCTATGGGAGCAAGGAACATCTAGGTTGCCACTATTACAGACTACAAGTAGGCTTTCATTGGTGAAAGAGGATATTCAGTGTATATATCTAAGAATGAATAGTGTTTTATGTTTTAATGATGATGTCTTGAAGGGGTTCATATCCCCTTAGCTCATGTTGAATGGTTAAATTGACCTCTCACTCTCTCAAATGATGATTTCAAGTGAGTCTACCTACATGTTTGGGTTTCACTACAAGAAAGGGAAACATGTTGCATGATAATGGCTTATAGGCTATCATAACACAATGAAAGACACCATAGGAAAGTTGAATTCATATAAAATTTCCTCTTAATACATTCAAACCTCATTATAGCCTCATATGCCAAGAGACTTCCAACTAATCCTCCAATAACTTCACAACCTTGTTTAGTACAAGTTAAAAATGTTTAGCAAAACTTAAGGTATTCAAAGAGTCCTAGGTTTCCATTTCTCATTACCTATGCCTAATTGATGACCTTCAAGTTTTTTTCTCTATTAGGTATGTGTGTATATATGTATAGGGTCCTTTAAGGTCACTTTGAATATGATTCAAGCATCCTTTTTGATTCCTCAAGGAACCCTTATCTTTTGATGGCCTTATCACTATCAATTTACCTCATTATAAGCCATGAATTCCAATTTTCAAACTTCATGTGACCTCACAACCATCACCCATAGGTATAAAGTCCCTACTAAAGTCCAAGGCATAGAAATAAGGTCTAAATACCCTATGATTCTATCAAATATCATTGGTGCTATGAGAAAATAATGTTATATAGGTATGAGCCCTATTGAAAGATTAGATCATCACCTACATTATATAACTCAGATTCATTCTTCAAGATCCCTCAAAATCCATTATATATAGTTAAGCCTCAAGATTCACAAGGAAAATTTTAATGAATATGTCTATAATAATGAAAAGGATTTGGATTAAAATTATATCATTGTGATATCAAATATGCCAAGAGAGCACTCTCCTAACTCAGGAAACTACTTAACAGACCCCTTGGCAACTAATGCACATAAGCCAATATATATAGATCTATTGGTAGTTTGTATACAACCTTGAAATGAGGCAAAATATACCATGTAAATGGGAAAACTTAGACTAGGTTGGCAGTCAAATCAAGAGAATCATGTTGTCAAAGAAAAGAGGTCTGAGCAGATGACTAAATAAAATGTTGCAAGTATATACAGTAAGCTAAACTCACTCAGTCAACAAAGAGTACATGGATAAAATGAATGGAAATGCCAAGAGCATGAAAGAGTAAATATTAGGGTGATGAGGATGTATATGTATACACTAAATTTTTCTCATCTTGATTATTCTACTTAATCTCGCTAATTTATCTCATTTATCCTAATCCTAATCATTTATCTAATATCTACTCTCATCATTTATTCATTTACTAACCATAGTCCTATCACACTTCATTAATTATCATAAATCCACATTACCTTATCCTAACCCCACTTATCCATTATTTGGGAATTTAAAATTCCCATAGCCCACCTACCCACCTACTAAGCCTAATCCTAGGTTTTCCTACAAGCCTACCCCCTAGATTATATAGAATCCCTTAATCACATATCTAATCCATCCCTAATCATGATGAAACCTATCAAATAAATTATATAGGTTTATACCTATATAACCTTATCTCTTCTAGAATCATCTAAGGAATTTTTAATTCCTTAGATAATCCTCCACCATAGATCCTAACAACCCAACTTTGAAATCTAGCCATTGATCCTCCCTCTCTATTATATATAAAGAACTCCAATCCTCCATTGAAAGGAATCAAGAACAAATATAAATAATCTATTAGGATCATAAAATATCCATGTAAATCTAGCAAATCCATAATCAAAATCATGAATCAAGCCATCACCATGTCAAAATTCTAAGTCTAATCTTTGCAATCCATAAGCTAAATCGGTTTGAAGATCTTAGAGGGAGGTTAGCTGAAGCAAAGAATTGGTATGATCCATCTTATTGTTTTTTATTTGCTTTGATAATCTCTTTTATTAGGTATTTGAAATTTTGTATTTCAATTACATATTTAGATAGTTTAATTCACTTGCTCAAAATTTCATCTACATTTTGGTGACCATAGTGGGACATTCCCTCCCAATTTAACCCATTTGCATCTTAGATGTGTTTTGGAATCTTTCAAGGTTAATTTGACAAGAAAAAATTCCAAATTTTGATCAAAATTTCATGCCTAGATGAATTATGATATTTCCCTATAATTCATGACATTATATTGGTGTTTTTGTCCCAGGAGTCATGATTTTGTGCTAACTATTACCATTTTGACCATAAGTCAAAATGGGCTAACCCCCTATAGTCAAGACTTGATATGGGAGTAGAACATAGTTTCATATGTGTTTTTTAGTCTATTTTATATCATTTAATTCCATTCTAACCTTGGTCATGATCTAGTTTAGTCTTATGTCATTTGGAGTCATCTAGGGGTTAGACCCTCATGGCATGTCACACAAGAATGAATAGGGCAGTCTGGTTATATATTTTACAAGTGTGATTAGAAAACCTTTCAATATAAAAAGACTACATGAAAATGATGCTTTTCATACCAATATCATCCTCTTTAAATTTTGTGTCTTGATAAGCTTGTTATCTCAAGATATAAGCATTTATAGTTGAACTAGCAAAGATAGATGTGCATAGGGATGCCAAGTTTAGGGTTCAGGAACTAATTGTTTAAGTTCAAATTATCTAAAGGATCCTGATCTTGAAATCAAAGCTTCCAAGTTGTGAAATTTTATTTAATCAAGCTAAGATCAATGACATGTGGGTGCTTAACAGGGTTAAAAAGTGAATAGATCAAGGATCAACAACATGCATTGAGTCATGTAGCTAAGATCAATGATATATGTTTAAAGACTAGGACCTAGATACAACATAGTATGTCAAATCAAGTAGATAAGATCTAATGATGCATATTGAGTCAAATGTCAAGGATCCTAGATCAAACATGAGACTACCAAGTGACATGAGAGCATTAACTAGATGGGCTAACAATAGGATCCATAGAAAGCACACAATGTTGCCAAATGTCAAAATTCTAAATGCCTAGGTCATAGATCAATGGCCTATGTCAAAATTCAAATCGAATAGACTCTAGAGGATATCGATAAAGGAAATTTGACTGATTTCTAGATGGACAAGATGAGGATATATGTCCAAATGATGGCATGCATATTTTAAAATGAAATGAGAAATTTGGCAAGGGAATACCACATAGGTAGACGCGTAGGATAAAAGGATTCTATATCAAATCAAGCACCTTAGAATCATATGCAACCATTAAATTTTAGTCAAAATTTGAGATGAACAGTAACTACCAAATGTGAAGAACAAAGTCCAGGAGATAAATGATGACTACATATGGTAAATATAGGTGTCTAGAAGATAACTAGTAGTTAGGATAACATATTATTACTATAATAACATATTTCAACCTCCCTTTAATATTATATATGTGTCAACTCTCCTAATTTATTTTCAAATGCTCGAGATATGATCCATGATGAAAATAGTTTCTTGAACAAGCAATGAGGGCTCTATGCCACATTTCAAGAAGTTTCATGCTTTTGAGGACCATTTGTCCTATTAGACTATGCATGGTATATTTATAACTCCATTATATTAAAATATAATTGGTTTTCATGCCTTAACATATGACATAGTGACCTTTGGACTTCTTTTTTCTTACTTCTCCAATTCTACAAGCAGTTGCCATTTTGGCCTTTGTAAAAAAAGAGACCACACCATATATGATGGAGCCCTACTAGTTTTGACATTGTAATTTGACCTAGAACATTAAATTCAATCTATTTTGATTTCATATATCATCTTGTTAAAGTGTGTGAAGAGATGCATAGTGAATAGCTAAGTGATATCAATATATCCTTTCCTTCTCTCAATCCTTCCATGTTTGATGCAAGTGATTTCAGCCTAGTAGGTCATATGAAGTATGGTTAAGTGTATGAATCTATCTTAAGTGTATACTGAGCTTAGTATCTACAACTAATTTATGTTTTTACTTACCTTGGATAGTCTTCATGCATCTCGGCTTTGTTAAGCACAAAATATACTGAGAGGTGGGGTGAATCAGTATATTATATATCTTTTACTTAATATGATTTCTTCTCTTTAACCACTTAATCACATATTTAAGATATGAAATAAAAACTAAAATAATAACATGCACCACATGAGAGAGAGAGAGAGAGAGCATATTTTTATGTGGAAACCCAAAGTGGGAAAAACCACAGAGAATAATCTCAAGTATATGAATGATCACCAACTCAAATTATAAATTTCACAAGCACCAGCTTGCAGGAGAACTAACCCCTTTATCGAGCACCAACACAACAACTATTTGTGAGCACCAACCCATAGGAGCAGCAACCCTTTTCAAATATTTGTGCGCACCAACCCCTCTTGTGTATAAAACAAAACTATCTTTAAATGTTTCTTACTCAATAAATGATATAACTTACAAATATCTCCTGCTTTTCTCTCATCTTTTCCTATATAAAATAATTAAAAAACCTTGTAATTTATTGCATTTTACAAATGGATTCTCAAGCCTTTATTTATAGATTTCTAAATGACCTTTGGCATTCACCCTTTATGACCCTTCAATCCTCATGGAAATTGGTGCCAAACTTGCATGACCCTTTGAATCCTTGCATTTGAAAACTCACATGGTGACCCTTCATGATCAAATACATCCTTTCCTCTTTTGTCTTTATCTTAGTGACCTTTTTAATTCTTTAAGGTCACTCTTCATGGAAAAATGTACCATACCCTCTTTTGTCTTCACTTGGTGATTCATGGAATTACTCAAGATGACTCTTCAAGGGAAAATACATCCCATTCCTCTTTTGTCTTTACCCCATGACTCTTTGACTTCTACATGAGCCCTCTTTTGAATTTTATGCAACTAAAAATATCTTCATTAATATTAAATAAATATTAGCATACATTAGCCAAGGTATGAATATTAAAAACATTATTAAATGCTATGGGGCCTTTATCACCAATGCTAGACCTTTGACATCAATGATAATATTTCCAACAATCTCTTCCTTTATCACTAATGGAAACCTCAAACTGAAACTACCACATTATGAAACCTATACTGCACATGCCAACCCACACATACTACCATCTGAAAAACATATAGTAACTCCCCCTTACTATAGCAACTTGTACCTATTCCTTGTACCTATTTTTTCACCTGTACCTATTCATGTTCTTCTCCCCATTTGACATCAATGGCAAAGGGCTTATCCTAGAGCTAACACTTAGATCCCCCTCAACTGATGTTAATTCTCAACAGTAGGAAGAAAAAGAAATTACTCCCAACTTCTCCCATAGATACCCAAATGTGTCTTTTGGTAGTGCCTTTATAAAAATATCTACAATCTACTCTGTAATACTGATATATTCTATCTTAACCTATTGATTTGCAACCTACTCTCTCAAGAAATGATATCTGATATAAATATGTTTTGTTCTTGAATGCATCACTAGATTCTTAGAAATATTAATAACACTTATGTTTTCATAAAACATAGAAATAGGTTCATCATATTTTACCTTGATATCTTCTAAATTTTGCTTCATCCAAAGTACTTGAGTACAACACAATACCGCTACAATATATTCTACTTCAGCTGTAGAAAGTGTTACTAAATTTTGATTTTTGCTTATCCATGATCCTAAGCTATCACTAAGGAAGAAAACTCCTTCACTTATACTCTTATTCTTATCCAAGCAACCTACCCAATCTAAATCTATATAAGTAACTAAATTAACATCTCTACTTGTGAGATACCACAATCCATAATCTAATGTCCCCTTGATATATCTAAATATTCTCTTCACCAACTGAACATGACTCTCTTTTGGGGCTGCCTGATATTTTGTAACCATGCTAACTATATGCATGATGTCTAGACTCAATGCTATCAAATATAAAATACTACCAATCATAGATCTGTACAAATATTAATCTATAATAGGTGAATCTTCATCCTTACTCACCTTGTTCCTTATACCCATTGGTTTACCAACTAGTACACAATCCTCAAAACCAAAAATGTTCAACATTTCTTTGGCATATTTACTTTGAGATATGAAAATTCCTTTGTCTAACTAAAAAAATTGTAACCCTAATAAAAATGAAAATTATTCAAGCATAGACATCTCAAATTCTTTTTGCATATTGTCAAAAAATTCTTTTGTCATCTTTTCAATGTTACCTCCAAATATTAAGTCATCAACACATACTAGAATAATCAATAGGTATTTATCAAGTCTTACATACCAAGCTCTGGGAGCTTGTTTCAATGCATACCATGCTTTATTCAATATGCATACATGGCTATTATCATTTGAGAGAAGAAATCCCTTTGGATGCTCAATGTAGACATCCTCTTCTAGATTCCCATTCAGGAAAGTAGACTTGATATCCATCTAAAACACTTTGAAATTTGTAAACACTGCATATGAAATAAACATTCTGATAGCCTCTAGCCTTGCTACTAGTGCAAACTTTTCTTCAAAATCTATTTCTTCAATCTGAGTATATCCTTTACATACTAATCTTGCTTTATTCCTGGTCACTTCTCCATTTTTTTTTAATTTATTTTTGTAAACCTATTTTATTCCTATCACATTATGATCTTTTGGTCTAGGCACTAATTCCCAAGTATCATTATTTTCTATCTTATTTAATTCTTCATCCATTGCCTTAACCCAATGCTTATCACGTCTATCTTCTAAAAAAGTTCTAGGCTAAATTTTGGATAACAAAGAGAAATTAACTTGCTCAAATTCACTTACCATCATTCTTCTGGTGTGAATTTATTCATTTATGTCCTCGATGATATCACTTTCATTATGATTTATCTAGATATATTTGGATGGAATTTTGGTATATTTTTCTCCTTATTCTCATCTTCATCTAATTCTTTAAAATTTTCCTTTTCAATGATTTTAGGAATGTCTATTGGATCACTAATTTTTTGTACTCCATCTTCTTCTATCCTGATACTTGCACTTTCAACTATTTTCTTGGTTCCTTTGTTATAACATTTATAAGATTAAAATTTTCAAGAATAACTAATAAATATACCTTTATCTACTCTAGATTCAAACTTAACCAATTTTTCATTGATTCTCTTTATGGATCATCTACTACTGAAAACTCTAAAATAATCAACTATAGCTAGTTTGTCTTTCCATAGCTCATAGGGATTCTTGTCACTATTGACTCTCAATAATGCTCTATTCTAGATATGTACTACTATATCAGCTTCATCTCTCCAATGTTTATTTTGTATCTTGGATTCATTTATCATTGTCATCACCATCTCTTGAACTATTTTATTTCTCCATTCAACTACTTTATTTTGTTGTTGAGTTTTGGTTGTTGAATAATGTCTCTTTATTTCACGATCTTCACAAAACTCAATAAACTGATCTAACATGAATTATCCTCCTTGATTTGATCTTAGGCACTTAATATTCAAACCCATTTTATTCTCAACTAATGCTTTGAATGCTTTGAAATGTCTGAAAGCTTTTGATTTTTTCTTTAAAAACATTACCCAAGTCATACGTGAAAAATCATCAATAAGCAACATGAAATATTTATCACCTTGAGTACTTTGAGTTCTCATAGGTCCACAAAAATTAGTGTGAGCAACCTCTAACATCTGAGTGGTATAGTATTCTTTTGTTTTGAACCACCTTCTGACCTACTTCCCATGCTGACAAGGATTACAAAGTGTGTTGGATGGCTTTGTAATATTTGAAAGATTTTTGGCTACTTGCTTATTTTTGATGTTGACACGATTTTAAAAATTTATGTGTCCCATTCTCCTATGCCATATCCAAATTTATTTAATCTGACTCAAACAACATCTTTGACCTTTGATGTTTGATAACATATAAAAATTATTGCCTATTCTCTGAGCATTAGTAACCAACACATCTGAATATTTTCTCCTAATTTCAAAACCTTCTACATAAAAATTTAGTGTGTGTCCCTAATCACACATTTGACTTAAACTCAAAATATTATTCTTAAGACATTCTACATACAAAATATTTTTAGTTTTAGTTTTACCATTATCCAAACTTAGTGTACCTTTTTTGGCAATTTTGGCAGTAATATTATCTCTAAATTTTACTTTGACACTATTGATCTTATTCAAGGTTATGAACTTGTTCTTATCTCGTATCATGTGTCTCGAACATCCACTATCAATGAACCATGGCTTTCTTTGTTTTTTGCATGCAAAGATGTCTAGACCAACATAGACTATTCAAGTTGTTTCTTCTACCATGAACCTGTCTGAACTTTCTTTTTGATGAATGGAGCCTTGAAAATCTGGTCTTTCTCGACTAAATCGAACACACATCTACAATACCATGTTATGTGTCTAAATTTATCATACTTGTAATATATTATGGCCTCTTCATTAAATCTTGATAGAGTAGTAAAAAAATTATGGCTTCTGCTTGAGTCTGCATGAGTTTTCTTCTCCTTAATTTTGAAATTATTAGCCCTTTGTTGACATTCTATTTTCTTATGACCATATCCATTATAATAAAAATAGGACCTATTTTTGTATCTCTAACTTGATTACCTTTTATAGCTCTACTCCTTCCATCCTTATTTGTTTGAGATGTCCTTTGTATTATTATTTTTTTCCATTTTTATTTCCTCTTTTGTAAGAGCTTTGACATAGCTCTTTCCTTTTTATGTGTTAACCTTGTCTATGAAAGTAGTGGCCTCCCCTTTTTATTTTTTAAATATGATACTTGTCTTATCTGACATTGATCTTTGACTTTCTAATATCTTATTCAACATATTAGTGTTAATCTCAAATTTTGAATCATTGGCTGCTCTATCATTGATTGCTTTATTTGTTTTCTCAAGATCTACTTTTAAAGAAGTAATTTTAATAACATACCTTTCACATTATTTTTAAATATGATACTTGTCTTATCTGACATTGATCTTTGACTTTCTAATATCTTATTCAACATATTAGTGTTAATCTCAAATTTGAATCATTGGCTGCTCTATCATTGATTGCTTTATTTGTTATCTCAAGATCTACTTTTAAAGAAACAATTTTAATAACATACCTTTCACGTTCTTCACTTACATTTTGAAACTATGCCATTAGATATTTTTTATTCTTCTTGGCTTCTTCAAAGTGTGTTTGTAGATCTTCAATTGTTTCCTTTGACTCCTTTTCATTTTTCTTGATCTAGAACTTCAATCTTTGATTCTTCTTCTCAAGAGCTTTTAACTCTTCTAAGACACAAATGAGTTCTCCTTCCAGATTCACTTTGGCTTCATCCTATTCTTATTCTTGATCATTTATACTTTTGCTTGTAGAGGCATCTTCATATATGGCCATGAATAGAATCTCTGCTTCTTTTGAATCATTGATTCCACTATCTTTGGCTAAGCTAGGATCTTTAGAATACAAACTCTTCTTCTCAAATCCCTTATTGAGTTTTCCTTTGAAATTCTTCTTGTATGTAGACTTTCCTTCTTCATTATCACCATTACCATTATCTAGGCACTTAGCTACAAAACTTTAAATCTTTCCACAATTAAAACATTTAAAAGGTAATTTTATTTTATATTTGCATATGCCCTTTTTTGGCTTGAAAATGAATAGAACTTCATTGTCATCTTAATAATTGTTAAAATTATCACTTGATTCTTGAATCTTAGTTTTTCTTTCTTTGATGTCTTGAAAGTAGCTTCTCTCTTTAAGGGTTTCTCTTGTTCATTCTACATCTCATATGTCATAAGAATACCATGTAGCTCATCCATCTTTAACTTGGCTAAATTCTTCATCTTTTAAATTGCTAAAACTTTTACATCATATCTCAATGGTAGAGATCTCAAAACTTTTTGTACCATGATTGGTTCTTATAACTTTTCTCTAAGACCTTGAATCTAATTAACTATTTGATCAACCCAAAAAGGGTAACTTGCTATATTTTCTTCTTTTTCTATTTTCAAACTCTCAAACTATCTTCTAAAAGTTTGAAGCTTAGCTTGCTAAACCTTTCCATCATCTTTGTAAATATTCTCAAGCTTTATGCAAGTTTCATGAGTATATTTACATTGCATAACTTTAAAAAAATTTGGTTCACATAAACCAAATAAATAATATTTAAATCTTTATCATTATTTTCACTTTCCTTATTTTCCACTAGAGTAGTTATAAGTGTTTTTGGCTCTTCATATTCCTCCACCACTGCTTGCCAAATGTCAAATCCAAGAGCCATAAAATCAGCCCTCATCCTTATGCTCTAAAAATAATAATTTATCCCATAAAATAAAGGTTCCTTATTTGTAGAAAAACCTTCATGTGATCTAGCCATCATGCTTTCCCTGATCTACCTTTAAGCTATAAAACTTTTTCAAAAAGAACCTGCGCTGATGCCAATTGTTAAGCATGAAATATTCTAAGAGGGGGGGGGTGAATCAATATATTATATATATTTTAATTAATCTAATTTATTTTCTTTAACCAATTAATCACACATTTAAGAGATGCAATAAAACTTAAACAATAACATGCACCATGCAAAAGCGAGAGAGAGAGAGAGACACTTGATTTTTACGTGAAAACCCAAAGTGGGAAAACCATAGAGAACAATCTAAATTATATGAATGAGTAACAACTCAAATTATGAAGTTCACAATTACCAACTTGTAGGAGTACCAACCCCTTTGTCAAGCACCAAAAAACAACTATTTGTGAGCACCAACTCCTTGCAAATATTTGTGAGCACCAACCCACATGAGCACCAACCCCTCTTGTGTATAAAACACAACTATCTCTAAATTTTGCTTACTCAACAAATGATAGAACTCTATAAATATCTCCTACTTTTCTCTCCTCTTTTCTTATATAAAAGAATTACAAAACCATGCACTCGCTTGCATTTTACAAATGGATTCTCAAGCTTTTATTTATAGCTTTACAAAGGACCTTTGGCATTCACCCTTTATGACCCTTCAATCCTCATGGAAAATGGTGAAAAACTTGCATGAACCTTTGAATCCTTGTATTTGAAATGTCACATGGTGACCATTTATGATAAAATGTGTCCTTTCCTCTTTTGTCTTTATCTTGGTGACCTTTCAAATTTATTAAGGTGACTCTTCATATAAAAATGTACCATACTCTCTTTTGTCTTCACTTGGTGACTCTTAGAATTCCTCAAGATGACTCTTCATGGGAAAATGTGTCCCATTCCTCTTTTATCTTTATCTTGTGACTCTTTAACTTCTCCATGGAGCCTCTTTTGAGTTTTATGCAACAAAAAATATATTTGTTAATATTAAATAAATATGAACACACATTATCCAAGATATGAATATTAAAAACATCATTAAATGCTATGGGGCCTTTATCACCAATTCTAGACCTTTGACATCAATGATAATATTTTCAACAACCTACATATTGAAACACTAATGCTAGTGTATTCAAAGACTCTTTGGCTAGTGTTGTAGACATTGTTTATTTGTTAAATAAGTACAATGGTCATGTGGAAGACATCTTAGCTCGTCACCCTTTTAGAATAGGTTTATTTAATGCAACTTCTATCCCTTCCCCCTACAAATAAATAGTAAGCATAGGTGAAAGTACTTCAAGATACATTTGAGGAGCTATCCCTTAAACCTAAAGGCTCACTTCCACCATAGGTACACCCACATACCTAGAAGTGTTCCCATATTGCCCAGATCTAGAAGACACTTAAATACCGTCTTCTAGGGTGAAATATTTGGTGACAATAGTTTTAGTACACCTAATGGGACCCATTATCTTCAATACAATTTGTCTAGGTGAATTTTTATCTTGATAACATCAACTACAAATTAGTGTGCTACTCAAAATTTGGTGACTCCATCAAGGTAAAATATGGTTTAAGACCATTGTCTTGTTATAAACTTACTATTATAATTCATGGTTCTCATTAGGTCATCATCTAGTAGAGTGTTCAACCCTATTAATCCAACTATTCAACTTTAACTTCCCCTTAAAGTTCAATATCCTCAACTTAATTTACCCTTTGGAGAACTAGTAGATTTTTCTAGAGAAGAATAATTGAAGAAATTGAATAATTTTAAGATTTTGAAGAAGATATGGCTAGACCTCATGCCTTCCCTACCTTTAATACTAAAAATCCAATTCATCTTCAAGCATATTATGCCATTCCCCCTAATGCCACAAAAGGTGTGCCTACATTCAATGGCGAGGGTTATGATATATCTAGTGAAAACATTAGGGACATTTCAAACTTTTATAGTTTACATAATTTTACTCAAGAGAACATTACCATTAGACTCCTTACCATGTCCCTTAGAGGAAAATATCTTGATTGGTATAGGACTCTAGAAGGTGGATACATCACATCATGGGAAGATTTTGGAGTGTTGTTGACTTCTATATTTGAAGATGAAAGTGACCATACCTCTCTCATACATTAGCTTAATGTGATCAAAAGAGGCCCTAAAGAATAAATGCATGATTTCAATGAAAAGTTTCAAAAGACTTGGTATAGATTGCCTCTTTTCAAGAGCCCACCTACTAGTTTTATCTTCCCTACTTACCTGAGAGCCATTGGTACTAAAATTACTATCATGCTTCAATCCATGGGGGGTTCCACTCTTCTCAATGCATATGATCTTGCTATCAAAGTTGTGAATGGTCTCATCCAAGCTAAAAAATTACCTCCTAAGGTTTATATGCCCCCATTGTCTTATACTTATGCTAATACTCTAGATGTGGCCCAAATTCCCAATGCTAATACCAAGCCTAGAGTTGCTCCTAAGAAGCTAGATAATGCCATGGACAAAGATGCAAATATTCAAATTCCAAGAGCTTAACTTAGGAAAGCTAACATAAAATAAAGTGCCTATCATAATCCTTACCATTATAAACAATAGTATGGTTATAAATTTGGGAAAAGAGGTCAAGGGAAACCTAACTTCAATAGGACTACCAATGTGTTAACCCCAACTTCACCACCAATGCAAGAGAGATGATACCAGTTCATAACAACTTGGTACAAGGTGAAAAGTAGAAATAAAGGCAATTTATGAATGATAATGAAGTTAGAGACAAACCTCTTTTTGTTCAAGGAGGAGTTACTCCTCTCTTATTAGCTGAAGATGAAGTCATGATGTAGACAAGTGAAGGTAGACATCCTCAAGGAGAAATCTTCACCAACTTCCTAGTTGAGGACACTTTTGATGCTTAATCAAGGAACCTCTATTGTAGACAACACTAGATCCAAGATAAAGTCCTTATATGGTGATATTAATATGCCTATAAGATCATTAAATACTTTTATAAAGCAACAAGGTATGGATGTGAGTGTGACAACCTCAAATAACTCTACACATCTCCAAATCAAAACATTGGAAGGACTATTCAAGGCACTCAAACTCCTCAAGTTTTAAACACTTCATTACCTATAAGAATACATGATAAATTAGGTATAGATTATTTAAACATTATAGATTCATTTAAGAGTAATAAAACATCCATTTCCCTTTGGGATGTTCTTTATATGCCTAGTCAAAAAGTGTTCCTACAAAAATAGTTATCTACTATCCATACTAGTGTCGCTCCTTCAAATCAAATTCATGGTCATGTTAATTTTTAAAATGATCCTATAATGGCATAATTGATATGGATCTTCTACCTTAGTCATGCCCAAAGTTGTAGCTAATAACTTAGGCCTAAAATATGAGCCTCATAGCAAAGGAGTAATCCAGCTAGATGGTACACTTGCTAAGACCATAGGAATGTTAAAAAACTTGAAGATTTTCTTTCATGATTATCCTAGCTTTCCTATCCTTAAAGATATAGTTATTGTTGACCTCCTAACTGACTTTGTAATATTCCTATCAAGAGAATTTAAAACCAAGATTGGTGGATATATCTCAATTGATTGGTCCTTTTTGGCCTTTAGGACAAGGTATGGGACCAAAGTGACCATTATAACTTAGCCTCTTTCAATGTTCCACATTGAACCTTACATTGAAACTAGTTCTAACTTGAATTATGTTGTTCATAAGAAGGAGGAATCTAATGTGGATGATGGTGCTTCTAAACTTGAGGGAATTTATGGTATATTTTTAGATGAGTATGGTATAAATGTATATGGGCATGATCCCTATGCATAATTTGAGTAAATTGATCTTGGGAATTACATCATGCATGAGGAGCCATTTGAAGGCACTGAGGTAAGTGCTAAACATGCTCATGTTGTTGAGTAAAACTATATGATTCATGGGTATGATGATCATAAGTTGATGAATATATTTGAGCACCATAGTGGAAGAATGATGTTTTCATTCATGTTATTGATGAAGATGCTTTGGATGATAACACTCATGAAGAAGAGGAAGATGACTTATGGCTAAGATTTGAAGCCATATGTCAAGAATTTGACAAGGGTGGTAATATTCCTTCTTCTCCTAAGAAATGTATGTTTGATGTGTTTGTTGATGAAACTAATGAGTAGGCTCTTAGGTTTTCTATAAATTATGAAAGTAAATGGAATGTTGTTAAGGAAGATGGACATCAATCTATTATTCAAAAGCCTATAGTCCTAGAAGGACTTATTAAGGTCAAGGAAGAAGTTATTGTGCCTAAAAAATAGTTAGTAGATCCATATAGTATTGCACCATGTTCAGATGGGTTGGATAATAAAGAATAAATTGATACTCCGAAGCATCAATTATATCCTATGTAAGAAGATAGAAAGGTTGAGGCAGCTATCATCATTCTTATTTTACAGTATGAGGAATGTATATATCAGATATGGAAATGATCAAGAGGATTGTAACTCCAACCAAGGATTTTAGAGAGTAAGAAATATCATTCATGAAGGCCCCATATAGTTCACTTGTATACCTAAGAATATTCAAAGGTGATAGGCTTCTTAATCACCTACATATGTAAATGATTGGTGATGAGCATGCTCCTCATGCTATGTTGCCTTCATGAAGTGATAAAGATGCTAGGGAAATAATTTTTTACCTTGGTAGAGTATGATCAGATGTTTCACCTCAAGATGAGGTTTTTTAAGTGTTCTAGTTAAACACATGTGTGTTTCTTTTGAGTTTGTCTCATTTTGTGTGCCTTTCCCTTGTGTTTTATTTGTTTTAAAATTTAATTTGTGTGTCAAACCTATTTACATGTGACTCCATATCCCAATGGATAGGATTATGCAACTGGTCATGACAGAACAAGCATACCACCCTTGGGAAATTGCCAAGAATGTTGACCATTTTCACTACAAGTCAAAATGGGTCAACCTCTATAGTCAAGACTTGATATGGGGGTAGAAAATAGTGTTATAAGGTGTGTTGTGGTCTATTTTATGTAATTTTATTTCATTATAACTTTTTTCATGACCTAGTTTAGTATTATGTCATTTGGAATCATCTAGGGGGTTAGACTGTCATGGTATGTCACACAAGAATGAATAAGGTAGTTTGGTTGTGCATTTTACAAGTATGATTATAAAACCTTTTAGACTAAAAATACTACATGGAAATTATTATTTTGGTACCAAGATAATCCACTTCAAATTTCATGTCTTGATGAGCTTGCTATCTCAAGATATAAGTATTTAAAGTTGAACTAGTAGAGATAAAAGTGCACGGTGACATTAAGTTTAGGTTTCAGTAACTAATATTTTAAGTTCAAAATATCTAAAGGATCTTGAGCTCAAAAAAAAATTCTACCAAGTGGAAAAATGACATTTAATCAAGATAAGATCAATGACACATTGGTGCTTAACATGGTCAAAAAGTCAAAAATTAACCAGATCAAAGATCAACGACACACATTAAGTCATGCAAATAAGATCAATAATCTGCATTTAAATATTAGGACCTAGATATAATGGATCATGTAAAATCATGTAGATAATATCTAATAGTGCATGTTGATCCAAATATCAAGGAGCCTAGATTAAACATGAGACTGCTAAGTGGCATGACAACATTAACCAGATGGGAAAACAATAGGATCTACAGAAAGCATGCAATGTTACCAAATGTCATAATATTGAATGAATTTGTAACATATCAGTGACTGACATCAAAAATCAAATTGAAGATACTCCAAAGGATATCAACAAAGCAAATTTGACTGGTTTCTAGATGGACAAGATGAGGCTACGTGTCTAAATAATGATAGACATATTTTAAAATAGAATGAGTAATGTGGGAAAGGAATGCCACATAGGTATATATTTAGGATCAAAGTATTTTATATAAAATAAATCACCTTAGAATCATATGCTACCATTAAAGCTTATTCAAAATTTGAGATGAACAATGACTACCAAATGTGAATAACAAAGTCTAGGAGATAGACGAATGGCTCCAGATGGTAAATATAGGTGTCTAAAAGATAGATAGTAGTTAGGATAACATATTATGACTATCATACCATATTTTAAGCTCCATTTCACAATACATATGTGTCAACTCTCCTAATTCAATTTAAAATGCTCAACAGATTATCCATGATGAAAATAGTTTCCTAAACAAACAAGGAGAGCCTTATGCCACATTTCATGAAGTTTCATGCTTTGGAAGACCTTTTGTCCTATCAAGACTGTGCATGGTCTATTTCTCACTCCATTTTCTTGTAATGTAACTAGTTTTCATGTTTTCATGTCTTTTTCTCACTTCCTTCTCTAATTCTAGAAGTAGCTACCATTTTGGCCTTTGTAAAAAAAAAAGACCACACCATGTATGGTAAAACCCTATTGGTTTTGACATTGTACTTGCCTTAGAACAATAAATGATTTTTTTTTTTGAGTTTATATCTCATATTTTTAAAGTGTGTGAAGAGATGTATAGTGAATCACTAAGTGATATCAATCTATCCTTGCTTTCTATCAATCTTTCCATGTTTGATGAAAGTGATTTTAGCTTGTCAAGTCATTTGAAGTGTAGTTAAGTGTATGAATATATATTAAGTGTATAATGAGCCTTAGTATCTAAAACTGATCTATGATTTTAATTACCTTGTATATTCTCTATTCATCTCACCTTCATATTGAAACACTAATGTTAGTGCATTCTAAGACTCGTAGGCTAGTGTTGTAGACATTATTTCTTTGTGAAATAAACACAATGGTAATGTGGAAGACATCTTGGTTCATCAATTTTTTAGAATAGGTTTATTTAATGTGAATTCTATCCCTTTCTCCCCATAATCAAATAATTAGGATTGGTAAAATTACTTAAAGATACATTCAAGGAGTTAGCCCTTAAACCTAGAGGCTCACTTCCACCATAGGTACACCCACATACATGAAAGTGTTCCCATGTTGCCCAAATATAGAAGAGGCTTGAACACCATATTCTAAGGTGTAAGATTTGGTGACAACACTAACCTTTATTGCTAACAACTTATGGTTTTGGTAGTTTCAAGAATCTTGCAAAATTAATACTTGATAATCATGTTTTTGCCCCAAAAGTGGCAATTTTGACATTTGACTTACGGTTTTACATTTAACTATTTAACCTAAATGCTAAAATTTTTTGTGACCTTGATAGGTTTATATAATTTTGAAAAATCATGACTTTTTAGGTTGTGGTATTTTCCAAAAAGTAGTGGTTTTATTGTCTAGGTTTTGATTTTGTGTTTAATAGACATTTGGACTTACATTTGGTTCTACATTAATCTTGGCTTTTTTTGTGACTGTGTCTGTGTCATTTTTCTTATGGGGAAGAAATATGAGAATCCTAGGTCACTATTAAATAACCAGATCAAACAAAAACTCTTTTTTCCCTCCTGCTATAATATCACAGATCATGAACTTATTGTTTTGCATTAATTTAAGTGATTTTGCATAATTTTAACAGTATTATCTTAATCAGATCTTAATAATCTAGGCACTAGTTTAAATACATATCAAATACTTATTTGATATTTTATACATATCAAATACCTATCTTATATATCATCACGTCAATTTTTTTAGTTTTAAGTCTAAATGTCAAAACCCTATCAATTTTTTTCATGTTACAAAATCGTAGTTTTGTTATAAAATTCACTATATTGCCTTAAATCTCATAGTTTTGTAGAAAACCACATGGTAACTACTAATAGTTAGCTAATTTATGCAAAATCATAACTTTTCAATTGTAATATTGCATAAAAATCACATTATTTTACTTTTTTGGTCATGGTATTACATTAGTCTAATTGTGTATCTATGATTTTGTCCTATGAAGTTACAATTATGCTCTTCATTTTTGCCTTCAAAATTATCTCTTTTGATTGAATTTATAGAATCATTTTTATTTAATTTTGAGTCATTCAAAACAAATTTCAAGGCCCAAATTACTTTTGTCATCAAGGGCATTGCCCCTCAACCCCACCCTGTACCATGACAGGGAGTGTGCCTAGGGTGTTGTCCCCAAACCCCATAATGGGATCTACCCCTTGACCTCATAAGGGGTGCCACCTCTTAACCCTATAATGGCTGATACCCCTTGAACCTATTGGGGTATGCCTACCTTAGACCCTCACTTCATGGCCCCCTCACCTAAATAAATTGTAGAGCCAAATTGTAATTTTTTAGTGGTTTTATTAAGGCTTATTCGACTAACATTTTATTTCTTATAAGGGTAAATACAAAAGAAATTTTGAATTGATAAAATATTATATTGTAGGTCATATTTTGGTCTAATATCTTTTGTTGCAGGTTACCCCTCAACATTATTAATCACAACTACTAATCACTTATTTGGTAGGTTTCTCTTTCATGAGTGCCAATCAAAACTATTAATCATTTTCTTATAGGCTACTTGTCAAAGATATTTTGGCATCCTAAAACTCATTTTTGTCTAAAATAATTTTAATCACTTTTTTAAAATAATGTTATCTTGTATATTCTTGATCTTGTTTATATTTCACATCTAATTAATTGGTTAATTAATCTCTTTGGATTGCTTGTCTGTCACCTGAGGGCTATGGTGGTGTATTATCTCCTCTTTACATCCTTATGAAAATTATTGGAGGATCAAAAACCACCCAAAAACCCTCCCATTTTATTTTCTAGGGAAACATGATGTGGAATTGACACCCATGCACTTGTCATAATCTTAGGGGGATAGTGACTGTGGATTTCGCCACCACACACTAATCCAATTTCTGTGTTCTAATAGAGTATAAATATCAAGGATAGTTATTGATAGGATAAGTGGTTGACCCCATATAGGTTATTCATGAAGGGAAAGAGTTAATTCTCTAAACCAAGTATTAGACAACACCCTACATAAACTTGGGCCCCATTATACCTAACATATATCAGGGATAACCCTAGAGATCTTGTTCAACCTAACATAACACCTTCTGACTGTAATAGGTGAATTAATACTAGAGTTAATATTAGTTCCCAAGTGACCTTCATGTGCAAATGGGGTTGAAAGGGTTCAATAAATTCCATAATGGGTCACCATCCTACATCCTCACTTGTGAAGACATTAGACGGTGTAGTTTACACACCCATTAGTTTACTAATCTTAGGGTTATGGACTACTTGATTTGGTGAGTGTCGTGTTAGACCTATGTTGTTTATGACCCAAGTCATCCTTTTACCCAAATATATACACACTTATATAGGCCTTTTACTGTATCATCATCTTGTATATCCTTATCTCATCATCATCATAAAAGTTTCTTGTACATACTTTCTTTGTACATTCTTTTAAACTTATTTTATCTTTCATCACCCCTATCATCCTTTGTCACATCCTATTCTAGTCCCAACCATCACTAAACATTATCCCATGAGTTTCTTATCCTAATCAAGTCTTTCCATCTATCTATCACACCTTATCATATTCCAACCTCATATTATTCACTTAGACTTAATATTAATCATCCCTAACATCATCTTTATCACTTAGTCCACCTTGTCTATAACTAATCTTGATTACCTCCTAGTATATTCTCATCCATCCACATCACTTACATATCATAATCACATATTTTCATCCACATCTTGTCTTAATTCCACCTTATCCATAATTGATCATTTGTTATTTTATCAACCTAGTCTTAATCATGATCCATCCTATCTTTACCTAATTTACCCCATTATCCATACTAGTCCTCTTGTCAAGTTTGTAGTCATACTTCGATCTTCATCCACATTGGTGAAACATTATTTTCATATCAGGGTCCTCATCATTAGCTTGCTTGTGTCTAATCAAGTTTGAATCATAATCACATATCCTACCAGTCTATTAATACAATCATCTCACCCTCTTTGATTTGATCATCTTGTTTCGCTAAAATTTGTCTATTTCAAGTCTTAAAGAAAAATAGAGGAGAATGATAGGGATAAGTGATTAGAATGAACCCATATTAGTTTGTGAATTGTATCCATACATTTTGATAACTCCTCTTTAGCTTGGGAGGACTACTTGTAAGTAAGAAATTACTACCACCACAAAATGTTTGTTAGCAAATATTTGAGTAGGCTACCAAGCTATGCACTTGTTCCAAGAAGTGTCAAACTTCCTTAGAGGTGACAGTCCACTTTTGAAAGATAAAAGAGTAATAAATAACTAAAAGAGAGGTAAAGAGAGAGTAAAAGAGTGATAATGTTATTGTTATTCACTACTTGAGTGTAGTAAAAAGTAGCAAAGTGCAAGTGGTATGTTATGTTTGTATTTTGGAAGTTGTTTGGGTAGGTTTTGGAAAGGTTAAAAAATCCATAGTCACTAACATCAGTTAGGATACTAAGGTAGATAAGGGTATGACTAATATCGGTTATACTATTGAGGTCAATGGGGGAAGGTGATTGATGTCGGTTAGGCTATCGAGGTTGGTAGGGGAAATAATTACCTAGCATCTTGTAGAAGGCCTTTCTAGCTCTAGGAAATGGTTTCGATTAGGTCTTGGAGGGTTGGGGGAGAGTGAGAGAGAGAGTATGTTTGGGTGGATTTGGATAGGTTTGGTCTATCAAAATAAGGAGAAATAAGTAAGGAGACTTTATAACTTCCTCACAAGGGTTCAATCAAGAATGTGTAAAGTAATGAACAATAGATGTAAAGTAATAACAAAGTAACTACTTAAAAGACCTATATAATAAGTGATATAATTATCTATAGTGGTGACTAAATGATAAGTGTTGGATGGTTCTTATCAGGGAGTTTGAAATGATGTCTTGAATGGAGAAAACAAGCAGGTATTGCTAGTTCTCAAGAGCTTGGTTCTTGATTTGGGTTGACTTATGCAAGATAATAGTAAGCCAAGATGTCTAAAGTTGAATGTTAAAATCCTAGATGCAAATAATAATGAGTTTTCCTACTTTCTGCTAACCTAAACATTAAGTTATAGTTTGGATTATATAATTGATGTCAGTGATCCCACCGACATCGACCATGGGTTGACTAATGTCGACAACCTTAGAATAAGTAAAACTACTATTGTTGGCTAATTTCATGTTACTCCTCATGCTAAGTGTGGCACCCATTAAAAAATGGTAAAAATAAGAGGTTAAGAAGGACATAGTTGGTTAAGAATTTAGTTTTTAGGTGAAAATAAGTCTTGGGTAGTTAGGGTGAGGGGACTAAGTCTTAAGGTGACTCATCAGGTGAGAATCAGTCTTAGGGAGAGGTGGCTAGGTAAGGTGGCATAAATGGTTTTTAGTTAACTTAATTAAGTATTTTAAATTAATTGAATGTGTGAGGGGTAAAAGCATGGGTTAGGGAGGCTAATTGTTATTATTAAAAAATGGGCTTAAGGGGGGTTTTGACACATGGAGTTACGCACGTGTGTGACATAATTTTGGTGTCTAAATTTGTCCTTTTTTATCTTGTAATTTATACTAACAAGTTTCAAAAAAATAATAGGAGTTAGATGCTCTAAGTATCAGATGAGGTATCCCCCCTCAAAATGGGAATTGAGGGAGGAGAAACCAAAATTGGGTACCAGTTTGATAAGATTTGAATTTGGTGAGTGGAGGAAAACTTGGTATCACTTCACATGCCTATACTACTATGAGCTATAGTTGATAAAGTCAAGAACAAGTAAGGTTAAGGAGTACTCAAATATAAATAACCAAAGCATAGCTTATAAATGATAGCTGATAGGTTAAAACAATCAAAGTTATAGCTCCAATGGTTGATGTGTCCTAGGTATTTGAGGGAGGAAGTGCCCCTAGAAAACACAAAAAAGGTTACAAGTGACAAGATGAGCTTGGTCACCATCCAAAACACCTAATATACATGAATGGTATAATAGACAACTATAGTAGAATAACATAAGCAATCAAGACAAGCAATGCAAGGTTGGTGTAAAAGGGTCAATGAGCAAGGAGCTATGCATGATTTCCAAGCAAAGTTCTCATGGGTGAAGATGTAAGTGAGTTCCAAGGGTGGCTATCAGGGTTGGGGAGATACATGTGATCTCTAAATTGGTGGTCACAGTTAGGGAGATATACATGATCTCCAAATTGCCCCAGATTATGGGTAAAGTCCAAAGGTGTTGATGTTAGTGGCATTACTGATGCTGATAGTAAATAGTGATGACATCAGTGGCTTATGTAAAAGTTATCAATATCAATGAGCTTAAGTACTAACATTAGTAGATTAGGTCAAGGATGCTAATGTCGGTGGCTAACCAAACCTAATAAAAGGGGGTTTGGTGGCCCACCAAACTCATTTACAACATTTCATTAGAGAAAAATAGAGATCTGACTATGATTGAGATGACAGAGCTAGGAGGGGACCCAATGAGAGGCATGCCACCACAAGAGCTAGTTGTGCCAGACCAGAGGAGATGGAGAGATGAGGTAAGAATCTATATGATTTAGTTTTGAATGTGAATTAGTTAATTTATTTGATTAGGTTAATTTGAGAGTGGGGGGACAAAAAAATGTTAAGTAGGGAGGAGTTTGGGGTAGGTTTTAGGTAAAAATTATTATTTGGGGGGTAGGTCATTTAGCCCTAGGGTTGAACTAGTCACCAACATTGATGGGTTCTACCGACATCGGTCAACATGACATTTATGTTGGTAGGTTTCTACCAATGTCAACTGACACCCAACATTGATGTCAGTATGTTAGACTGACATCAGTGACTGTGAATGACCTAAAAAAAAGAACAAAGGTCAATGGTGATCCCTAAGTAAAGTAGTCAACTAACCTAATGGTTGAGCTAGCCTCAAAAGATCTAGTGTTGATTGAGTGCTACTTACATAGCCTGGTGGAGGGCCTTAAGATAATGTAGTTATCCCAGAGCCTAGGGAAAAATATATATGAAATGGTTAAAAGTGTGTTAAAAAAGAGAGGTTGAGATAGGTCAAAATACCTAGGCCTTAAAAGATAGGGCATAAGATTGAGGGTTAGGGATATAGGTTGTGAGGCTTAGAGTTGTGATAGGCAGTTGGGCCTAGGTTAGAGAGAGAGGTAGTGAAGCCCAGGGTAGAGAGAGAGGTAGGTTAGATAGTTAGGTGGGTATATGGCCAAGCTAACCTTAGAAGACCCCATGTTGATCAAGTATTACCTACATAGCCTAGTGGAGGACCTTAGACCAATGTAATTCTCCCAAAGAGAAGGGAAAAAGGTGGTGGTAGGTTATATTAGTAAGTATGTGACTAGTATGGATGTAGGTAAGGATGGAGTTGACATTATGAGATCATCTACTAAGGTTATTGACATGTATGAGGAGGGATGTCACCCCATATGAGTGGGATCACTTATAAAACATGGAGTTAGGAAGAGTGTGATGATATTCTAGAGTCACCCAAGATGTGAGCTTGATGATAGCATTGATCGAGAGGTGGGATCATACCACCAACACCTTCCATCTACCAACTAGAGAGTTGAAAGTGACCTAGGAGGATATATATAAGATATTAAAGATATCATTCTAGGGTGAGGATCTCTTCTCATGCTCAAGGGAGGATCATGACATACACATGGTGGCATTATTTGGTGAGCATGTTAGTGAGGTGATGTATCATTTAGTGAGTTTTAACTATGAGCCACTCTATGTTATTGATGAGGAGCAACACCAAATGAGCATCCTGATGATGATAGGGATCATTGTATATAATTTACCAAATGTAGATGGTGGGAAATTTTTGATTGCTTTGATAGGTGTTCTAGCATAGATGGTTGAGTAGTGGACTTTTTTTATATGGGGTCCAGTGTTCTTATCTTAGTTATATATAGATCTGTGGGGTTTGAGACTACAATGGTGTTAAATTTTGTGTGTCAGCCATTTACTTCACTATTAGGCATATGAGCATATCATGGTGACATGACCATTGGGGCTACCTACCATGATTCCAATCGACTTCAGGGTAGGTTTCAGATGGTGGAAAGAGGGTATGACACAGACCTAAGTTGACAGTGTACTACATGACATTGCCTATTATAGGTGCATGATGGAGGGATTGATCCCTGTGGATATTGTGTAGAGACCCTACCTAATATACACTTAATTTAGAGGATTGATAGAGTAGTTGGTTGGATTACAAATCTCATTATGGGTTAGGGGAGATGAATCAGTGAATTGGAGATGGTACCTATGGCACGGGTCAAGAAGTAGTTTAGCCTACTATAGGATGTACTACTTGCCTTCCCTTAGTATATGAGGGATGACATAGAGGTACCCCTACCATTTCCCTAGAAGATAGATGGTCTAGATTTTGAGGAGCTACCAACAGGGTTGGGTGTTAGAGATTCAGGGTGCACAGTGGCATATATAGCCTAGTGGATAGGTTTACATCCTACAGTGGAGGTCAAGAGGCCACCAATGGATTTATAAGGATTGGTGAGAGAGAGGGATGCAACTATATAAGCATAAGATGTAATAGTGTAGGATAGAAATACAACACATGCACATGTATTAGCCTTATAGGGGCAAGTGGTGATGTTGTAGGGCTAGGTTGGGGTGTTATGGGGTTAGGTGACTGCACTAATAGTAGAGAGGGATAGTCTAAGAGAATAAAGCTAGGTTGCTCTTCCTCCTCCACCATAGAGACCATTACAGTCCAGGCCATCAGTAGGTGTTATGAGACCACCATAGACTGTATCTCTAGTGAGATATACTACTACCCTTTATGAGATTTCCTATTACAAGAGGGCCATCAAAGAGTTACCACAAATTTAAAGGTACTCTCAGTTCAGAGAGTAGAAGAGATCAGTGACATGGGCCATGGCTTCTATCTCACATAAACGTAGATGAGTGGAGAGTGGTGATGAAACTACTTCTTCATGACCACATGGAGATCCTTATGGACTATGAGTGCCAGAGTTTGTTTTTGTTACATATGTTATACACACACACACACACACACACATATATATATATGTATGTATGTATATATATATGTATGTACACACACACACACACACACACACACACACACACACACACACACACACATATCGGCATGTGAGATGAAGATGAGAGATGTATATTGTGTGAGAGAGAGAGAGAGGATATTATGATGATGTACATTTATTTTGAGTGTATATATATATATATATATATATATAAGATGTTTATTTATTGTGATTGTGATGATGATATTGATGTAGATGATTATGTTAATGTTAAGCATGCTAGCTGAGTTAGACTAACATTTCTCATATATGTGATGGGACATGGGCCATGGCTTCTATCTCACATAAACGTAGATGAGTGGAGAGTGGTGATGAAACTACTTCTTCATGACCACATGGAGATCCTTATGGACTATGAGTGCTAGAGTTTGTTTTTGTTACATATGTTATACACACACACACACACACACACACACACACACACACACACACACACACACACACACACACACACACACACACACACACACATGTATATATATATATATATATATATGTATGTATGTATATATATATATGTATATATATACATACATATATATATACATATATATATATATATATATATATATATATATACACACACATACATATATATATATATACATACATACATATATATATATATATATATATATATATATACATACATACATATATATACATACATACATATATATATACATATATACATATATATATACATATATACATATATATATATATATACATATATATACATATATATACATATATATATATATATATATATATATATATATATATATATATATATATATACACATATATATACATACATATATATATATATACATATACATACATACATATATATATATATATCGGCATGTGAGATGAAGATGAGAGATGTATATTGTGAGATAGAGAGAGGATATTATGATGATGTACATTTATTTTGAGTGTGTGTATATATATATATATATATATATATATATATATATATATACGAGATGTTTATTTATTGTGATTGTGATGATGATATTGATGTAGATGATTATGTTAATGTTAAGCATGCTAGCTGAGTTAGACTAACATTTCTCATATATGTGATGGTATATGCATAGTTGGTTGGTTAGCTTCATCTAATCAATTTTCCATATTTGTGATGGTGTATGCTTAAAATAAATGGAGTAGGCTTTGATAGTGTTGTCATGACATCATTCATCTCAATAAAGAGATCGACATGTGATTTGGATGGGAAAATAAAGAGGCAAAATTCTCATGCACTAGTAAAAACCATAATCAGAACATAAATAGGCTCAAGAAAATGATACCTTTTTATGCCTTACATCATTATACCATTGTGTTTGTTAGAGAAGCATCATTTTCACCTTATGTTAAGTGAGTTCAAAGTCCTTTGAAAGAGTATGAGGGAAAAAGGGTAAAATGAGGGGAAATTTTTGGGTAGCACAACCTTCAAAGTGGGGATGATATGCCCTTGCTATGGGTGACCCAAGAGATACTATAGGAAAGTCCATGACTTAAAGTTTTTTTTTGTTGTTGTGTAAGCTGATCAATGTAGGAAGCCTACAATGGGATTTTGTATGTGTTAAGGTCGTATAAAGCTAATTAATATGAGAAGTTTTTTATTTGTATTTCCCTTTGAGAAAAAATCTTGGCTTATCCATCCTTCAAGGGAGTGGTTTAAGTGTTTATTTTTAAGTTTAAATAGCTATCCTTCAAGGGGGTAGTCTATTGATGGTAGCAAAGAGAATTTTTGTAGTTGTCCTTCAAGGGATAAGTCTACAATGAGAAGCATGACCTCAGAGTTTATAATTTGTCACATATCCCATTTTTTTTTTTTTTTGTTTTTGTTTTTAGTCATGGACAAGACTACAAAGACTTAGGATTTTTTCACTTTGAGGGCAAAAACATAGCAATTTTTAAGTTAAATAAGTCTGCAAGAGTAAGGGTGAGGAGGAAGGGAGATGAATGTAATAGGGATTCTCAAGGGATAATCACTAGTTAAACATGAGGTGAAGTGACACTTAGTTAACAAAAGAATTGTTGAAAAATGTAAGACATTTAAAGGCTCAAGTTTTGGCCTTCCTTCAAGAGAAGATAAGTGATAAGTTCTTAGCCATACTTGTGAATTATGATATAGAGTCCAAGCCAATTAGGAACAAACTTACCCTATTTGCTTTTCTCCATGTTCATTGCATGTTGATTTTCTTTTAAGATGATATATCCAATATTGAAATATTACTCTTTGAGGTTTTTGTTATAAGTTTGTTTGATATGCTCTTGAAATATTTGGAGGTAGTTGAGGGTTATGAGATGGTGCTCATCAAGCAATTCGAGTCGAGCCAAACATTTTTGGTGAAAGTCATTGTTAGTAAGTATGTCTTTTAGAGAAATGTGAAGAGAAGGAATCTGGGTGTCAAGAGGCAAAATAACCTCCATCCCATAGACTAAGGAAAAAGGGGTAGCACTCGTAGGGGTTTGAATGCTAGTGTGGGAAGCCCATAAGGCAAAGGGAATATGTGTGTTCCAAACCTTGCCCGTATCATCAACTACCTTAATGAGAATTTTGGTCATTATTTTATTAGAATATTTTACCTATCCATTTAATTGTGGATAGTATGGTGATGAGAAGCTTAATTTTATTCCAAATATATCACAAAGACTTTAGACAGGCTTATTTTTGAAGGATTTTCTATTATCTATTATAATTTTATGGGGAACACTAAAATGATAGATGATATGATAACTGATAAAGTCAATAATTTTATCCACTTTAGTGGAGATGAGAGGAATGACATCGACCCACTTGGTGAAATATTCAATGGTAGTAATGATAGAATGATGAAGAAGGGATGAATGAGGATTAATCTCCCTGATTAGATCCAAGCCCCATTGGGAAAAGGGACATAAGTATTTAGTGACTTGTAATGCATGAATTAGAATATGAAGGAGATTAGTGTGTTATTGAAATTTGATGCAACATCAAACATAATCAGCACAATCTTGATGGAGCATTGGTCAATAATAGCCAAGTCGAAGGATACGCTTGGCAACTATGTGGCCATTGAAATGTTCACCACAAGTTCTGTCATGGACTTCCTTAATAGTGAAGGCAGTCTCAGTACTAGTGAGACATCTAAGGACACCATCAAAAACTCACTTTTAGAGAAGTCCCCCTAACATAGTGTAATGAGTGGCACATTTTATGAAGGCACGTTTCCCATTATTGGAAAGATTAAAAGGGGTGACCACATAGTTTTTGTGATTTAGGAGATAATGGTGGAGCTTGAAGGATGAAAAGACTAATGTGAGGAAAAGTTTTTTGATATGGTTATATTGAGTCTCATAATCAATAAGTGTGAAGATTATGTAGTAAACTACCTATTCTTGATGGTGATCATCTCAATTTATAATCATAACACCTAGAGAATGGTTTGTTGAAAAGATATAAAGGTAGAAAGGCTGATTTTCCTTAGGTGGAATAAGAACTAGTGAGGAAATAAGATATTTTTGAGTGTGTCAAAAGCTTCTTGGCAATCTATATTCCAATGGAAGGAGACATCTTTTTTGAGGAGATGGTGAAAGGGTTGGCAATGATCTAACAACTGGGAGATGAAGCGGTGGATTGATTGAAGTTTGCCTTACAAGTTGTGGAGTTGTTTGATATTAGTAGGTGGAGGCATCTCTAGGATTTATCTAACCTTAACATGATCAACTTCAATACCATGGAGAGAAATGATAAAACCTAAGAGCTTATCAAAAAGAACACCAAAGACACATTTCTTTGGATTTAGTCAAATGTTATATTGGAGGAGATGAGAAAATATGATTTTGAGAATTGTCAAGTGATCTTGGTGAAGTTTAGACTTTATAAGTAAGTCATCCATGTAATCTTCCATAATTTTGTGTAAGAGATCATGGAAGATGTAAGTCATGACATGTTGATAGGTGGCACCAGTGTTATTCAAACCAAAAGGCAGTACTCGATAACAAAAAGTCCCCCATAGGGTAATGAAGGTTATCTTGTGCTGATCTTCAAGAGTAATTAGGATTTGATTATATCCAAAGAATCCATCCATAAGTGATAACATCTCATAGATATCTTTTAGATCAACAAGTTGGTCGATACTTGGTAATGGGAAGTTGTCTTTTAGACAAGTGAGGTTTAAGTCATGATAGTCAGTGTAAATGTGGATTCCCCTGATCAATTTTGTGATAGGAACAATATTAGAAATCCATTGTGGGTAGTTGATAGGTTGGATAAAGTTAACAAAAAAGAGGCATTGGAACTCTTCTTTAACAAGGAGAGGAATATGAGGATGCATCTTGAAAAACTTTTTCTTTACAAGTTTAGCATCTCAATTAGTGACAATGTTATGGGTGATGATAGAGGGTTCAATGCTAGACATGTCATTATAAGACCAAGTGAAGGCTTTGTTATGGTTATTAAGAAATGTGGCATAATCAAATTTCTTATAGGAATCCAAAGATTGGCCAATGTTGAGGACACATGGGTTATCATGAGAGGGCAAATTAATGTCAATGGTTGATTCATTTAACATAGCTTATGTTTTGAATGAGAGTGATCATTGGATATAAGAATCATCTACACCCATGTATGTGGGAATAACATCATCATTGTGACATTGGATAGTTTTAATAGTGGGGGGGGGGGGTCTTCATCAATAATTTAAAGATGAATGAGAGAAAGGGACCTTATTTCCTTACCCTGGTGATAGGTGAGAGGCCCCAAAAGAATGGCATTTATTAAAGAGTTTTTTTAAAGAGGTATAGATACCTCTGATTTGATAGGTGATGGTGGAGAAGAAGGTGGGGAAGGAGAGATTGGATATTCAATAATTGGTACATGAGAAGTTTCGGTGAGTTTAATTGGTTTTTTATAACCCACTCCATGCCTCTTTTTGGCATTTTCAAAGGTGTTGCTAGCAGGATATTCATAAGCATATAGAGATGCTATTCATAACAACCCAAACCAAATCCTTTCTAGGCAAACCTATAGAGATATGTGTGTACAAATCTATGGTTGTTTAGGAAAGAGAAGTCACAGGTAAATGGTTGTGGTAAAGAAGATGGATTGTTAATAGAGGGAGCCTAATCAATTCCCCCATATGTGAAATTAGTTCATCCCAATGTGGAGATCATAATTTGGGTGCATGTTAAGATTTACATACTCTTATGGAGTATAGAACATGTCAAGAATCAAAAAATGATATTCATCAAGTGACAAATGTTGAAAAGTTTCCTCCATGTGATCTTTGTCAGGAATTTATGTTTCTGATATTTGTGTAACTGGGGGAGTGGAGCTTGTGGAAGTTTTAGAAGTATTATGAGGAGAAGATGATGTATTCAATGGAATGAGGAAATCATTGGGACTATAAGTCATGTTACATTATTTAAATGGATGTGGGTCAGTGGGTATAACATGCACTTGTCCATCATGCTCAAACTTGACACAATAGTGCAAAGTTGAGGGTACACATGCCATAGGACGTATCCAAGGTCATCCAAGTAGTATGTTATATTAAAAATATCCTTCTACAACATATAAGAGATTAGGAATAGTGTGGGGACCTACATGGATATGTGAGACAATAGTGCCCATCATAGTATTTGTGGTATCATTAAAGGAGTGGAGTACCACATCAGTTTGAGACATGCAATTAGTGGGAAGGGCTAGCTATTTGTAGGAATGGGTGGAAATAATATTAATACTAGCTCCTCCATTGATCATGACTCTTTTGACACAAGTTTGATCAATAAATATGGTAATAAAGAGGGAAAAATCTTGATCTTTAGGGTGTTGAAGTGGAATTTTTGAATTTTTGAAGGAAATTAGGGAGATGGAATTAAGAGAGTTGACCAAATTTGTAAGAGGTTGGGGGTCACTAGATTGTACCTCAATCACTTGCAAGACACTAATCAAAGATTGAGAGTGTTGGGATGAGTTTTGGATTAACTCATACAAGGATATTTTCATAGGATTTTGGTGAAGCCATTTCACCATTGAGCTTTGAATAACATCTGAAGATGTTGGTTTTGAGACCCCTAAAATGGAGACCTTAGGATTTAGAGGAGTGTCTTTGGAAAAGGGATGAGCCCAAGGAGCAGTGGGTTTTTACTTACCTTTATCTTTTTGTTTTTATGACCGTGTGACTAAATTAACTATGTTGATCTAAAATATAGGTGAAGGAGGTGGTAAAGGGGGTCTGACCATATCTTTGGGTTTGAATTTATGTGGAATAGTAGGAGGCATTATGGATGTTAGAGGTGGAATAATAAGAAGTTTAACAAGAGTATTACCAAAGAGAGTGTTGATACCAAGGTGTTTCTGAATGACTACTATGAGAGCTTTACAATTGTCAGTATTTTGTTTGGGTAAACAATGATATAAACACATTTTTGCATCATCAAACCAAGACAGCTTCATTCCAAGAGGACTATAAGGCTTAATGGGAGGAAGATTTATTACAAAAGATTGTAATAATTGGCATAGGAAAAAGCTCTAAGAGCCTATGGGTGGGCTTGCACTTGTGCTAATAAGAGTGGACACCTTATGTTTTTAGGATTCACATGGGAGATATATGGTGCCTTGTTTGGTGGTAGTGGAGTTATGAGTTTTTTTGACACTTTCTTGGTGTTAGGTATCATGGTCTTAGATTTGAAATGCCTACCAAGTGTCATAGGCAGTAGTGGAAGTAAATTAACCTTTTATTTTACTTGGGTCAGTGATACTCCAACTAAAGTAGAGGGGTGTGGTCCCAAAATTGATGGTAGAGTTGAGGGTTGAAGAGGGAAGGATCAGTGAGACCTAGGGAGCTTAACATTTTTTTATAGTTCAAGCCATGAAACTCCAAATTGTGGTTGAGGAGTTAAATCTAATTTCACCTATGGATGAATTTGATTAGAGATAAGATGTATGCCCAAAGATCTGATCTACTTTAATCTATCAGATGCTTATGAAGGTGAGGGCTCTAACAAGATGGATGAGCTTCTAGTGATTTTGGTGGAAAATCTCTAACTTTATTGAAGACCTTTAGGTAAATGGTAGTGAGAGGGTTAGAAGTGAAGGTTGACACTCATTATATTAGATCAAGAGTTTTAAGCTGGTCCCAAAATCCTGCATGATCTAGCTTTGTGGAGTCAAGAAATTCTAGACTTTTCACCAACCGTGAGAAGGGTTTAGATGAAGTTAATGTAGGATTTATGGTTGCATCTTTAGAAGTTTGAGGTGTTTGAAAAAGATGGAAGTTATTAGTTTTTTCTACTTTAGGCCAAAGATGAGAAAGAACCACAATAGGGTCTTCTTTGATAGAGACATGAGAAGAGGCATGGTCTTTCATGGGTGGAGTAAAGGTAGGTGAAGAGGGTTCCTTAAGGGGGTAGAGCATAGGTATAATTGTTCCCTCAACATGTGGGAAAGGAATAGGCAAAGTATGATCCTCCATAGGTAAAAGAAGGGGTAAAAGTGGTACAATTGGAGTAGCCACAATAACTCTCTCATCTAATGTGGGAGTAGATAACACTTACTCTTCAAGGTACAAAGGTGGAGTGGATAGGGTACTATTCTCCATTGGTGGAGGAGAGGTAGGAGAAGAAGGTTCCTCAAGAGGGTATAACATAGGAATGATGTTCCCTTTAACATGTGGTTTTGGAATGGATAAGGCATGGTCTTCAAGTGGTAAGAGGATAGGTAATATTGGTGTAAAAGGAATTGGAAATATAGGTTCCTATGGTGGTAAAAGAAGTGTTAAAGGAGGCTCTTCCTCATGAGGGAGTGGAATAGGTGAAATAGACTCTTATACTTGACGATGAAGAATGGGAAAAATAAATTCCATTGCCTATGGGGGAGGAGTCGATAAAATGGGTGCCTCTTGTTGAGGGGGAGGTTAAACTAGAGGTAAAGGAAAAACCATATTAACTATATGAATATTATGATCACCTGAGTTAGTTGTGATCTGAATAATATTTTTATTGGGTGAATGGTTAGGAAAAGGCTATTTGAACACATCCATATTTTGATTAGTGGGTGTATTAGGATTATCAAAAATGACATCACCCCTATCAAGCATGTCTTGAATAATGGTTTTGAGTGTCTTACAGTTATTAGAATTGTGGCCTTTAACTTGATGGTAGATGCAAAACTCATCTTCTTTGTACCAAGTTGGAATAGCAAGGGAGGGGTCAAACTATATAGGAGGTTTTATTTGAGGAAGGGTTATGATACCTTGTTGAAATAGTTTTTTCTAAAATGGATGTATATGACTCCCCAATAGGAGTGTATTGTTTTTATTCATATCATTGTTGGAATTGCTTGGTTGGATTTCGGGAAGTCGATTGGTTTGTGGTTGTAGAAGAAGCTAACTTAATGACCATTGCATTGGTAGAGCCTTTAGCTTTTTTATTAGAAGGAGAAGTTTTAGAAGAGGAGGAGTCATTAGATTTAGAATTTGGGTTCTTACTACACAACTTGACTTTACCTTCATCAATAACCCAAATCTTGAGTTTTTGTGCCATTATAAAGGTCTCATCAAATGTGCAAAAATTTTGTACTCAAACTATGGATGAGATGTGTTTAGCACATGCCCTTGAGAAGAGCTTAATAATTTCAGGTTGGGGTAAGGAGAAAAAGAGTTGATTAATCAAGCCTCTCTAGTGAACAAAAAAATTTGTGATAAATTCATCATCAAATTATCTAATAGAATAAAGGTCTGTAATAGAAACCTTTTTAGAAATGCTAATAGAGAAATGGTTTAGGAATATTTGTGTGAGTTGGGTAATTGAGAAAAGGGAGTGCTGAGTTATAGAGCTATACGAATCTAAGGTAACACCTAAAAGAGACATAGGGAAAGTGCAAAGTAATAATGCATCATCATGCCCTATTAAATAACAAGCATGTCTAAATGATTGAAAATGTTATTGTGGGTCCTCTTTACTCTATAAATTAATAAATTTAGGGAGTTCCCATTATCTTGGATAGGGGAAAATAGGAATAGAATGATGGATGGGTTTGTTGCATATCTGATCATAAGATAATACATTCTTTGAACTAGAAATGGATGTCTCTAGATTAGACATCTTGTCCATTAACATATTAATGAGGCTTGGAGGGGGATTAGTCTGGGAGATACCTCTTAAGTTATAAGGAACATGATAGGAAGCAAAGGGAGCATATGACATAGCTTGCTAAGTTTATGTTGGGGCAACATAAGGATAATGAGTCATAGGTTGGGGGCAAAAATAAAAGGAGCTTATCCCATTGGGTTAGAGACTATGCTTTGGTTGGATGTTGTTATTACAGGTTAGGTTATTAGCATGGTTAGACTAGATGAAGGGTGAGTCATAACTCAAGTAATTATAGGCATGAGAGTAGATGGAATAGGTACCACCAAATTCTAAAATGGGATGAGACTTGATTGAACTGCTTGTGGTTGTGAAAGCAGGGAAGTCACGCCAGGGTTTAGGTGAGATTTGGTAATTAGCAATGCTAAAGTTTGGAAATTATTTATGGTTGGGTTACTTGTCGAAGAAGTGGTTTGAGTAACCATGGGGAAAATAGTGGAAGGAGATGAAACTAAAATTATCTCCATTAGAGATGTTGGCATACTTATATTGGGTCACTTGATGAATTATGGGTTTAGATCATGACAAGGTAATGCTGAAGGGATACCACATTGTGATCTAAAAATTTAGAAAAATATTGATCTCCTTCAGGTGTAATGGGAATTTGGTTGGGGTTGGGAGTATGCTTTGTATCTAAAGTATGATCCATGAGAGACTTAAAAACAAGAGGGGAAGGTAGAAGTGGTTGTTGGCTTGCATAATCGACAAGAATTTTGGCTTGAGCTCACATCAATACCATGCAAGAGGAAGTATAAATAGTCTTACTACCCTGTATTAATGATAGAATAAGGAAAAACTAGGTTTGGGTGTAGGTAAGTGGGTTATTTTAGCTTGTTGTTTTAAGCAAATAAAAATAACATAGTCACTGACATCAATAACTTGACTAATGTTGGTAGTAAAATTTTGTCGATATCAATGGGATAAATCGATGTCATAGCTAAAATCTCCTGATGTTGGTATAGTTAACTAATGCCAATCACTGTGATAGCTTGAGGAGATGGAAAATCCAAAGTTTTTAAAACCTAGAAGTGAAATCTAGGTAGAATAAAGGATGAAAGAGGTCTGTGTAAGAAGGAAAAACACTCAAAAAACTTGATATAATAGGTTATACAAATTGAGTATTAGAAATAGTGTTGATTTTGTGAATCAATGAAAAAATGTCCTTACCAACACCAAAATATAGAAGGTAATAGAAAAGTAGAAAAATAACATACAACTGCCAACTATTAACTCTTAGATATTAATTCTAGTCTCATGTTGGCTTATGCCTTAATCAGATAGTGAGAAGAAAATTTTGGTTATCGTAGGTACTAGAAAGCAATTTAGAGCTAGTTTTAGGTTAGTTTTAGTGCTCAAGAGGAAATCTATGTTAGACTAGGTATATGGCTTGTTATAGGGGCTTGCTCCCCACACTTTATGGACCTATATCCAAGCTAGGATGCTTAGCTAAAATATACCTTTTTCCTAGAGTTTATACTCTACTATAGAATGGAGTGGGTTCTCCCCTTGGTGGTGAAATCCAAGTAGGATAGCTAAGTAGGGTATGGTAATCCACCAAGTGATGAAATCCTGATGGGCCTTGTCTCATGTGAGTTTATATGTTTTTTTATGTGAGTGTGATTTGGTTATGTAACATAGGTTCACTACAATTTATTCATAATACTTATAATTAGCTAGGTGAGCTAATATGAAATAAGTAAACAATGAAGTGCAATAAGTTTTAAACCCAAATATGAAATGTTTAGATTTGAATGAAAGAAAAGATGAAATAGGAGTAGAGAATGAACTTCACTATCTTAATGTGCATGAAAGAAAGAAATAAAGAAAACATTCTTTTTAACTTGTAAGGAAAGTGATAAATTTCTTTTAGAGGCAAAGAGAAAAGAAGAGTGGTCGGGAAGAAGACATTTTAGTTTATTGCCTTTAAACATAAAATAAAATGTTGAAATTTTAGCTTTGAGGAAGAAAGGAAGGATAAAAAGTGCAATAAATGAAAATTTCACTATAATGCACCTATATGAATGTTTAAAACAAGTAATCAACCCAAGGAAAACTCTAGGTTCCCACCAAGCATGCCAAAAAAGTTTCGCTAAAATTTGTCTATTTCAAGTCTTAAAGAAAAATAGAGGAGAATGATAGGGATAAGTGATTAGAATGAACCCAGATTGGCTTGTGCACTGTATCCAGACATTGTGATCACTCCTCTTTGGCTGGGGAGGACTACTTGCAAGTAAAAAAGTACTACCGCCATAAAATGTTTGTTAGTAGATATTTGAGTGGGCTGCTAAGCTACATGCTTGTTCCAAGAAGTGTCAAAATTACTTAGAGGTGACCATATAATTTTGAGAGACAAAATATTAATAAATAACTAAAAGAGAGGTAAAAAGAGAGTAAAGGAGAGATAATGTTACTATTATTCACAAAATGAGTGCAATAGAAAGTAACAGAGTGTAGGTGGTATGCTTTATTTATATTTTGGATGTTTTTTGGGTAGGTTTTGAAAAGGTTAGGAAATCCATAGTCACCAATTTTGGTTAGGCCACCGAGGTTTATGGGGGAAGGTGACCGATATCAATTAGGCTACTAAGGTTAGTAGGGGAAATAATTGCCTAGGAGCTTGTAGAAGGCCTTTTTGGGTCTAGAAAATGGTTTTAATCATGTCTTGGAGGGTTGGGGAGAGAGAGAGAGAGAGAGAGAGAGAGAGAGAGAGAGAGAGAGAGAGAGAGAGAGAGAGAGAGAGAGAGAGTATTTTTTGGGTGGATTTGGTTAGAGGTTTGGTGTGTCAGAATAAGGAGAAATGAGGCTTTATAACTTCCTCACTGGGGTTCAGTCAATAGTGTGTAAAGTAATGAATAGTAGATGTAAAGTAATAGCAAAGTAACTACTTAAAAGACCTACATAATAAGTGATATACTTAGCTGTAGTGGTGATTGAATGATAATTGTTGGATGGATGGCTACTATTAAGGAGTCTGAACTAATGTCTTAAATGGAGAAAACAAGTGGGTGATGCTAGTTCTCAAGAGCTTGGTTCCTGATATGGGTTAACTTATGCAAGATAACAATAAGCCAAGATGTCCAAAGTTGAATGCTAAAAGCCTATATGTAAATAAGAATGAGTTTTCTTGATTTCTACTAACTTGAACATTAGGTTAGATTTTGGCTTATATAATCAATGTCAGTGATCCCATCGATGTCAGCCATAGGTTGACTGATGTCAACAGCCTTAGAATAGGTAAAACTACTATTTTTGGCTAGTTTTCTATTATTCCTCATGCTAAGTGTGGCACCCATTACAAAATGATAAAAATAGGAGGTTAAGAAGGACGTAGTTGGTTAGGAATTTAGTTTTGAGGTGAGAATAAGTCTTGGGTAGTTAGGGTGAGGGGACTAAGTCTTGAGGTGATTCATCAGGTGAGAATCAGTCTTAGGGCAAGGTGTCTAGGTAAGGTGGAATAAGTGGTTTTTTATTAACTTAATTAAATATTTTAAATTAATTAAATGTGTGAGGGGTAAAATCATGGGTTAGGGAGGCTAATTATTATTATTGAAAAATGGGCTTAAAGGGGGTTTTGACATAGGGAGTTACACTCCTGTGTGTGACATAATTTTAATGTCTACACATATTAAGTATTGACTTAGTATTAATCTAATCAATCCTTAGTCAATATTAGTCCCTTGGGCTAGTCTAGCCACTCATCCAATCTTAGAGTTTGTCATACCTGACCTAGTCAAATCTAATCAACATCATCAAGGTATAACTCATGACCTAAATTGGTCAACTTACATATTTTCCTATCCCATCTAACATCTCATATCACCAAGTCAAACTTGATATCAGACTAAAGTAAGCCTTTGCTTAAATTTGTTCCATCCATCCCATCTTCATCCCTTATTCTTTCCATTCAATCCCCCACACCTACCAATTGGGTCAAGTGAACCACATCATACATACTTTTTACCATCCTTATCCATGGAATTCAAAACAAATTTGGTCAATACCCTAATTTAACAATGTCTCATGGCCAATAGGGATATGCTCCTTTCTTGCCTCATTGAGATGAGCACTCAACATCCTCAAGACTTTAAACCCACACCTAAAATTAATTTCAATCCATACCCATACACATCGATAAAATCCTATCATTCACACCACATAATACCATTAAAATCACCCATCCACTAGTCATACCTAGTCATCTACCCCTTCCTATACTAATAAAGGGAATCTAATCCTAGCCACCTCATCTACTACTAGTCCATGTACCTAGTCGCATCAATAAACATCTGATCTAAAGTCTAATGTTTCTAAATCTAAGTCATGGAGTGAAGGGAGACCCTATACTCATATTCCTATATGCCTATAATCCCTCTTTCACCAACTTATTACTATTGACATGATGGTCCATACATCCATATGACATCTTAACCCTGCCATGCTTAAGCCCTCTTGGTATAAAGTTAACCAATACTATGTATATCATCAAACTTGGGCCCATACCATTACTAGATATCTTAATTTCCAAAACTACATCTAAGACTTCATTGACCATGGTGACATTGAAATTGAGAATGAATCAAATGAGTCTACATCCTTAGGTGAACAAGAAGAGGAATGCCAAGTTCCAATTCTTGATCATGATCAAGCCCTTCCCTTTCCAAGCCCAGGTTAAGACACCACATCCATCTTACATGGTCCCCCTATATTTAAAAAATCCTCCATCAAAAATGAGTCCATTTCCCATGATCCTAGTCATCCCTTCCCTCATGAGTCCTTATTTCATGGGCCTATCCTTGATAAATCCATTATCCCTCCACCATATTCCTCTCTATCATCATTTCATAGACCTCATGATAAGAGGTCACTTACGAAAAATGAATCTTATAATAACAACATTGAATCCTATACATAATCTTTAGTATCATAGTTAATACAAGTTTTATCTGCATCAAGATCATGTTCCACACTAGTATCTGAATTAGATTCCTCATCAAAAATATCAGTCCTCATAGATATTACATATGATGCTGACTATGACTTCCATTTTGAGGATACCTCTAATTTGGATTCAAATCAATCATCAATAGTATATTTTGATCCCATTTAATATGATGAAGTCATAACATAGTTATTTCAACATTTATCCATCAAATATTTTTAAAGTGGATCTGATCCCACCTTGGAGGCATATACTATAACTAGTCTTAGTGATCCTTTTATTGATATTGAGGAGATTTTATTTGATGTCAAAATTAGGTCTCCTAGAAAACCTTGTAAGGAATATGATTCCCCACCACCACTTATTGACCTCATCATTCCATCTCCCCTACCTTCATCCATCATTGATCCTTTTCATCTTATCAATGATCATTTAATTGCCTCCCTCGATAAAGATGAACATTCATCGTTGGACCCTTCCTCGAGAAACATAATGTGTGCCAAAAATGTAGAGGTCCAATAACATATTAAAAAAGTCATAAATCATGATCATATCACCTTTGATCTTATATGTCAAAATAAAAAAAGTTAAATCATTAGCCTAATCAAAAAGTGTCTTCCCCTTGTGAAGCCCAAAATTAGGTACTGAGGGATTATCAAAGTCAAAATAATCATCATCTATCAAGTCAAAAATCAATATCCTCTAGTGAATCCCAAAATCAAGCACCAGGGGTAGTCAAAGTCAAATCCAATCAACAAATCAAAATAATGTTGAAATCCCTATCAATATAGATGATAATATTTCACATAATTAGATCAATGAATTACATAGTCCAAAGGTCTTAGATCTCTTAAAATATTTTATCACATGGCATGAATAAAATTTGTAATGTCCAACATATCCAACAATGTGTCTAACTTCTAGTCCTACTCCTCCAACACCCATCACATCTTCCTATCACACTCTCATGATTCCATCAAGTCTTACCATCCATTCCAGTCCCATATATCTCCATTTGCGTCAATATTTAATCCAATTTATACCTCACATCACACTCTTAGGAAGCATTTTCCCTTAAATGGGTGATGAATATGTTTGGTCTAAATAAATGAAGTGGTTGTAATTAATAATCATTAAAGGTCATAAGAACATCAATCCATACAATAGTGACAACATGGTCCTAGCATCGCATATCTCTCAAATAGGTGTTCACTGAAGATCACAAAAAAAATTGCATCTTGCATCTTGTATCCATATCCAATAAATTGAAATTCCATATAAAAATTCAAAATAAGTAAAAAAAGAAAAAAAATCATTCATCCAATGGTGACACTAGTCTTCTGGCACCTTAGGCAAGTACCATATTGAATACCATTTTTTTAGCATCATGGTAAAATAATATATTATCTACATTATACCTTAACACTTGGGGGTAAAACCACTTCATCTATACCATCATCTCCCATGATCCTTGATAACCCAATTCATGTCATGGTGCAAACATCTCTGTCCATCATGTCCATCTATCCTTTATCCCTTAGTCCATTATTCTTATGCATCATCTACTATCATATCACACATCTTATTATGTCCTTCCTTTCTTCCATTCTTAACCTTCATATGGGAGTGGAAGGTGTCTTGACAAATGTTATAGAATCATCTTGGAATATCCTCCAATGGACACTCAAGAAACTATATATCTGTTTCCTTCATAATGTGGTCATTGGTAATCCCTAGTCCATTTTTCCTTAGTCCTCATATCCTTTTTAGCCTCACCCTCATCTTTTTTTCATCCCATCCATTATTCCATCCATCTTTATCCTAGTTTATATGACTCATATTCCCTTTTCTAGTAGCCCCTTTGTATAGTTTATATACATATTCTAAAAAGACCTAAAAATTTAAATATGTCAAAAATCTAAAAAATTAAAAAATCCATAAAATCCTAAAAACATGTTCATTGTCTTGTCTTATGTCATCTTGTCATTTCAATTGTCTTATCCTACCTAGTCATCTTGACTTATCTTATATCCTAATGGTCTTATTATCTTTGTCATCATGTCTTGTCCCAACATCTTAGTCACCTTATCCTATGTCTTTAGTAGCCTTATCCTAATCCTAGTCCCTTTTGCAACCCAAATCCATATCTATATCCAAATCATTAGTCTATTACAAGTTCATACTTTGTCCAAGGTCATATCCTTAATAAAAAATCACATCTCATCACCTGATAAATCATCCTTTTAACACTCATATGGACCATTAGACAAGACATGATGACACTACATGAATATACTTATGTGTGCTACTTGTGTGCTCTGTTTTGTTTAACTTATTTGCATCATATGCATATCTTGTTTGTCTTATGTTTCATTTATTAGTCCCATATCATGTATCTTTTTGTCTATTTGGAAATGAATGAGGATGATATGATTACACCAAATGTTAAAATAACACTTTTAAGTGCCCTCAATGATACAAAGTTCATTATTTTCCCATGCACGTTGGCACAACATCCTCTTGGTCATAATTATATCATGGGTCAATTTTCCAAGTGCTACAACATCCTCTTGGTCATAATTATATCATAGGGCATTTTTCCAAGTGCTATATTAGATTGCTTAGACTATGATGAGCCTTTTGATAGCTATGATGGCTTGATCATCTACACCCTCATCATTTATCTAATCATCTAATAATCTGTATTTCTCTTCATTGATCTAATCCTCTCAAATTATCCTAATAACATATAATATTTTATCCTCTATTCACTAATCCTCATCATCATCATCATCATCATCATCATCATCATCATCTTCTATTCTATCAATTATAATTTATCCCTAAGTTTGAGCTACATTGGTCTAAGGTCTTTTCAGACTATGTAGGTAATGCTCAATCACATGGTGTGCCTAAGGTTAGCTCAACCACTCTCCCCTCTTTTCCCATAATTTTTCATCACATCTATCTTGTCCCTTGTCATCTTTACATCCTCATCAATTAAATCCTTTAGATATAATATTACTTAGTTTATTGATCAATCACCATCCCCACAATCATCTCTCTAATATTTTTTATCACTTACCTACACATATCTAATAGTCCTAAAAAAACATGACAATCATATTTTTATTTTATCAGTCCTCTATTCTCATTGATCAATCAAATCATTCATTTAAAGTTTATATTTTTCTCCCTTGACTAGGGTATGAGTAGAACCATAATTTTATCATCGATAATTAATCATATTATGGATTATTGATTTGATGCAATGTAGTCAAATTCTTCTCTTTTGTCTTTGGTCACTCACTCATATCATTTATTCTCTATCATCACCTTCATAATATCACTAAACTTTGGAATTAAGATACATTCATATTTCACCTTATCAAATCCTGGTCTTATCCTGGACAATAGCTCTCCATTACATGCATCCTTACTTAGGATACATCAAAATCTTATGACATTCTATTTTATCATCATCATAAGACATTTGAATCCTCCTTAGGACATGTCAATAATCATGACACAGTCATTTTCACTCCCTATGCATATGTGTTTTTGTAGCTTACTGTTTAGGTTGAGTCCCTCTTCTTCATCATCTATCTCACATCTAGCATCCCATCCCCTTGTCTATTCATCACATCCCAAGCCTTGTTTCTTATTTTGAGTGGAAATTCATTTCATTCTTCCATAAATATCCCTTTGAGGGGGCATCATATCCCCTAATATCATCTACTAACATTATTCCATGAAATGGTTTTTCTTTAAAAGACCATTACTTTTTAAACTTCATCCACTCACAATGACATTTCAAAGAGGGACAAAATGTATACACTAAATTCTTCCCTCCCTAATTATTCTAATTAATCTTACTAATTTATCCCATTTATCCTAATCCTAGTCATTTAACTAATATCCCCTCTCATAATTTATTCATTTACTAAACATAGTCCTATCTCACTTCTTCAATAATTCTCATAAATCCCTATTATCTTATCCTAACCCCAATTATCCATTATTTAGGAATTTAAAATTCCCATGGTCAACCTACCCACCTACTAAGCCTACTCCTAGGTTTTACTACAATCCTACCCCACTAGATTCTCTAGAATCCCGTAATCACCTATCTAATCCATCCCTAATCATGATTAAACCTTTCAAAGATATTATAGATGTTTCTAACTCTATAACCTTCTCTCCTCTATAATCCTCAAAAGAATTTTTAATTCCTTGGATAATCATCCATAACCATGTAAAATTTATGAGTTTAATATTTTGAATCCATAACATAAATCAGTTTGAATATCTTAGAGGGAGGCTAGTTGAAGCAAGGAATTGGTAAGATCCATCTTATTGTTTCTTATTTGCTTCCATAATCTCTCCTATTAGGTAGTTTGACATTTTGAGTTTAAATTGCATATTTATATATTTTAATCCACTTTCTAAAAATTTCATCTATATTATGTATATCCTAAGCCTACATATGAGGGTGATACTAGTTTAGGGTGACTACCTAGTCTGGGTTACATACCCAAGACACACAAGCTTTCTTATATGACTGGGTAAATAAACCCTTATGATAGAGTTAAGGAAGAAAAACCTCAAGGCTATAGTCCAAACTTGAAATATGATAAATGAACCTTGATTCTATCCTTATAAGGAGTTAAATGAGATTTATTAGGTCACCAACATCAATTGTTTCAAGCTTATACACTAGACAATGATTCTTAAGGATGGATTAAGAAGGAGAAGGGTTGATATGATGGTATGGGAAAATAAGAACAAGTTAATAAGAGGGAGATTATATTGGGGAGATTATTTGACAACTTTTAAACTATAAATTCACCTATAGGTGGGTGGAGGTTTCAACATCCAGTCTAAGCATACAAGGCATAAAGACACATCTAGGTCCTAAAACCCTACCTTCATCTTATTAATAGATCCAAAACTCTAAAGCAGACTTAGGGTTATAAAAGGGTATATAATGTTACTATAGGAACTAAGGGAGGTTTTTAAAGTAGGGGAATGTAATGAGATAGTTCATTTTGGTTTTAGCCCCCTTCTCAATCCTTGATGCCTTAAGTAAATAGGTTGAGTTATCACTTTCAACATAAAGGGACCTAGAACTAAGGATCATAGGGGAAGTTGGTCAACATTATGGACCCAAAATCCATGAAGGAGAGAGTGGAATTTATGGGCCCATCTCTATGATTGAATGTTAAGATGTAACCTGTACAAACTACCTAATAGAGAGATTAAGACACACCATTTTTTGCTCATATATCCATGTATAGTTTTCATGGGATCTAAGGATATTAAATAGATATTAAGGGGTTATTAGGATAAAATTTCGTGATAATAAGTTTTAGTTTAGAGGTTTGTACTATATGAACCATCATTAAGATGGTGGACCTCCAAAACCCTTCTTAAACCCTAATTCAGGCCCAATAGAGAAAATACACCTCCAAATGAATTAAAATGAATAAATTATCTATTAAAGGGTCTTAATGGTCTTCTCAAGTTCCTTAATAATTTATATGACCTACTGGTTGGCATGTGTAGTGTATGTACTATACATATCAGGGTTGAGAGAGCCACTTTAAGCTTGTATACAAGGAGCTGAGAAGGATATGTATATGATATATGTTTCTAAAGAAGTATAGGGACCCTAAGGTCTCAAATAACTATTCATTGGCCACCTACAATGGATTCCATTCTTGATATGCATTTTTAGTTAGGCTTATTTCCTTAAAGAAGAGACTATATGCATGCAACAAGATGTAAATGGCTTGATCAAACAAATACATATGCTATGAATGTCTTGAGGGGTGAGTTTAATGTCAATTAAGGTGGCTAATTAATCCTAATCAAACCTATTGATCTAGCACCTTTCTCAAGGTAATGCCACTTGAAATCTAGAGCAAAGGATAAAAGAGGATCAATTGACATCTCAAATATTCATGGTAATGTTTTTCATGTTGTTTCAAGTGTGTGACCCACCTTGGATTGTAAGAGAGAGATAAAAGTTGGTCACTTTAGCTTGAAAGTGCCTCAAGACTACTCAAAATGCATATTTCTCACCCAAGAGGCAACTTTACAAGCTCACATCTATATGGAACAATTGCACAGGGAGTTGATCACTTTAGGAGAGTTAGGGGGCATTGTATAAAATATATAAGTGGTATTGGTTCATAGGTTAAGGCTCTAACCTTTATGAACCATTGCTAAGAGTCTATAACCCTCTTAAACCTCCCTAAAACCCTAATAAGGACCTGATTGGAAAGATCTTAGAGGAAATGCATCCAAATGTATTGAAACCACTTGGTAAACACTTAGATCACATTTTCCACTTAGAGGAGACTTTATCTATGGTACTAGTCTATATAGATAGTGTACAGACACATACATAAACTACAAGTTTACAATGTTTTGAGCAAAAAATGAAGTGCAATACTTGATAAAGGGTTTCATATCATTAAAAGAGGTGATATGATACTTTTTAACCTTCTCAAATCATAAAATATTCACAAATTTTCTTGTAAATGCTTCTTCAATCCTTCACCAAACAAGCAGTCTTGGCATGTAAGAAGGAGGTGAACTAGTCATCTAAGTGAAGTAAGACTATAGGTTTGAGATGATTATATAGCCTAAGCCTTGGTGTATAAGGTTTTTTAAGATGTAAAACAAGCTCACTCAGTTATATTGAAGTTTTTATCCAACTCTCATAGCCATCGAAATAGTGAACATATAAGAGACTAGACTACTTATCTAGTAAGCCTATTTAGCCAAAAAAGGAAGTTCATGGGCATAAAATGCTAATATTGAGTTAATTTACAATCATAAAATCCATGTAACTATATCTTGAGGCAAAAAAGATCCATATTCATGGCCATTATGGAGGAGTTAGGTAGTTTCTTGAACATGGTCAACATGTAAAAAAAGGTATCTACTTAATGCTTTAGAAGAAAGCCTAATTGAACCTTTTAAATGATTGGTAACTGATGAGAGGAGAGGTAATTTAAAAACTATGGTGTTCATATTCTCTTTAAGGGTAAAACCTTGCTAAAAATAGACTCTAATGCCCCAAAAATGATCATTCAAGACAGTAGTTTACCTAAACAATGCATAGAGGAGTAAGGATGGTTGTTGTAACTATTGTATGAGTGGGTTATGAAAATTATGTCCTCTTCATTCTAATTCAATTCCAAGATTCATCTCTTTCTCTCTTTCTCATAGTTCTATATATTCAGGCCTTAAGGCCTTTATTTTCATCCCTCGATTGGTTATAGCAAAACTCTACCAAATTATATCTTAAACCTTGAATCAATATACAAAAGACTAATTACATACTTATTTATTAGAAATAGTGTGTCATGTTTTATTGATTTGTATAAAGTGCAATGTTTATTCTCCTTTATAGGTCCTCTCCTTCACCTAGTTGTTATAAGGTCATCCTATGTAGGTCATGTGATGTGATAGAGTGTGGTAGTTGTATTAAAGAGTGAGCTAGTTGATAGTACATTATGTAAGCCTCCTTTATATTACCCTCAAGTTACATACCTTCCACATAAGATTCACATGAAAAACTTATTTCTAGGAGTTCATCACTAAGCCTATTTTAGCCATTAGTCTCTATTTGATTCATTAAGTGTTGTTTGAAGATTATTTGAGCATGGAAATATGAATAATGGTGCATCACCATCCTTAGAATATATTTCATTTCATGTTTTCACTCTATCCCTTTTCACCCTGACATCAATAGTTCTTATAAAGTGAGCTTAAGTTGGTGTACTAGGGGATCTATCCCCATAAACTAGAGGTTTGGTCTTCCTATAAGTCACCCACAACCTTTAAACCAATTTCATGTTACCCCAAGATTGAATAGAACTGAACCTTCTCCTTCAAAGGGTTTAACTTGGAGTGTTAATAGGAACAAAATGTAATAATATTATGGAAATTGATAAGTAAAACATAAAATAAATAACAAAACAAACAAAAAGATAAAAATAAAACAAACATAAAAACAAAATAAAAAAATATATATAATAAAATGTAAATAAACAAAAATATAAACAAACAATACTACACAAATAAAAATAATATACAAACATAAACAACCAAATATAAATAAATGAATAAAAATGAACAAGCAAACAAAAACACAAATAAATTAAGTGAAAATAAACTATACAAATAAATAAATATATACTAACAAAATAAAAAAAATAAAAAAACTATACAAACAACAAAACATTAATAAACAAATAAAAAAACAAAACACACAAAATAATAATAAACAAGTATAAACAAAACATAAATAAAACACAACAAAACACTGATAAAAACAAACAACAAAACACCAATAAACAAATAAATAAACTAACATGAACATAAATAAAGATAGATAAAATAAACAAATAAAACAATAATAAACAAGGTTAACAAAATAATCAAAACAACTAAACAATCAAAAGCAAAGAAAAATATAGTAAATAAACTACTCTAAACACATAAAAACAAACAAACTGAGCTAAAAAACAATGATACACAAATAATGGTTAATCACAATGTTAGTGCAAACAAAAAATAATTTGTTTGTGTTTAAGTAATAGAGGTATTATTCTTGGTGATAGGGTGACCCCTAAGCTAGGTAGAAATTACATAGGTAAAACAACATAAGAACAATTGGCACAAGGTTTCCCCTAAGTTATAAAGTGACAATGACATGAACATGATGATAAACATTACCCCTAGGCTATAGGAGACAATTAAAAAAATAAAATGGAAACTGTTTGCCCTAGGCTATAGGAAATAATGACATAAAATGAACAAATTAAGGGGAATAGAATAAAAATAAGGGGTATTCGAGCTGACTCCAGATGTACTAGGCAAGTGGATGTTGCCTACATAGTTCCATGGACACAAGATCCAATAGGAACTTTAGGCCAAATGTAGTTCTCCTACGATATGGGATAGAAGAAAATGGATGATAATAAAACATGATTAATTTTTAGAGGAAAATAGAAATGATCTCATAAAATGGTGAGTGTGTGAAAAAAGAGGATATAATATTCCACAATCATGAAAATTTCATCATAAATAAATCACGCAAGTGAAAGAGTATGGTTTAGGCTAAAAACTCACTAGAATTCAAGATAGAAGTTTTTGAGAATGTGTTCTAAGGTATGCATGAAGTTTTCATTTATTTCATGAAAGTGTTATTGATGTCATTCTAAGTTGTATTTTTTGTTCTTGAGGTTGAGTTCATGAGTCATATACTTGAGTGACCTAGTGAGAAGGCATAAGTTTGGTGCCATAGTAAGTTGAGTATACTAAGACTTGTAATAATATGTGTGATAACATGTGAGTAAGGTATGAGGTTTTATGACATAATAATGAGGTGTTGAGAATAGTACAAGATGTTTCAAAGTGTGTTCAAAGTCTAAGTATTGCTTACAAGTTTAGGCCACAAAGAGATCTAGTGTGGCCTAATGAGGGGTCAAGTTTAGTTTATAAGATATGAGAGCATTGATAGAGGTTTGATAGGTTGTATCAAGTTTTTTGACTAATTTTGAGTTCAAATTCTAAAGGAAAAATCATGAAAATTGGTGTTGAGGTTTTCTATGTACACAAAATGAGGTATTGTAGACCTGAAAAGGATTTTATTATTCTCATTGGAATGTGTAACCTTTGTATGAGTATCTATGTGTCATATATTAAATTTCCTAGCATTGGTTTTGGACTTCAGGCGAAATCCTTTATGAATGATTATTAAGAATGGAAGGCAATATAAACCCTCCTAAAACCCTCAAAATAACTTGATATGAAATATCTTGTCAAAAATGGATTAGAATGGTTTGGTTGACCTATTTTTATGATTTTAACATGTAGAGGACTCTCCCAAGTTTCTCTAATTGGCATTGGTATATTGGGAAAGTGAGTGGAAGCTATAGGAAACCCCTTGTTTCTAAGATTTTTGATGTAGTAGGTAGGGTTGACTAGGTCAAAGCATGTAAATGATTAGAGGATGATATTTGAGACTTTTAGTTTGTACCCATGTAATTTTTTTTATTTGTTTTTAGAACTTAAATATTCTAAACTAGTCATGGAAGTTGACCTATTGTTAAATAGGCCTAATGAGGAAGGCAGTGAGAAAACCAAGCAAAAGTGAGAATGATATTAGGGATGGGTTTTAATGTATTAGAGATGGATACAAATACATGGATTCATTTTTCAAAACCTATATCACCTTTCCCCCTTGAAGATAATATTTGGTGATGCTCATATGCAAGCAAAAAGTTGTTCTCAAAGTGACCTTTCTAACACAATGAGATCTGTGTAGGGTGAAGACATGAGATTGGTCTGTAAGACCAATATTGATAATGAACCTTATAATATATTTCTTTAAATATGTTATAGGGATGATTAAGGATAATTTAAACCCATTGGAAGTTCATAAAATAATTTATCAAGTGTTATAAGTCTAGGTTTTCATGAGCATGTTTTCGAAGCTATAGGAATTTTTTTGTGTGTAACAGAGAATGATGTTCCAAAGTCTTTTTACATAGAGTTGAATAATCCAATTAAAATGATTTTTTTTTAATATATATCTCATAATTTCAATATAATACATTCATTTTCATGAGAAATGCCTATGAAGGTGTGAAAATTCAAAGGTTCTTGACTAGGTTCTTAAGGCATGTTTATAGTTCTGAGTGAGCATATGAAAATGGTTTATTTGATGTATTCTACCCTATTTGGTTAAATATAAAGAACATGATGATGAATTTAAGTTAATGAATTCTATATCCATGTGATTTATTCATATGGCTATATGGAAAAGTTGAGTGTATGTTTGAGATATTCAAGGCAGACTTTTTGATAGTAAGAAAGCCTAATTGCAAGTAGACCTAATGGTGTGGTTCAAGGAGTAAAATGAGATAAATGGAGTTTGGGGCATATAATCATATGTTATAAATAAAATTAAATATTACATATTGTAAGAGAGTTTAATACAATATCTATAAGAAAAAGTATTCATGTTAATAAAATATGTAGTCATGATACTAAAGAATGGATCAACAAAGTAGACCCTATGGGTAAGATGAAAGAGAAGAAGGAATCTAGAGGAAAATAATATATGATATCCCAAACTAAATTTCATACTCATAATTAATATTTGAATTGGTACATATATAATGACTACTCAAGTCACATGATAGGAGATAAGAACAAATTCATCACTTTGAAGAAGAATGTCATAGGTTTAGTGAGGTTTGAAAATAACACATTTGCTCATATAGTTGTTAAAGGTGCTTTGAGATTGGACAATGGGAAGACTAAGATATAAAATATATTTTATGCATATGTCTTTAAACATAACTTATTGAGTGTAATTCAAATGTGCACATGACATAATCTAACATTTCATGACAAAGGATGTGAGATAAGAAGAGGAAAACCAGGGAGGTTGATTGCCAAATCCAAGAGAACTGAGAAAAATCTTTATGTATTGAATGATATCATAAAATAGAAGTGTTTTATGATAAAGGTAGATGAAATTTGGCTATAGCATAAGAGTTTATGTCATATGAACTTTGGAAATCTAGTCAAGATCAACTCCAAGGGATCCATGAAGAACATGCCCAAAATTTCCAAACTTGGAGATGCTCTTTGCAAAGCATGTCAAATAAGTAGACTAGGAGGAGATTAAATTCTAAATAATTCTTGATTACTATACCTTTAAAATTAATTCATATTTATCTTTGTGTTCCTACAAGGATTCAAAGAATTCAAGGTGACAACTACTTCATGTTGCTTATAGATGACTTCATAAGAATGACTTGGGTATTATTATTGAAAGAGAAGTCACAAGCTCTAGGTAAATTCAAAACTTTCAAGGATTTGGTTAAAAATGAGATGAATGTGAAGATCAAGTGTCTTAAGTCTAACAAAGGAGAAGAGTTTTGGGAAAATGAGTTTGATGATTTTTTTGAGGTCAATGGAATAATAAGATAGTTATTAGCTTCTAGAACATCTTAATAGAATTGGGTGGTTGAAATAAATAATATAACAATTCAGTAAATGGCATGGACCATGTTGAATGAGTCAAAGTTGTTTGATGGCTCCTGGAGAGAAGTTGTGGGTACTATAATTTAAATTTGAATATAAAATAGATTAGGATCAATGGTGATAAGACTACATATGAATTTTGGAATGGTAGACCTGCAAGTGTTTAACATTTTAAGGTATTTTGGAGTAAATGTTTGTTTCTCTCAATTTATGCTTTTTCTATTTAAATAAGTAAGAAACTAGTAATAAGGGTGTGGTATAAAATCTTGTTTATTTGTGTGCAAATGATCTAGATGATTATGAAAAGCTCCCCTTTATCTTGGGAATAATGACCTATAGATAAGAAATCACTCATGCAAAAAGGTTGTTATATGGGTAACAAGGCAGATTGCTTAGTGTGAGCTAGATCCAAGAAGCGTGAGCTTACTAGGAGGCTATCAATCCACACTCTTAAAATAGTTAAGCTAAAATAAATGAAGGTAAATAAATTGAATCAAATGAAAAAAAATATTGAGAGGAAATACAAGAAGGAATAAATGCTTGATAAATAAAATATACTAATTATAATAAATAATGGGTCAATACTACTGCTAAATAGGTTAAGTTGGGTTTTAAAAATAGGTGAGGTCTCTATGAATAGGTAGGGACACAGAAAGTGGAATTTGGCTAAGGGTAGGGGGTGAAAATAGCTTGTTTTTAATTCTTACCATAGTGACTATCGATAGTCAAGGTGAGTATCGATGGTTATGTTGACCATCGATAGTTGGATGACCGTCAATAGTTGAAGGTGACCATAGGTAGTCAAAGTGACTATCAATGGTTCTTGTAGGTTTTGAAAGTGTTCAAAAAAGGGTCTAGTTTAGGTTGTAGAAATGGGTTAGTAAGTGTTTCAAGATGTAGCTAAGGTCTAGGGGTTAGGAGATAAGATGCAAAAAGGTATGATCTAGGAAAGGAAGTAATAAACCAAACAAACAAAACCTAAAATACAAAATGTACCTATTTTTTTGCTTGATGGTTGATGGTTGATCCTAGAGCAATTTTGGTAGAGTAATGGTAATTTTTCTCAAGAGTAATTTTGGTATAGGTTTGGGTCTTTGTTGTAGTTTCTAAATTACTAGAATCAAGACCTATTGGTTGATAACTCTTGATGACGTGTGTGATATAATGCTTGATTATGGATCCCCATTCACCTCTTACTCCCCTCCTTTTATAGGAAAAGAGAGATGGAGGTATAAGGTTCCTTATGAGATTAGGCTACTAATTTCAATGCATCATGATGTGTTATAAATAGGTAAGGTGAATATATTAAATCATGCCACATTAGCTTATACATAGTTGGTGTTGTGTTTGTTTAAGTGGTACAAAAGGGACTTGACCGTTGAGGGTCAAAGTGACTATTGATGGTTAAGGTGACCATCAATGGTTGAGTGTCAAAGGTTAAGTGGGTCAAGTTAGATTAAAAGGGTTGGTTTAAGGGTTAAAGGTGAAATTTAGTGAGTTAGTTAGCTTAGTTAGCTAACTTGACTCAGGCTCTAATGGGTTAGTTAGTGGTTTAAGAGGGTCCCAAGTTATTTTGACATCTAGAAATATTATGTGAAGTTTTTTAGTGTCTACATTTTGCCCTTTTTTGTAATGTAGTTTGTATCAAAAAGCTATAAAACAAAAACAAATTGTGGGTTGAAGGTTGTTTGCCCTAAGTATTGGAGGAGATGTCCCCCCTCAAAATAGAAGTTGATGAGGTGAAACCAAAATCGAGTCAGGGTTTAATAAGTGGTTGATGGTGAGTCATGAATTTGGTGAAAATTATGGTTGAGAATTTGAAGTGAAAATATGCACACAAAATTTGACTAAGTACGATAGCCAAGATCATGCAAAGACTAATTTACCATGGTAAAAATAAGGTCAATTATAGAAGTACTAGTGATTGGGTAACTGGGTTACAGTGTTGGTCATAGCTGATCAAGTTATTCCTATGAAATCTCTTAGATAGGGGTAGTGTTTTCATGGGTATCTAGGGTAGGAATTACTCCTGTGAAAAACATAAATGGTCTGGTGTGTACTAGGTGGTGCAAATTTAAATGTTCAACATGGAAAGGTTGGTTGGTGCAATAAAAAAGGACCAAAGCAAGGTTGTTATAAAATATGTGATAGCTCAGGACAAAATGGATAATGTTGAGGTGGATATGGTTAGATGGTTGTTCAGTTGGAGAGGGTGTTATCCCATGATTCATGGCTAGTTTTCAGATAATATATGTTCTCTATATGTTGGTTTTAGTTTGGTAGAGAAGGGTAATCTCCAAAAAGTAGCATGAATTTGTTAGTGCTAAAAAAGTTTAAAAAGTGGGTTTCTTGACAATCAATGGTTAGGTGTCCCAAACTAAACCATCGGTGGTCACCTTGACCATTGATGTTAAGGGGGAACCCTAAAATCATGGAGGATAAAAAGTGAAAAGGGTAAGTCATTACCACTTTTGCTTTTGAATCTCTGACTTCCATGCTTTGGTGATTTGGTATTTTATGTGAATGTGCTGATGAGGTGGGGTTGATTGCTGATTGGTTGAGGATATAATTGCATTAAGCTAACATGGGACTAAGGATGTAGGGTAGATGAGGACATAGCTGAGTGGCAAGAGGTAGGATTCCACCTCAATGTTGGTTGAAAAATGAGTTAGGTGCTACTATAAATTTTTAGACTAGTGGATTTGGTTATTTTATTTGAATTATTATTAAATTTGGTTAGTTTATTTGTGATTAGAGGCGGGTTTTAGGGTTTTGACCTAGTTTTTAGGGTTTTTTGTGGGTTTTAAAAATTAGTGGGTGAAAATCAAAATTGATGTAAAGAACAAAATTAAGGTATTTAAGTATTAGATAGGGGTGATTTGGGTTGGTTTTGGGTAGGTAGGGTTAGGGGTTTTTCCATTGAAGGTCACACATAGTGATTGTCAATGATCATACCTAATCATTGGTAGTTTTAGTTGATTTTCAACCATCAAATATTAGAGTCTAAAGGGCCAATTGATCATCGATAGCCATAATGATCATCAGTGGCCACCTAAAGGATTAGGTTGTTTGGGTAAAAAGTTAAGTAAATAAGTTAAAGTGGAGATGTTTTGATAAAAAAAAGGTTAAGGCTTAGGTTAGTTTTAAAATGTGTTTTTGCTTAGAAATGTAGTTAAGGAAAAATAGGTTAAGGGTAAAATATGCTAAGGTTGAGTAAAAAATGTTTGAGGATACTAAGGTTGGATAGGTTAGAAGAAAGAGGGTGATGTAGTTTGGATGGGAAAAAAATAGGTGGCCTTAGGTGGGTTAAAGTGTTGAAATAACATTGTCCAAGGTCAAAGTAGTGAAAATATAAAACTAAGTGTGTTTTCTAATTTAAAATTTGTAGGCACGAGACCAGATCCAGATGTAGGACTAGGTTCTTTGGATCTTTGTAGAGATCTATCAAGGGATGACTGATGATGACTAGACACACATAGAATAGGTCAGCCTCAATGTAATGGAGCACTTACAACACATACTATGAGATGTAATGATAATCGTGGCCCTCATCAAGAGATGGGATTTGACCATAAAAACTTTACTCTTATCAATGGGTGACATGACCATCCTACTAGAGGATGTATATAGGATCACATGGCTAGCCATTCAGGGGGAGTTGATATATCACATAGAGAGCAAGGAAAGAGATGATTAGATGGAGATCCTATATGGTGAGGATCAAACCTTAGCTAGGTGGCATATTAGAGGGTTTATTTATAGGCCATTATATCAGAGGGCCTAAGATGATAGGAATTTGATGAATATGATGATGATAGTAGTCTCCTACTTTGCATTGCTAGATTTGAGTAGTGGGTAGTTTCTTTATCTGTTATTAGGAGTTTTGGTGAAGATGTTTCTAAATCAAGAATTTTTTTTAGGTAGGCACCTATTTTATTGGTAGAGATTTATAGGGAGCTATGGGTTTTTTGAGCTTATAGGATATATGTCATCATCATGGGGTTTATGCTTCATTATTGGGGCTATGAGCATATCAAGGTCTTGAGGTCAATGGGAATACCATGGGAGGGATATGCCCAAATGGAATTTAAGGTGGGATTCAAGAGGTGGAAAGATGGTTATGCACTCATAGGAGATGGAGGAGGCATGAGGGATATTGATTGGTTTAGGGAGACATTAGATGCCTTGGTAGCTAGAGATGTGGTGTGGAGGCCCTATGTCAGCTTTTTAAGGTGGGCCCACTATACTTAGCATATTTTGTTGATGCAAAGTTATAGGTGGATTTTTGGGAGGAGAGAGGTGAGATTGAGCTCATCCCTATCTACAAAGTTTATAGGCAATTTGAGTTAATATAGGGGATTCCAAGTCTATTTTTGAGGTACATGTGGGAGGATGTCAAGTTTTTGCTACTAATTCCACAACTAGTAGAGGTGGTTCTTGATCATAAAGAGCTACCCATTAGATCATAGATTGATGTTGTTAGTTTTGTTGATGGTTATATGGCATGGTATCAAGTTATTTATGTAGTTATAGATTTTGGATGGGATGATGGGGGTAGGTAGCTCATGGATATGGATCCAACTGGTGGGGGTCCACAAATACAGGTGTAAGGGGTGGCCCTAATGGATAGGTAGGAATAACACTGGCCACTCCATAGGCATAAATCATAACTTTATAGGGATAGGTGGCCACATTACAAGGTCAAGTTGTGATATTATAGGGTCATGTGATGATTATGATAGGGGAGAGAGACTAGGCAAGGACTACACTAGCCTTGGTGACCCAAGAGAGGGACACCTTGAGACAAAGAGGAAGAGAAATTATAGTACTAATGGGGCCACTAGGTAGTATCCATATGGCATGGTACTTAGCCATAGTTGAGGAGTTGTGATATTATAGGGCCATAGTTTTGACACAGTGTCCATAGGAGTCCTGATGGGGTGAGTACAAAGCTAGCTTGGCAGGTGGTGCAGGTGTAGTGACTCTAGGTCAATGGGCTACTTTAATGGGTGTAAAAATAGGCACCTCAAGAGGGTAAACACTAGATGGAAATGATGTTGTAGGAGGGGCTAGTAGTAGTGATGCCCTACTAACATGATATGATATGTATAGATATAGATGATTTTGGTATCGACCTACAAGCTGATATAACTAGATGTATATTTTTGAGAGAGAGATGCACATGATTCTTTGTATGAATTGATGTTGATGAGACATGATGTATATGATATGATGATGGTATATATATTTTATTTTGTGGTTCATGGTTCATGGTTTTGGTTTTGATGTTTATGCTCATAAGACATAGACTCACTAGTCTAGACATGTGATGATTATGGATAATGTTTATGGTTGATGTTGTGTTTATACATGATGGTGATGATGATTTGTTTTTGCATATGGATATGATGCTTAGATTATGATTATTATGATGCTTATGGATTATGATGAGGATGTTTATAATAGTGTTATAGTTTTTGTTCTATACATGGTCATGATGTTATGAGGAGGTGATGTGATTTATTTTGTTGATTATGATGATGTGATGTTATGATTATGTGATTTATACATGATTATGACTTATGATTCATTTTTTAGATGGATATGATGTTTATGATTATGTATGCGGTGTTTATGATTATGGTTGTGATATTGATGTTTTGATTATGGTTATGGTGTTTATGATTATGATGTATATATATATATATATATATATATATATATATATATATATATATATATATATATATATATATATATATATATTATGATGGCATATAAAATAGATTTTTAGATAACTAAATGTGGGATAAGAGATGAAAATCATGAGACCTAGGTCTAAAAAAATATATGAACCAAATAAGAGAAGATAAGGAGGAGGCATGACACTCCTTCATTGGCAAAGATAAAATAAAACCTAAAGTTAGATTGGCTTAAGAAACATAAGCCTTTCAAATGCTTCACATTATCATACATTGGTTGATAAAATAGTATCTTGATCACATCATGTTAAGTAAGGTCTGAATCCCTTGATTTGTAAATGGTACAAAGGGGAGATGGATGGTAGGTGGTGTGAAGGGGAGTGTAACCTTCCTATGGGTTAGTTTTCCCCTTCTACGGGTGACCTAAGAACCATAATAAACAAGTCCATGTTTGAATTCAAGGTGTAAATTGATCGATGCAGGAAGTATACTAATGCTATATATGAAAGTTGATTGTAGACTTCTTGGGATAGCTTGTTCTTGATTTTGATATAAGGTTTTTAATTGCTTTTTTCTGATAGGTTTATAAAGCTAATCGATGTGGGAAGCTTCAAATGGTTGCTTTGACAAATTTGACTTAGCCATCTTTCAAGGGAGTGGTCCAAGTTTGGGCTTGTTCATTTGGTAGTTGTCCTTTAAGGGAGTAGTCTATCTTTTTAAGCAATTTTATATTTTGGGTAACTGTTGTTCTAGGGAATAGTGTGCATGCTAGAGATGTTTGATCCAAGTGGCATTTTGGTATCCCAAATTGTTTTGATGCTAGGTTAGACATTGATAAGTATATTTAGGATTAGATTTTTACCTTTATGAGGGAAAAACTTAGATCACAAGAGGCTAATGATAGGTGAAAGGGGTGGTTTGAGAAACAATGACCATGGGATTCCATCTGATTAGGAATGAAAAGTATCCATGAGAACCATGCCATGGGTAGAGATGTGGTACCCATATTTAGTATTAGGTTATGACTATGATGTTTAATCATATGGTTCTATGTTTTAATCAATTGTCCTTAAAGGGAATAAGATGGAGGTGAAAATATCATAAATCTAGGGATGAGATTAAGTTAAACAAAAATATGAGTTTGATCCTTGTTTTAACAAAATAAAGGACATAAATGTGAAGCAATAAGAGGCTTACATTAGGGATTGCATTTAAGAGAGGATAAATGATAAGCTATTGATTCATACTTGTGGGTTATGATGTAGGGTCCAAGCCATAAAATCAAACTTGCCTCACTTTATTTTCTTCATATTGGTTATATATTGATTTTACTTTAGGATAAGGTCTTTGATGTTAAATTCTTGTTCTTTCAGGTGTTTATTATAGTCACATTTGATTCACTCTTGATAGACATAAAGGTGGTTAAGTGATGCTAGGCAGTTTTCATCAAGTAGCTCAAGTCATGCTAGATGCTCTTGATGATAGTCACTCTTAGAAATGATGTCTTACAAGGATATGAGAAGAGAAGGAATCTAGACTTCAAGAGGCAATATTGCCTCTACTCTGAATACTAGAGATAATAGGGTAGCACCTGTAGAGGTTCACATGCTAGTGTGATAGGCCCACAAAGTGAAAGGGATGTGAAAATGCCAATCATGACCAACAACACTAACCATTTTGGTTAACATTTTGTTGAGGATTTTGTTTGAGGATTTTGCCTACCAATTTACTTGTGGATTATAAGGTAAGGAAAAGATTAACCTAATGCCAAATATGTCACAAAGACCTTGGACTTACTTATTTTTGAAATATTTGCCATTATCAGTGATGATATTATAGGGAACACCACAGCAAAATATGATATGGTGATTTATGAAGTTGACTATCTTGTCAAATTTTGTGAAGATGAGAGGAATAACTTCCACCCACTTGGTGAAATACTTGGTGGTGGTGATGATGGAGTGGTGCCATTTTTAACAATGAGGATTGATTTCCCCAATTAGATCCAGTCCTCTTTATGAGAAGGGCAAAGAGTCCTTGGATACCTAAAGGCCATGAGCCAGTGTGTGATGTAAATTGGCATGTTGTTGACATTTAACACACTTCTTCACATAATCAAAATAGTATTGGTTGAGGGTGGGATAATAGTAGCCAAGGTGAAGGATACATTTAGTGACAACTAGACCATGAAAGTGTCCCCCACAAATCTCATCATGTGTTTCTTTGATAGCATGGGAAGATTCATGGCTATGAAGGTAACATATAAGGAGGCTATCAAAAACATGTTAATAAAGGATTCCCCCTAATATGGTATAATGAGAGGTAGACTAAACAAAGATCTTTGAGCATTCCTAGATAGGTTGGGAGGAATGCTACTGAGGTTGAAGTAGTTAAAGGATTGGTAGTATGAAGTGTTTGATAGAGATGTCTCCACACTAAAAATGGTAGGGAAGTCAAATTGGATATAAGAGGGTGTGATGAAATTATGAATGGTGACAAAGTGTTTGGAATTAGAAGGCTAAGATGGGATTTGGGAAGCAAGGGAAGCCATTATATCCATGAACTTATTGGTAGAACATGGAACAAATTGGATAAGGTAATGATAAAATGATGATAAGAGTACATCTATGAGCTATTTTTACTTTTGAAAGACATAATTATTACATTAATAGGATCTATTGACCTAGTTGACCATAATTTAGGAATCACCAAAGACATTGATCATCTTAACTCCCAAGGCTAGAGTAGTTTGGAGACCTATTACTAGGGATTCAACTCAACCATATTTTTGGTACACTTAAAATCAAGTTTGAAGGAAATAAAAATAGGTTCACTACCAAGGGGAATGAGAATAACTCCAGAACCCCTACCACACTAGAATTTCAAGCCATCAAAAAACATGGTCATTTGGTATGTGATGTCCTCATGCAAAAGAGTCATGATGGATTTGTCTAGAAACACAAGAGGAAGTAATTAGTTGTCTGACAAAGGAGCTTCAACTAATTAATCAACAATAAATTTCCCTTTAATCAAATTTTACTAGAGGAACTCAAGTTTAAACTCATTTAGGAGCATGATGCATTTATCCATATGCTAGTTTTGGTATGGTTTAGAGTACATGTACTTGGGTGGGTTGGTATGGGTGATGATAAAGGTTTTGTGATTAAGGATTTAATGACAAATTTTGGTATCCAAAAAGACTAAGGCAAGGCAAAACTTCTCAATATGGGTGTACCAAGTCTCATACTCTATAAGTGTCTAAATTATATAATACACAACTTGCTCTTTGTTTTGTTCATCATGGTGAGAAAGCATTGTTGTTAAGAAATGGTTAGTGGTGGAGATATATAGGTATAAGGATTGTCATGTTTAGGAGGCATAAGGATGGGTGGATAAATGAGGTACTCTTTGAGTGAATCAAAGGATTGTTGGCATTCCTTATTCCACTTTAAAGATGTATCTTTCTTGAGAAGGTGATGAAAAAGTAGGCATCTATCTGATAACTAAGAGATGAAGTGACAATTAGATTGAAGATTCCCCTATAGACTATAGATTTTATTAAGGTGGGTTGGAATTGACATGTATAGGATCATTATAATTTTGTTAGGGTCTACGTCAATTCCTCAAAGAGATGATAAATCCCATAAACTTTCTAGATAGAACCCCAAAAATGCATTTTTTGGGGTTGAGTCAAACATGAAAATGGATTAGGCACTCAAAGATAATTTTGAAAACTTATAGATGATCCTTGTATTAATTGGATTTCCTAAAGAGATCATATACATAGTCCTCTATGATTTTATGGATGAGATCATAGAAAATTTAGGTCATCACACATTGGTAAGTTGCTCTAGTATTCTTTAGAACAAATGGTATAACCTTGTAGCAAAAGGTTCCCCAAAGGGTGATGAATGAATTTTTATGATGATCTTCTAGAGTAATCAAGATCTAATTATATCTCAAGAAACCATCTATGAGAGATAACATCTCATGGCCAGCTATAAGATAAATAAATTGGTCGATGCTAGGCAAAGGGAAGTCATCCTTTGCACAAGCAAGGTTGAGGTCACAAAAGTTAATATAGAGGTGAAGTTCTCCTATGGGTTTGGTAATGGGGATGATATTAGAAACCCATTAGAGATATTCAATGGATTAAATGAAATTCATAGATAAGAGGCATTGAATCTCTTCTTTGACAAGAAAGGTGATGCGAGGGTGCATCCTATGAAGTTTTTGCCTAACAAGCTTAGCATTAGGATGGATGATGATGTTGTAGATAAATATAAAAGGGTTGATTCTTGATATATTTTGATAGGACCAAAACAATGTTATACTATTATTATGAAGGAAGGAAGGGTAATCATGTTGTTCCAAGGAATCTAAGGATTGACCAATCTTTACAATGTGAGGGTTATCCTGAGTACCCAAGTTCAAATTGATAGTGGATTTGTTCAACATGGTTTGGTTCTTATAATGAAGAGATTTGTGGAGAGAATAATCTCCCACACCAAGATAGGTGATAATTTAATCATTGTCTTGATGTTGGATGGTGTGGATGGTAGGAGAATCATTTTCTACTATTTCAGGATGAATCAGAGGAAAGGTTTTAGTTTGGCCATCCTTTTGATAGGTCAAAGGTCCCAAACTAACAATATTGACTAAAAAAAGTTATGAGGAATGATTTAAAAATCTTTAGAATTCAAAATAGGTGGGTTTGGTAAGTATGGTATGTCTTCCACGATGGTGGTGATGGGTTTGGGTGAATCTATGGGTTGTTCTAGTGGTACAAACCTAAGGCCAAATAACTCATGAGGTTTTTGGGTTTTAATCAAAGTTAACTCATGGGGTCCATGTTCATAACAACCAAGGTCTAATCCCTTCTAAAAACACCTATGAATTTACAATTTGGAAAATGTTGATTTGTCCAAATAAGAAAAATCAAAAGTGAATGGTCAGATAGAAGAAGTGGTCAAGGAAGTGGGAAGTAAATGATCAAGTCCCCCATAGATGAAATTAGTTTGGTGGTTGGGGAGCTTGAAAGGAATGATGGTTATGAAATTAGGATCATAACCAAGATTATGGATAAGATTCCCATACTCTTGAAGAGCAGTGAAGGCATCCAAGGCCAAAAGATGATATTCTCCTTGTGAAAGATGTTAGAGTGTGGGTCCTAAGGGGTCCTCTATGGGGATCTAAGAAGAAGGGATATATGATCTAGTTAAATCTTCATCGATGGGAGGGGTGGAGTTGTTATTGGTTGGTGGTGAGGTGTTGTTTTTTTTGGTTGGTAGTGAGGTGGATGAATGGGGAAGAAGAACATCATTGGGTCAATATGTCATGTTACAAGATGCAAAAGGACTAGAGTCAGCTTGTATGGTGACGACCTGGCCCTCATGTTTGAACTTGACACATTGATGCAAGGTAGATGGGACACAACTCACGAAAAAAATCCAAGGGCATACAAGTAATATGTTGTATTAAAACTCACCTTCTATAATTAATAAGATCTCTAGAATCATGCAAGGTCCCAAAAGAATGTGAAGGATAACTATTCCCAAGGTTATGGCCATAGTATCATTAAAGGAATGGAGGACTATTGAGGTTTTAAACATGATAATCTTTGGTAGATATAGTTATTCATAAGCATGAGAAGAGATAATGTTAATACTATCTCCTTCATCAATCATCACCATTTTGATGTGGGTTTGATTGATGTATGTAGTGATGAAGAGAGGAGGATCAGGATCTTTAAGATGAACATAAGGTATCTTCAAATCCTTAAATGTGATAAAGGTGAAAATTTTAAGGGTTTTGACAAAGGTTAAAAGAGGTTGAGGGTCTTTAAGTTTGACTTCTATAGATTGCATAGCCTCTATCAATTCTTGGTAGTGATAGAGTGAGGTGTTGATCAATTTATATAGACTCATATTCACTAATGTCTAGTGAAGTTGTTTCAGAGCTACTTGCTAGATATATTCAAAAAGGTTGGAGGGAGAGGTACCCAAAATGGATATTTTGGGCCTTGGTGAAGGTAAAGGTGAAGGCAAAGGTGTTTGAGTTTAGTTGAAAGGTTGAGGGGTAGAAGGGTATGTCCATGGGATGAACACTTTGGCCTTACCCTTATCCTTTTGTTGGGCCCAAGATCAGGTGACCATATAGATAGTATGGATTAGGGGAAGTGTTGGGCTAGAAGGTTTCTCTAGTTCCTCCTCACTCTTGGGATAGAGTGTGGGAGTAGATAAGAGTTGGGTAGGTTCATTTGGTGGTTGGGTTGGTAATGGAATCAAGAGAGTTCCATTTGACAATAGATCATCCTCATCTCATAAGTTATGGAGGAGCACTTGGAGAGCTTTATAGTTCTTTATGTCATGCACAAGTATCTTATGGTATGAGCAGATTAAACTATCATTGAACCAATATGGTTTAGGGATTGAAGGTTCAAAGTGTTTGATAGGTGGTAGGATTAAGGAAGAGGTTTATAAAAACCTTTGTAAAATGTTTGAATAAGATTCGAGCGAAGGTGTTTTGGGTTATGGGATTTTGGTTTTCGGGGGTGGGAGCCTTCTTAGAAGTAGGCTTCACCATGGAAGGTGTGGGTGGTAGAATGGTTTTGGTAGGTAGGTTTTATTGGGGTTTTTTGTTGTTGGTTGGTTTTGAGGTGGAGGATTTAAAGGTAAAATATTTAGAGTTTGATGATTGAAATGATGAAGGTTTGGAGATAGGTGGAAAGGTATAGGCAGATAGTTTGGACAAAAAAGATGGGAAGTTGTATGTTTTAGAGGGGGCAGGTAAAGGTAAAATAAGAGGAAGCTTATTTTGGGTAGTTTTAGGATGTTTCACCTTCTTGGTACAAGGATGAGCTCCTAGGATAGAATAAGCATGAGCTCCCAAGATAGAAGGTAAGAGGGAAGGAGGCAGTATGGTTTTAGTTTTAAGTGGAGGTTTGGGTGGCTCCACCTTCTTGGTTAGTTTGGTTAAGGTTTTATTTGGTGGACTAGATGGGGTTAATTAAAACTTCAAATAGGGGTGGATGAGGCTAGGAGTAGTAGTTACACCTAGGTTCTTGATAGGTTTGATTAGAGAGGTGTAAAGTTCTTTGATAATTTGGGGTGGAGATGGTTTGGGTGGTTCTTCCATGGTTTTAAAAGGAGAGGTGTTTTATGAGGGGATTGAGGTGATGATAGGTTTACTAGTGGATAAAATTGAGGTTGAAGGTTCATGTTTGGTTTTATAGGGGAGTCCAATATGGTGCCAAAAGGTGGATCAATCCAAATTGAGTTGAGAAGAGAATTCTAGGCTTTGGACTAGTCTAGAGAAGGGTTTATAAATTGGTTTGGTTCCTTGGGCATTGGATTCAAAGATTAGTCCCATAGGTTGAGGTGATGGAGTGGTTTCTTCATCCTTATCTTTGATGAAAGGTTCTAAGATTTGGGAAGATGCTTCCTCCATGGAGGGAGTAGGTAAGGTGATCTCTTCTTATGGAATGGTTTCCAAAGAGAGAGAGGGTGATTCAATGGTGGGGGAGGAAGGTGTGATGACAATGGTTCCCTCCTTTGGTATTTATATAAAAGGAGAGGTGGGTATGCCTATTATCTCATCAAGTAAAGGAAAGGAGGACATTTCTTCCTTTATTTGGGTATCCAAAGGAATGGAGGGTTATTCCACCACTTCAATAGGTGGAGTGGAGGAAGAGGTGATCGAGGAGATGGTCTTCTTAATGATAGGTTCACTAATAATTACATTGACTGTATGGACCTCACGAGCATGAGATAATTCTAGTTTGTTATCATCATGGTTGGTAGAAGGGGAATGATTGGAAAAAGGTTATCAAAATATGTTAAGTGATTAATTCAAGGGTACATTGGGATTATCCAATGCCAATTATCATTTATCAATCAAAATTTGGACAATGGTATTGAAGGTGTTACACCTACTAACGTCATATCTAATGACACAGTGGAAATCACATAGATCATTCTCATTGTCCCAACCAAGCATAGGGTGAGAAGCATCAAATTGTAGAGGAGGTTTAATAAGCGGAAGTTGTATGATTTTGGTTTTGAGAAACTTATCAAAAATTGAATCATATGACTCCCCTAGTAGAGTGTATTGTTTTGGGGTAGCCTAGTTTTTATTTTAGGTTTGTTGGTTGGAGAATTTATAGGGGTTGGTTTGGTTGGGTTGGTTGAGAAATAGAGGTGGAGTAGTTTTAAGGACCACCATTTTTATGACTGATTTTGGTTTGGTGTTAGGTTAGTTATATTGGTTTGTAGTTTTAGATGGGGGAGGGTCATTGGTTTGAAGCTAAAGTTTTTATTTCTTAGTTTCAAATTCCCTTCATCAATGGCTCTAATTTCTATTTTGTGTGTCATGGTGAAAGCCTCATCAAAGGTTCTAAAAATTTGAACCTATAGAGTGGAGGTAATGTGTTTGGCATAATTTCAAGAGAAAATTTCAATCAACTCAGGTTGGGGCAAAGAGAAAGAGAGCTGGTTGATAAGACCTCTCCATCAAGCTATGAAACTGGAAATTAATTCATCATCAAATTGCCTAATAGAGTATAGGTCTATAATGGAGACCTTCTTAGATATATTGATAAAAAAGTGGTCTGAAAAGGTTTGGTAAAGTTAGGAAAAGGAAAATATGGATTTCTTGGTGAGAGCACTATACCAATCCAATGTTGGTCTAGATAAAGAAATAGGAAATCTACAAAGGAGAAGAGCATCATCATAGGCAATCAAGTAGCAAAAATGCCAAAACACTCTCAAGTTTTATTGGGGGTCCTCCTTGCTTTGGAACTTAGAAAATTTGGGTATTTCCCATTAAGGAGGGTAAGGCTAGATAGGAATGGATGGGTGAATAGGTTCATTATAGATTTGGTCATAAGACAAGGGGTTATGAGCCCCAAAGATAAATGACTCTAGGTTGGTCATTTTTTCCATCAATATTTTGACCAAATCTATTTGGGGTTGGGGAGCTCCATAATTATATGGTAAGTTTTGTTGAGGTTGGGTGGATGTAATATATGGATAACTGGTAGAAGGTTGAGAGGATGCCACATGTTAGTATGTGGTCATTAAGGGTTTGGATGATGCCACACAAGGGTTAATGGGCACAAATATTAGGTAGAAGGTGTAGCTATGTATTCTTGTGGATTAGGAGCATAATGTGGGTAAGGTGTCATAGGTATTGGTTGAGTTCATGTGGGTTGGTTCAGAGGTATGGTCAAATTAATATATTGGGGAATTTATATGGATTGGGTTGGAGGTATGGTATGGTTATTTGATTGGAGGTGAGTGGTAAATCTAGTACTAATAGGTGGGAGGGTAGAAGGTATAGAAAGTACCACACTTTGAAGTGGAGTTGAAATTGGTGGGTTGGTAGTGATAAGGGGAATATTATCAATATGGGCACAAGGTATCCACATAGTGGATGGAGTATGGGTAACTAAAGGTAAGGTTGCCCTTATTTTAGAGGAGTTATTGGTTGGTGTAGGGGGTGTTTAGTTATTGTTTGGGTGGTTTGATTGAGTTTGGGTAGAGGTACTAAGTGGATTATTGGTGGAGAAAGAGGCTTGAGTGAACATAGGTTATGTAGAGGAGGTGGAAACCATAAGATGGGGAGGTATCCCATAAGGTGGATTACTAGGAGGAACTAAATCAACAAGGGTGCAGTGAGATAAGGTGTTAAGGTAATGTTGGAGGGACACATGATTGTTATCAAGGAAAGTGGTGAAATCCACATCACCTTGGGAAACTATCTGAGGTATGGTAGGGGATAGAAGGATGAGGAAAACTCTTAACATCTAAGGTATACTTCATGGAGGAAGAAGTAGAGGAAGGTGGTTCTTGATTGGTTTGGTTCCTTAACTGTTGTATAGTAAAAACCATGTGAGAAACAAATAGGAATAAAGGAAAGTTCACAACTCAAACACAAACCAAACAAAATAAAAAGATCTCAAGGAAATCAAAACATATACTAGAGTGCATTTAAAATTCTAGAATATTTTTTATCTCACTTTTGGCTTATGCCTTAGTTAGAAAGTGTGAAGAAGTTGGTTTTTAGTGCAGGTACTAGAAAAAAGTCTATGGTTGGTTTTAGGTGTTCAAGGATCTCAAAAGGATCTATGTTGGAAATCAATAATGGCTTGGTATTGGGGAATACCCCCTCACTTCACACACCATAGTGATAAGGGTATTGGGTGTTAAGCTAGTATATACCAGTTTGCATAGTTTAGACTCAACCAGAGAGATGAGTTTTGGTTCTCTTCTTGGTAATGAATTGCAAGTAAGATAGTTAAAGGGTGAAGGTGATCCACTAGGATATGAAACCCTAGTCAGGATTTATCTTAATTATTTTGATGTTTAATTGATTTAAGTGGTTTGGTATAGTGTGTGATAAAGAAGTGAAAATATGATTGATTACTTTGCTTTTAATTCAACTAAATGAGCTAAACATGTAAGCAATCAATGCATTCAAGGTTTATTTTATACCCAAAATAAATTTTGATTTATTTATATGAGCATATAGTAATGAATAAAAGGGGCACCTAGATGTTACTAGGCCCTATCAAGCATGTCAAAATGTTTCTCTCAATTTTTACTTATTTCTATTTAAATAAGTAAGAAAATAGTAATAAGGGTGTGGTAGAAGAACCTATTTATTTGTGTGCATGTGATCTTAATGATTTTGAAGAGATCTTCTTTATCTTGGGAAGAATGACCTGTAGATAAGAAAGTAATAATGAAAAAGGGTTGTTAGATGGGTATCCAGGTGGATTGCTTAGTGTGAGCTAGATATGAGAAACATGAGATTACTTAGAGGCTATCAATCCACACTTTTAAAATAGTCAAGTTGAAGGAAAATGAAAGTAAAGTACTTGCATCAAATGAAAAAAAGGATGAAATGAAATACAAGAAGGAATAAATTATTGATAAACAAAATAGACTAATTATATCAAATAGTGGGTTAATACTAATTCTAAATAGGTCAGGTTGGGTTTAAAAAATAGGTGAGGTCTCTGTGAACAAGTAGGGACATATAAAGTGGAAATTGGCTAAGGATAGGGGGTATAAATAACTTGTTATTTCTTACCATAGTGACTTTTAGTGGTCAACATGACCATCAATGGTTATGCTAACCATCAATAGTTAGATGATCATTAGCGGTTAAAGGTGATTGTTAGTAATCGAGGTGATTATCGATGATTATTATAGGTTATAAAAGTGTTTAGAAAAGGATCTAGTTCAGGTTTCATAAAGGGGTTAGTAAGTGGTTTGGGATATATCTAAGGTCTTGGGGTTAAGAGATAATATGTAGAAAGGTCTGATCTAGGTAGAGAATTTAGAAACCAAACAAAAAAACCCTAGAATGTAAAATGTACCTAGTTTGTTTCTTAATGGCTAATGGCTGATCCTGGAGACATTTTGGTAGAGTAATGGTACTTTGGCTCAAGAGAAATTTTGGTAGAATTTTAGGTCTTTGTTATAGTTATTGAATTGCTAGAAGGAAGACCTATTGGTTGATAGCTCCTGATGACCTATGTGTTAGAATGCTTGATTATGGATCCCCATTCACCTCCTATTCCCCTCTTTTTATAGGCAAAGAGAGATGTAGGTAGAAGGTTTTTCATAGATTAGGCTACTAATTTTGATGCATCATGATGTGTTATCAATGGGTAAGGTGAATATATTAAATTGTGTCATGTTAACTTGTACATAACTGGTGTTGTGTTTGTTTAGGTGGTGAGAAAGGGATGTAACCATTGATGATCAAAGTGATCATCGATGGTCAAGGTGACCATTGATGGTCAATTATCGAAGGTTAAGTGGGTCAAGGTAGATTAAAATGGTTGGGTTAAGGGTCAAAGGTGAAATTTAGTGAGTTAGTTAGCTTAGTTAGCTAACTTGACTCAGGGTCTAATGGGATAATTAGTGATTTAAGAGGGTCTCGAGGCATTTTGACATCTATAACTATTGTGTGCAATTTTCTAGTGTCTACAATGTTATATCAAGAGAGATGAGGATGACATAGGTAATTTTGACTCAAAGTTTGATGAAGTTATTTTTATGGGCTATTGATCAATTAGTGTTTCCTAAAAATGTTACAACAAGAGGTTGAAAAAGATAGTGGACATCATAAATGTGAATGTTGATGAGACAAAGAAATCATATTCTCAGTCAAAGAATGAAGAAGGAGTAATAGAGATAGATGAGGATGAATAATAAATTGAGGAAAGAAAGGAATTAAAAGGTCATTCTAGGCATATTCAAAAGGATCATCTCGAATCTCAGATCATTTTCAAAAAAAGTGTAGGTATACAAACAAGAAGAATAATGGTGAGTGAGGCTAATTAAGAGAATATTGCCTTATTATCAAAACCTAAACCTAAAATATATGCACAAGCAAGGGAAGATATGTTTTTTATAAATTCCATTAATGAGGAATTAAATTGAATTGAGAAGAATGAGACTCGCGAGTAAGTACCTAGGCCTAAAGACAACAATATCACTGGTATAAAATGGGTGTTCAGAAATAAGTTGAATGAGAATGGAGAAGTCACCATAAATAAGGCTAGAATAGTATGCAAGGGATATGCTCAAGTATAAGGAGTTGAATTTGAGGAAACATTTTCTCCTATAGTAAGGTTAGATGCTATTATTATGTTTATTTCCTATGCATATTTCAAAGGATTCAAGATATATCAGATGCATGTCAAGTCAACTTTCCTAAATGGGAACTTGGAGGAAGAACTGTACATTGAGTAATCTGAGGTTTCCTATTGACTGATAACAAGGACTATGTCTATAAGTTAAAAAAGGTCCTCTATGATATAAAATAAGTTTCTAAAGCTTGGTATTCAAGACTAAACACGTATCTTTTATACCAAAGTTTCAAGGGAGGAATTGTAGATAATAACCTACATATCAAGATTAAAAATGACCATCAATTGATATTGGTGGTCTATATGGATGATATCATCTTTGGTGGAGCTAATGAGAACATGACCAAAGCCTTTCAAATGTGATGAAGTCATAATTTGAAATGTCTATGATTGAAGAACTATCCTTCTTTATTGGACTTCAAATTGGTTAATCTAAAAAAGATTATGCTCATTTCATAGATCAAGTATACAAAAAGAGATGTCAAATAAATTTGAAATGGAAGATTTCAAGGTGATAATTACACCTATGGTTATAGGATGTAATCTAAGCAAGGAGGATGAATCTTCAAGAGTCAATCAGATAAAATATAGATCAATGATTGGGAGTTTATTGTATACTACTACCTTTAGACCTAACATCATGCAAGTAGTAGGTATTTTGGCAATATTTTAAGAAGATACTAAGTAAATTCATCTACAATCGATCAAGAGGATACTTAGGTATCTCAAGGGAACTATGGAGTGTGGATTATGGTACCCAAGAATCAAGAAGTTTGATCTAATAGCCTATACAAATGCAAATTAGGCTAAGAGTCTAGATGATAGAAAGAACACTAATGGAGGAGATTTATTCTTAGGTAAGTGTCTAGTCTCATTGATAATCAAGAAGAAACCTTTAGTTTCTTTATCTACTTATGAGTCTAAGTACATTGCAATAGCTTCATGTTATACTCAAGTGTTGTGGATGAGAAAAACCTGAAGATACTATAATGTGGAGTTTGATGGTCCTAGTCCTATTTATTGTGATAATACTAGTGCCTTAAGTGTGTCAAAGAATCTTATCATGCATTCAAGTACCAATAAAATTACTATCAATCATCATTTATTAAAATAAAAATTAAGTTAACAAAGTATTAATCTTGAATTTGTGTCTATCAAGGATCAGATTACAGATATCTTGACTAAGCCTCTTCTAAAGGATAATTTTAAACATATGAGATAGGAATTTGATGTGATTCTTTCTTTTACTAGTCACTAAGAAATTAAAAGTGTTTAAGTGGTGATAATAAATAAGTTATTTAGCTCCAAGAGTGGGAAAGAAGTACACAAGATGTGAGGTCAAAGGGGAAGTCATATCAGTTTGTCAAGAAGAAGATATTTGAGGTATGCAATGAGATAAGGGGAGCTTGTTGATATGATCTTTAATTACTTTTTATTGATTTTTATAGTATATATTGCTTTGCTATTAATGTCAAAGGGGGAGATTGATCTATATAAGGGAGATGCATCCTAGTAAGAGAAGCTTATTTGAATGAATGCCATCAATGAGTGGTTACCATCAATGAAAAAGGGGGAGATTATTGAAAATGTGTTCTAAGTTATGCATGAAGCTGGCATTGATGTCAATATGAGCTATATTTATTATTCTTGAAGATGAGTTCATGAGTTATATACTTGAGTGACCTAATGAGAAGGTAGAGGTTTGGTGCCATAGTGAGGTGAGTAGACTAAGGCTTATAAGAATGTGTGTGGCAGTGTGTGAGAAAGGTATGAGGTTGTATAACATAATAATAAGGTGTTGAGAAAAGTATAAGATGTTTAAAAATGTGTTCAAGGTCTAAGTATGGCTTAAAAGTTTAGGCCTAGTATGCAAATAGACTTAGTGTGGCCTAATGAGGGATCAGGTTCAGTTTGCAAGGTGCCAAATCTCATGATAGCATTGAAAGAGGTGTGAGAGGTTGTATCAAGTTTGTTAACCAATTTTAAGGTCAAAGTCTGAAGGAAAAATCATGAAAATTAGTGTTGAAGTTTCTTGTGTGCATAAAATGAGGTATTATTGGCCCAAGAAGGATTTTATTATTCTTATTGGCACTTTTAAGCTTTTCATGAGGATCTAAGAAGCTCATGGTAGTTGGGGAAGGGTCCTAGCTTAAATTTATTGGCATTGGTTTTGGAGTTGAGGGGAAATTATTTATGAAGGATTGCTAAGAATGGAAGGTAGTCTAAACCCTCCTAAAACACTCATAATGACCCAATATGAAATATCTTGTTGAAAATGGCTCATAATGTTTTAGTTGACCTAGTTTTATGATTGTAATGTGTATAGGACTCTCTTAGGTTTTTACAAGTGTCATTGGTCTATCATAAGAGTGAGTGAAAATGAGATTAGGGATGGGTTGTAGTAGATTAGGGATGGATCCAAATGCATGGGGTCATTATTAAAAACCTATATGACCTTTCCCCCTTTAATATAATATTTTTTTATGTTCATATACAATCAAAACATTGTTCTTAAAGTGACCTATCTAACACAATGAGGTCTATGTAGGGTGAAGAAATGAGATTGGTCTGTAAGACCAATATTGATAATGAATATTGTAATATATTTGTTTCAAGATGTTATAATAATTATGAAGGATCATCTAAACCAATTGGAAGTTCATAAAAGTGTTCACATATGTGTTCTAAGTCTTGGTTTTCATGACTATGTTTTTGAAGCTACAGGCAATTTTGTGTGTGTAAGTGAGAATGATGTTCCCAAGTCTTTTTACAAAGAGTTGAAGAATAAAATGCAAATTAATTTTTTATATAGATCTCATAGGTTCATTTTAATAAATTTTTTCATGAGAAATTCCTATGAAGGTGTGAAAAGTTAAATGTTCTTGATTAGATTCTTGAGGCCTATTTGCAGTTCTAAGTGAGCATATGAAAATGGTTTGTTAGAGGTCTTCTGCCCTATTTTGTGAAATATAATGAAAATGATGATGAATTTGAGGTCATTAAGGTTATATAAATGTGATATTTTGATATGTATATGTGTAAACTTTGAGTGTATGTTTGAGATATTCAATGCAAACTTTCTGACAATAAGAATGCCTAATTACGAGTAGACCTAATGCCGTGGTTCAAGAAGTGAAATGAGATAAATAGAATTTGGGACATAAGGAGATGTTATAAGGGGTATAATTGAAGTTTATTTTAAGTTTTTAATCTATTTTAGGAGGCTCAAATTAATCCAAGGTGATCAAGGTGTAACGTGTGCCTTGAGAAGGCCTAATTGCATTAGGTCTCTATTAGGCCTAATGGTGGTTTTGGTCCTTATGGGTGGTGACTAACCTATGTAGTGGTTTTTTCACTCATTAAGATGTTTTTTGATATATTTCAAGGGTTATAAAATTGTGTAAAGGTTTATGTCTAGCTAAAATGGGTGTTATCAAGAGTCAAGTATAAAAAGAAGGTCTAATAGGCCTAATTTGACTATTTAGAATATTGAATAGATGAGAGAATGATATAGAGTTTTAAAAACTAGGTAGAGGGATTAAATACCATAATATATGTGTGGTAAATATTTCATGAGGTTTTAATAGTGATTATATGGTGATGATTAAGGACATATGACCTAAATCTGCTAAGAAGTGGGCTAGTTGAGCGAAGAGGCCTAATACACTATTTGAGAGAGATAAAAGAGTAAAAAGAGAAAAATAATGTGGTAATAATAAATTGATTAATCAATAAGTTTCAAAATGTGTTAAAATGTTCTAAGTAAATTGAGTTGGTTTTGATTACCTAGGGGGTTGGTTCCTCCTTACAAGTTGATGCTTGATAAAGGACTAGTTGAGTTAGTGCTTGATTAGTGAGGGGTTAGTGCTCCTTCTAAGGTTGGTGCCTCACTAAATTTTGATTCATTGATTATAAGACTATAGTCCAAAATGTGTGTTAATGGGTTGTATACCCCATAAGGGTTTACCACATATATCTTGTGTTCATGTGTTATGTGTCTACTTCATGCTCATATGAATGGTTGATTATGCATTGCCATATCTATAAATTTATTTGAATGATTAAGGAATGCTATATGGAATTGAAAAAAGAATTTTTATACTAATTCAAACCCACCTCTCTATGGTTTTGATTCCAACATGATTATTCACAAATGAACTATATTGGTAATTCATAATGTCTACTACATTTAAGGCTTAGAATGAGAATGATCTCAAAAAATGGTGAGAGCATTGGCAATGAGTACTCGCAAAATGGAAAGAGTGTTCAAACGAAAATAACTCACAAAATGATGATATCGTAACAAAATCCAAGTGGTCATTAGTGTATCAAATCTAAATACATAATTCTCACAAAAAAAACTCACAAAATTATGAGAGTGTACGACAAAATCCAATAAGGATGGGGAAACTAAATTACAAGTGGTTAATCATGAAATAGTTAAGGGTCCTAGGATCCTCAAGACAAATAAGTGGTCAAAAAATAAAGGAAGGTGAAGCCAAACTAACTATATATACCCCTGTATCTAAGTGCTTCATACATAGTCCATGTGAACCTCAGGCCCATGTAGTTCTCCCAAAAATGGGAGGAAAAAGACCAAGGTGGTTTGGAAATAAAGTGAATAGATAAGATGGTCCATCCCAAAAAAATTTTATGGATTTATATCTCATGTGGAAATTATAATCTAATTTTCATGATTTCTAATATTTTTAAGATATTTTGTGAATGTTTAGGGGTTTTGAAACTATTATATATTTTTTTGAAATTTTCTATGCATCTCAACTCGATTTGAGAATTATGAGATAAAAAATAGTCCCAACTCACAAAAAAACAAGAGAATGGATTAGGCTACTCACAAAATTGTGAGAACATGGCTTAGGTTGCTCAAAAAATGGTGAAATAATGGTTTAGGTTGCCTATAAAATGGTGAGAGTGTGTCAAAGGGGTGATTGAGATGAACTTAACTTGAATCAAGCATTGCATACATAGTCCTGCAAGACCTCAAGTCACTATACTTTTGCTTAAAAAAGGCAACCAATTAAGTACCAACAAGTTTAGGCAAAGGCAAATGGCAAGAAAAATGATAACAATAATGGCAAGGTGATGTGGCAATACATGATAAAGGTGTTGTCCCTAATTTTCCCATAGGTAGTTATAATTAGGAAACAACGATAAAGGGTCAGTGGTACTGATTTTCCCATAGGTGGTTATAATTAGTAACACAATGTGGGAATGTAACAACAAATAAAGGATACAATTTCCAAGACCACTATCACATTGCTTTCATCTGCTACCATTCAAATGATTAATTATGTAACAATTATAATAATTGAATATGTCATCAACCATGAAATATGCCTGAAGTAAAAATGAATCAAAACTAAGGCCAAATGCAATAGGTGGGGTTAGGTAAAAATAATTGGATAGAAAAGGATTAAGGGCATGGTAAAATGATAAGGTGTATAGTATAAAGAATAGACATAATGTGACAGAACTTAGATGATCCTTATAGACAATAATCTAAATCCATTAATCATAGAAACATTTGAGGTACATTATGTTAATTGGTTTATCAAGTTCATCTCCCCCTAGTATAGTGATCCTATATGCTCCAAATCCATAGTTGGAAACAAATACATAGGTCCCTAACCAGTTTGGTTGGAACTTTCATTTTTTCTTAGTTTCAACCTTGACATTATTTTTATTCTCTTTTATCATTGGGTCACCAAGCTTGAATTCATGATGCTTAACATGCCCAATGTATTGGAATTTTCATTAGTTATGATAAGCTTGAATATTATTCAAGGTGACCAAGCATTTACCATCAAGTAGTTTTATCTCCTATAAGTAAACCATTCTATATTATTTATCACTGATGATGTGTTACAATGAAATTCAAAAAGAAGACAACTCAAACTCAATGGGAAGAATGGATTCACTTCCATAAATAAGTGAATAGGGTGTAGTTCCTATTAGAGTATGGAATGTGGTAAAATATGCCCAAAGGGCATTAAATAGATGTAAGTACCAATTATGACATATGTCAATGAAAATATTCTTCATAATATTGACAATGGTTTTATTATAAGCCTCAACTTGGCCATTGCATTGTATATAATAAGCAGTAGAGAAATGTTGTTTGATGTATTATTGAGAACAAAGTGAATTCACATCTTTATTTTTGAATGATCCACCATTATCATAGATTATTGTATAAAAATGTCATATTCAAGTGCTCATTCAATTATCTAGTCAGTTTTGGACTCATTACAACTAGGCACAACCATGAGGTTATCTTTTTGTGCTCAACATCTAACACTCAACTATGTCAGCATCAATTCAAATAAGGCATAGGTCTTATGTGTTCACCTAAATTTCAATAGAGAAATAATTAGGGCTTATGTTGGGTTAGTTGTACCATGTTACAAAGCATCAATTATGGGACTCAATCAATTCATAAAAGGCTTAAGTAGATCCATAGGCACAAGCCTTTCATGGACTACACTTTAGTGGTCTATAGGTATAAGCCTATTTTTGGGTGGTTCTATAGTCTCAAGGGCACAAAAATTTATTTTAATAAGCTTATCATCATATAGGAACTAGAAGGGTCAAGGGACTACTCTTACTTAAAGTATTCATACTTAGGCTAGTGCTTATAGTAGGGCTATCAAGGCTTGGAACAAGATTTATCTATACTTAGTCATTATATAAGATATACTGACATCATCATTTAACACATGGATGTCATTAATGACCTAGATCAAAAGCTTATAAAAAACATTCTTAATATACATGAATTGGAATTACACCATCATAACCATTGTGTATTCAATATTAATAATAAAGACATATAAACAAGAATCCATGTTTTACTTTAACCCTTCTATTGATGTGGCTTCTATGTACACCATGGTTAAATGAGATATAATCTAACATTTTAGGATCTCAATAGAGGTAACTCCACTCTAGGGCACGAGTTATAGGTATACAATTTTTGACAACCTATTGATAGAATAGTGGTAGGGCATGCAAGTTGTTGACAAGGTTTTTTGGATGGAGGTGTGGTCCCTAAAAGGTAGTGAATCTCTATGTGAGTTGGATGGATGGAAAGTTTCTAATATAAGGTGGGTAGATCTTAAAACAAACTCAAAAAAGGAGGGAAGGGTAAGGTAGAAATTAAGGCTTTGTGATTTTTTGTAACTACTTCCCTAACTAGTTTCTAAAAGGATAAGTTCTCTCAGAACCTATGTATGTTTCTAGAAGCAATTACAAATGCATAATAAGATGAAGATAATAATTCTAAGGAAATAATGATGCAATAAATTCACAAGCCTTAGACAAATTTTGTTCTATTTAGAGCAATTTTTGCACACTCTTAATTAGGAGATTATGGCTCAAATTAGTGAAGTATTTAAGGTAGCTATTCTACACATGCAAAAGACTACATCAAAGAAAACACTCATGCACATTTAGAATTATGAATAAATTTGAAATTAATTATTCTAATAAATATATTTACCAATTAGAACTACAATTAGACCCTTATACAATTTTAGACCATAGTTAGAACTTGAGTTCTAACTATGGTCTAAAATTGTATAAGGGTCTAATTGTAGTTATCTATTTAAAATAGCCTTTGCAAAAACTATACAACATGTGAATGTGTATAAATAAAAAGGCAATTTTTTACAATTATAGCTCAAACTGCATGCAAACCTTTAAAATATATGCACCATTTACAAAACTATACATGCATAAAGTCTTGGCCTTTTAAGGCTGCATGGTTCAAATGGCTCGGGTGGTGGAAATTAGAACTAGAGGTTATTTATGAAATGTAAGTATCATTTTATTACTAATCTAAAACCAGTGAAATAGTGACTAACCAAAAATAACTATGCATTGCATGTTACCTATGCCTCTCATTGAGTTTGGATCTTTGAAAAGTCTACCTAGGGCTTGCATCATTAGATCTCTTTATGTGATGGAAAATGAACATGAAATTCGGTAGCTCCACAATCTTTGTGGTCTCTTTTACAAAACACAATCCATATATTAGCACCTTTGCACCAAGTGGCAACTTCTTGCTTGTCTCGAGACCTTTGAAAAGTCTCCATTGATCCTGCACTATTGATTTAAATATACTAGGATCCCATGCACTAATGGATCTTTATGTACTAGGCCCCCATAAATTTTCCACTTGGAACTCTTGTGGAGATTTTTCACCATTAGATCTTAAGTATGTGAGTTAATGTACACCATGGATATTGGTGCTTGACTCTTTGACTCTTGCAAGCTTGACACTTGTCATTTTTAGATTCATTCTTGCAAACATAAACACAAAAGAGGACTTATCATATATATATATATATATATATATATATATATATATATATATATATATATATATATATATATATATATATATATATATATATATATATATATATATATAAAGTTATTTTAATATAGGGATGACCCTTGGAAATTCTGTAGGGATTTTGGGATCCTAATTCGGTAGTAGGGTATTGTTTCAACCATTTTGTGCATAGGAATTATTATGGGTTTTTTTATGTAGGGAATGTATATCATTTGGGAAATTATTTTGGATAAAATGTCTTAATCACTTGTCTCAAAGAGTCTATTTCATGAAGAAAATGTGAATGGAAAAAATTCTAAAGGGTATGTTCATCGGGTAAAATTTTCATAGACCCAATTCTATAAAGGGAATTATTTCAAACAAAATGTCTAAAACAATTTTCTCGAAGACCAATTCTATAAAAAAAAATGTCTGAGACACAACTTCAAGAGGAATTGGTCTAGAGAAAAAAAAAGGCTTGAAATAATTAGTCCAAGACAAAAGTCCTGAAGGATAGGCTCATTGGGAAAAAATTCTAGGACAAAAGTATTGAAGGGTAAGTTCATTGTGTCTAAAGAGTCTACTTCGTGGTGAAAATTCTTGAAGAGTATACTTCATAAGATAGGTTTCAATGGTGAAAGAGCTAATGCAAAAAGGCCAAAGGGAAATTATGTTGATGAAAGTGGCCATAAAAAAAAAATTGAATGGTAACTATAAGGAATCTAAAGGGTCTACTTCATAGGGCAAAAATCTGGGACAAAAGTTCTGAAGGGTAGGTTATACAAATCCTGAATGGTAGGTTCAAAAAGGCTAAAGGGAAATTCTATTGGTGAAAGTGTATTAGCAAGATTATTTTGGATAAAATGTCTGAAATAATTTCAAGGCAAAATCCTAAATGAATAAGTCTAGGGAAAAAGGTTTTAGTAGAATTGTTGTAGGGTAATTACCATAGGGAAATTTTTACATACAAAAGTTATGACACAATTATCTTGAAGGGTCATTTCAAAAAGGCCTAAGGGAAAAAATGTTCATGAAAATTATCCTGAAGGGAAAATATAAAAGGTCCAAAGGGTCTACTTCATGGAAAAAATGATTGAATGGTTTACTTCATAGGGAAAAAAATGTATCAACAAGATTATTGCAGATAAAAAGTATTAGACAAATTATTCAAAGACCAAATTTCATTGGATAACATGTACAAAACAAATATGCTTAAAAAAATAAGTTTATGGCAAAAAGATGATAATAATAAGTCCAAAATAATAAGTCTGAATGAATAAAACCTGATAAAGGCTCTCAAAAATTATCTAACAAGGTTAGTCTATAAAACATGATGCCAATGCCATTTTTCTAAAATATGAAAGAGGCCAATAGTCAATCTTCTCCTAGATTTTTCATATACATATAAAAGAGGGGCTTAAATTCCAAGACTATAATCTAAAAAATGTGGGTCCTCATTTCCCATGGAAGGAAGGGGGGTGTTTGGTACAACACCTTCCTTTTTATTAATCAAAGTCCAAATAGAATAGAGTTCATATACTTAAAAATAGAGTAAATGTTTAACTCGAATTTCTTAACAACCTAGAGGCTCACAAGTGAGTTTGGGAATATATAAGTGGAACTTTAATCACATCCATTCTAGTCTTAATACTAATGGTGGCCATCACAATGCATGTAGAACCAATTCTCTAGAGTTCACTACATTAATTTGCATCCCTTCTGCTTCACTAGTTTTAGCCCCTTATATAGCCTATAGGAACATCTCTTACAAGGTAGAGTGCACACATCGGGTTTCAAACTAGAGGATTTATTGATCATTATGTTAGATCCATCACCATACGACCTTCTCACTATAGTCATCACATCTTATCCAACTTGGAAGATGCCTTGAGAATCCTAGAAATGGTTAGCTACCTGCCAACTATCAAAAGGTAAGCATTGATTCTTCCAATTGGTGCCAAGATGCCAAAATAACAATCATCATGCCAAGTGATTACCTTGCATAAAGTGTTTATCATGCTAGCATGAATCCCATAGTTATTGAAATAGGGGCCCAACATTACCCCATATAAATTTGTTAGTTTTCCCTAAGACTAGGCTATCAAAGTCTTCAACACAAAAAAATTTGGGTGCACTCTCCTTGAGCTCAACACTTAAGTCTTCAAATCCCTTGATAGTGAACTTTATATCTTTAGTGGTGTTGTCTATTTCTATGGAGGTGGAATTAAGCACATGCACGTCTATCTTTTCTATCTCTCTTTTGAAGGCCTCTAGATTTGATTTAGCTTTTGTCACACCTCCATCTAGGATTGCTCCTTAATTGCATGCCATAATCTTCAAGGTACATAAGAGTGATTATAGGTTTTTTTCTTGGTACTTTATTTAGGTGCTTAACACATTAACCTTTCCCATTATTTATGTGTGTTATGACCTACTCATAAATTATACGTACACCATCAACTTCTTGTTTTCCTCCTTTATCTACTTGAGGAACATGTCTATGACTAATGTTTGGTTTTACAAGGTAAAGAAGACAACATTGACTACATATGTTCCCTCTTGAAGTTTTATGAATAGGTCCTCTACCTATTTGAGATTTATAGAAAGCTATTTTTATAACATGGTGCACGGATCTTCTACTTCTTATTATTCTTGCACCAACTCTGGTTTCATCTTTGGGATCATCTGCTCCACTAGAACACATACTTTATCAACCTAAGAGAGGTTCAAAGTATCCACATTGACAAGAAGGGATGGTTCTCTTGACTCTATGTACTCACATAACTATTGCATCTTGAATTTCATGGCTTGCACTTTATCTTTAGCATATTCATAGAGTTTATTCCATTTCTTTACCCTACTATCATTGATGATATTTTGTGTACCACTTTATTTTCCATCCTAATAAGAATATTCTTAGATCATACTGGGTTTAAGGTGCATGAGTTTATGATGAAAGAGTCCCTCTTTAGGTTGTTCTGGGCCCAAAATTGCCTTTCTAGGCACCTCAAAGTGTGGCTCATCCATGTAGTGATCAAATGAAAATTCAAGGTGTTTGTGCATCTTGAATGTGGTAGCTTTAAGGGACATGAAGTCAAACATGTAGAAGTCTTCATCCATCCACCCCTTCTGCACCTTTTCTCTATGCTTAATTTAGTGTTATCCTTCCCAGTGATGACCAAATTTTTTTCTCTTCCTCCTCTTCATCAGTATTACTTATTTCTTTAATGTTTTCTTTATAGGACTATGTAGACACCTAAAAATGGCCATCGATAACCTCCAATCAGAATTTTGGCTAATTTCCACCTAAAATGCATAATTTGGCCTAAACATACTATAACATGAAAAATGATGTATTTAAGAGCTGATTTTAGCCAGGGTATCCCTAAATGGGGAAATATAATTCATGGGCCAACTAACTTTGATCAGATCTTTCTGAATCAAAATGCCAAATTTGCACTTGGGTGCTCTAGATTGCTCTTTCCTATCAAATCTTCTGCACAAGACATGTGGCTTTGTTATTTATTGTTGGAAACATCCTAATTGGAAATATGGTTCCAATGCATCTAACATCACCTTCCAATTCCAATCCAGTCAAAATTTGGACCAATAACAAGACATTCTGATCAATTTGGGTAATTTGTGCATAAAGTGCTTAATCATGCTTAAGATTTAATTAAACCAAATCAAGGCATAATTAGAATTTCCATGGAAACTTGTTGAATACTTATTTTTATAAATGAATATTGAATATCTGCATCATTACGTGACCTCCTTTCTTGGGAAGACATCCCTAGGACATAAATTCCATAAATATCAAGATTCATGCCTCCCATGCCTCATCAAAGCCTTCCATGATGCCTTTCATTCCTCTTAATTTCCCCTTCTTCCATTGCTATGATGAGAATAATTACAACCTTAATTATAAAAATTGAATTAATCCTCAACCACACATCTCAATATTGATATGGATGGTTCAAGTTGATTCTGATCAAATCCAAAAATCTATAAATAGGAGGCCTCACAACATCATTTCTAAGCTTAATTTGTGCAAAGTTATAATGTTAGATTGGTTCCAAAAGCTTCAATAAACTAGTGTTACCATGCTAAATTGATTTCAAGCCAAGCCAAGCCAAGCCATAAGCCAAAGGTGCTAAGGAGAAGAGGAGATATCCAAGCCTTCTTTGATGAAGACTTCATGAGCACAAACTCAGCAAGCCACCACTACAAAGGCATTTGGAGCATCTAAGGAAGGTGAAGAAATTATTGTGTTTTATTCTTTGATTTTTTGTTGTGTTAGTCATTTTATTTTGTTAACTAAGATCTCCCTAGTGTCTAAGCCTAGAGATGTTATGCTATTAGTGTGTTTATTTCATCTTGTTTTCATTTTAGAACTAACACCATACTAACCATCCTCTCTTGAATCAAATTCCTAGAGCACATAATGGCACACCTAATGGCACCAGACACATCTCACACCTGAAGGAGATCCTTTTACAAATCTAAAATATTTATTTGATCCTTTAAAACTCTTGCAAATTGATTTTCTAACTTTATTTTTCCATTTTTGATTGCCATGGTTTTACACAGTAACTGACATCGATAGGAAATACTGACATCATTTACTTGGATCAATTGACATCAATTAGTAGAATTGACATCAACTAGATCTTGGTTAGCTAGTAACTAATGTTAGTGGTAATAATCGATGTTGATCACTATGTTTTTCCAAAAACATAGACCTAAGAGCTATTTTTCCAAAGTTTGTTGTTTCAAACTCAAAAGAGCTTCAAAGCTTAAGGACATGCTAACAATTTTGCTGCAGGACCAAGTTAATTTTTTTTCAAAACATGTTTAAATCACTTTTGCATGCATAAAAATCAATTAGTAACCTTGTTTTGGGTGTTTAACAAATAATTTAGGTGTTTTTGGTGAATGTTTTTCAAAGTTTGCAACTACGACTAGGGGGTCAAATGAACACTACCAAATATTAAATTTTGGGTTTAAAATTGAACACACTTATCAATTTTTGTTTGCTATAGTTATTTAGTTAAATTTTGTTTGTAAAAAAGAGGAATTTTGTGTGTATGCTCTTCCATTTGTCCCCTTAGGGAACCCTTGGAATCAAAAGTGCCATTCCTATTAAAATTAGCCTAGTCCAAGGCTTAGAAAGAAATTCATTTAAAGCACTCACCAAAAACTCATCAAAGTTTGGGTGACCTTGAAAATGACCCTAAATTCTTTCTACTTTCATGATTTATTTATTTATGCATCTTGGCTTGCAAGGGAAACTTCATCACCTCCCACAAGTTCTTTAGGGAAGATTTAACCTAGGGTTTCATCTCCCAGCATTGACTTCATTTGACCCCTTTGGAGTTGCACATGAAATTTAGTGGCACTTTGGATATCATATTACACTAAGTGAATAATAGGATGTAGTGGTTGCAAAAAGCACTAGACCTTTTTACAACAAGCCAAGTGATACGAACCCAAAATGCATGTTTTTCTTTTGCATCATTTGGCATGAAATTCATTATTTAATTGATTCCCCTAGATCATTCAAAAACTTATTAGATTTTAGACAAATCCCCACTTGCCATGGAAGTATTATTGGTGTAAGGTGTGCCTCAAGGTCCATGTCATAGTACTATCATTTGAGAGAAGGGGGGAGTGTAAAAACACTATTATATAATGCATAGTTTCTTTTGGATGAACACTTAAAATCTTCTCAAATGATGTATATTGATAGATTCAAAAAATACCAAGCAACCTTATCAATTTAATATCTAAGGGTGATTAATTAATTGGTCTTGTCCTAGATTAAATTCTTGTTAGGAGTCAAAACTTGGTGTAAACAAATAATCCAAAACGCAAGCACATAGTCAAAATTTTCCTTTGAACAAAAAGGCGTTATGCTACCCACGTGAGATCATCCATTTACCTTGTTCAAAATTTCATCAAAATCTTGAGAGTCATATCATCTATTTTGGTGAATTTATGCTGCCCAATTTAGTCTATACCTTTACCAAATTTGTTTAATTCCTTCACTTATAATTTAAATTTGAAATTACACCTTTACAAGTTCATAGGGTTGATGTGTTAAGTGGGTTCACCATTTACACTAAACTTGAGGAAACTTAGGTTTAATTTCCAATTTAGGTTGAAGGTAATTTAAGACTCATAATTATTGTCATCACTTGATAGACTTAAGCCATTTTTTACTAAACACTTACACTTTGAGTTTATACTCCACAACGTTTGGAGTTAAGAAAAGTAGTGGTATGCTATCAAAATTATGTAAAAATGTATTTTCCTTAGAGATTTTTTGAAGAAAACTTTTTTTCACACCTTTTGGGTATTATAGAATCATTACGCTACCCAAAACATTTCAAGTATTATTTCATAGACTCTCTTACATAGAATTCCAAATTTGTTCCTACATTTTTCAGACCAATCCAAGTTTACTTTTATGATCCTTTTTTTAAAACATAGTTATACCACTCACCTTTGTCTATCTTATTTGTCAAAATAACCAAGCTTTATATCATTATTTATGAGAAAATAAACTATTCCTAAAGTGCCTTTTGTTTCATACCTTATACCTAGTTGATCAAGTTCATGACCAAGAATCAAATGCCTAGTATTTATTAGAAGTGTTTCAAATCTATTAGATTAAAACTTTCATCTATTTTTAAAGTCTAGATTTTGATGCCGTTTGGCCAAGAGTCTAGCACATGCCTTGTTTGAGCCTAGATTTTGACGCCGTGTTTGGCCAAAAGACCATACAACTTTTAAATTCCTAAATTATATTGATTTGAAACACTTTGACCTTAGATTTTGGCATTTTGATTTTTCAGTCCATTTACCTACTTATCTTTGTGTGAATAGTGAAATGTCTGATATTTTACACTAGCTTGTTTCCTCACAAATCTTTGCATAAACCTTTTGATCTTTTTGACAAATCTAAACCAAGTTGAGGCATCATTTGTTTTAGATTGTATCAATTTTAGAGTTTGTATAACTCTTTGATCTTTTATCACAAAGCATTGACTATGGATCCCAACATGTAATCCTACACTCATAGTGGACTCATGTATAATCTAAGGTTTAGTAATGTAGTTATGTAGGAATAAATGGTACAAGACCCCTATGCAGATAACATTTCTTATGAAATAGATTCTTATCCATCTTATAATACTCAAACAGGGGCATAAAGCCAAGATCCATTAGCTAACTACCTAGTTAACACACTACCTTATTCAGACCATGACCAAGAACAAACCATATAATACCAACAATGGATGAGCCAAGTCTTCAACAGTCATACTCTACCACTATGGCTTTCATGTATGATCCATTTTTGTTTGAGCAATATTTGGTAGAAAAAAAGGATGAGATTTTGGTTAGAGCCATAGAGGTAAGGGCCAAATTTCTAGCAAACTTCCCTCATGAAAATTTACCAAGTCTAGTAAGAGTTCCCCACAATATCATTTACGATCAATAGGGTTCTTCTAAAAATACTATGGCTCTAGTCCAAACAATGTATCAAGACCCTAATATATCCAATCGAGGTAAAAAAATCATGGAATATCACTTTAACCAAGTGTAAACAACATATCAAACCTACCTAAATCTAGCACGTGATTTCAATCAGATGAACATGGTGAGTAAGCCTCTCATTGACCTAGTACCTTCAACAGGAATGTTGATAGAATTAACTGGACAAGAGAATTCAAGTTTTGACCCATTTATACAAATTACTTCACTAGATAACTTGATGCATATGCCTATTATTGAAGAAGTGTCTTTAGCCTCCACATTGAATAATGAGCCAAATGTAGTGGACAATGTGTAAACAATATCCAATCTTGATCAAAGTGGTACTAACATATAAATAACTAGACAACAACATGTGCATATAGTTAATCTCATGAGCAGATCATCATACCAAGGAATAGGAGTTTCTACACCCTAGACTCAATCAACTACTTCTTCAAGTGTATAAACTATGAGATTAGGTAATCAAACAATGTCTAGTGTCATGTCTCAGTGACAGAATGTAACAAATTCTATCCTCAACAAGCAATGAGTAGTATTCCATAACAATAGACACAACCTAGTATATCAATGCAATAGAGGATGAATACATTACCACCTCAATCAAGGGAAACTAATGTTCTTCCTCACTAGGTAACGACAAACATACCTCTTCAGTCATAGACTAATATGCCAATTCAAAACCAAAAAATGACTAATCAACAACATGCAAATATTGGTCAGTGATAGATGTCGAATCTACAACCTAATTTCACTTCTTCACAAGGATTCATGCAACAAGGAGGTCCCCATGTTTCTCAAGTACCTAATAGACTACCGTTGGTTCAAAAGGTGCCACAAATTTAGAGATAGGGTCTTGGTGCACAAGTTCCCACTCAACAACAAGGTTTAATTAGTCAGTAGCATGTCTATTTTCAACCATAGCAAGCCCAATATAGTTATATCCCTCCATCCCAAACATAAAATCACCCAAGTCAAACCTTTATCACCAACCCAAGCTAGAATATCATAAAGCAAAATGTGCAATTTCAAGTACATCCCAATCCATGTATGCATATTCTTGATCCATTCCCCAACCAAACCAATGTACTCCAATAGGTGTCTCCATCATACCCTAGTCAAAGTGTCCCACTTGTGACTTCTCAACCATTTACCCAAACCAACATTCTCCCTTAAACCAATATCCCTTCCAGTTTCCTATCCTAAGAATTGCAACAGATGAAGGATTGAATTGTTGCTATTCAAGTAGGGAAATAGACTAAAAAGTTCAAATTGGATGATGTGTGTTCCTATCCATTCAACATGGAGTATTTATAGATAATATTTCCTCCAAGATATGAACCACCCAAATTCAATAAATACAAAGGGAAAGGTGACCATAAGGCTTATTTGAATGAATTATTTATCGCATGTCAACTAGTGGCATATAATGACATATACCTTTTGTTTTTGTTTTCAAGCAGTTTGGTTGGACAAGCCTTGGAGTGGTTTTTAAAGTTGCCTATAAATTTAGTAATAGACTTTGATGATCTTTCTGATAAATTTGTGCATCATTTTTCCTAAAATATTGAGCATGATATTTCATTAGTGGACCTGAAACAAGTAAAGAAAAAATCTAGGGAGAGTTTTCAAGTTATTTACAATGATGGAGAGCCCTTGCAAGTTGTTTCACCCATAGTTTACCAGATAAACAATTAATCGCTATGTTTACCAAAAATTTGCATGGTTAGATAGCTTTACATATGGAGTTACAATTTGTACATGCATTCAAAGGGATCATTGATAAAGGTTTGTTGATCAAGTGAGCACTCATCAATAAAATATTCATCAAATTTAATTATACCCATCAAGGAAATAGCCAATAGCAACACCCTATTCAAGTACAAGCAATGCAACCAGCACAAGCTAATAACCAAGAAAAACTAAGGCAATTCAACCACAATAAAAATGTTGTGGGAAATGTATTAACTGAATCTTGTCATATCCAAACTTTGAAAACCTCATCTACACCACCTTTTAAACTTACTCCTACCCAACAACCTCTCTAACCAATGTTGCAAGCATAACAACCAAGACCTACACAACAAGTACAAAAACATTCACCATTATAAACCCCTCTTCCTAAGAGAACCATGCCTACATGATGTGTCTTTAGTGACCTATGAGAGCCTATTGAATTTATATTTTGTAAGTTTATTGATACTAATCTGATTAGTTGGCCTATACCAAAACATTATCCTCAAGGCATTCCTTATCCTGATTGGTACTGTGAAAATGAATTTTGTGACTATCATCAGGTTAATGGGCATAATTTATGAAGATGTGTCCAAATCAAACATTTAATTGAAAATATTCTAGAGAATGGGTAGATAACATTAGATAATGTTGATTCCACTTCCAATAAAAATCTTGGGATTTTTCAAAACCCTTTTCCTTGACATAACAGTCAACAACAACAAACTAATTAGCAACAACAACAACAATGACTAGTGCAACAATAAAATCAATAGTATCAAAATCAAAGGCTGAACTAGTAGAATCGATAAAATTAGCAGTAGAATCCACAATGAAAAAATAATGGACAAAACCAAGGTCATAATGGTAATAACCAACAAACCTACCATGTAGTTACACATGACTACAATAGGGTTGTATGTCATATTATAGGAAGTAGTGTTAATACCATCTCCATTAATCCTAGACCAAGCAATAACTAGCCTAGACCATTGATAAATAATAGTATTCAACGAAATTACATGGATAATCCTTCTTTGACCTAGGAGTTCATATAAGAAAACTAGAAAACTAGGACTTCCGCTTTTGGATCTTATAGCGACAACTCATTCTTATCATGTGACCATATGTAAGTACATTGGTAATTTCAACTTATCCTATCTAGTCCCACACCATTTCTAATAGTAGTTAGCAATAATGTTCTATTATTTAATCCAAATTATGCAATCACAACTTGCAGGTCAAAGATTACTATCCCAGGCTTGCAACCATCTACCACTTTTCCCATCATCCAACCAATCATTCAGCCTCAGAATAAACCATTCACTACTGACCAAGACAAGAAGTTTGATATTGTGGAATAATTATAGAAGACACCAGCACAAATTTCTATTTTATATTTTTTGTGAATGTCAATAATCCACAAGAACATATTGAATGAGTTCTTGATCAAATCCACTATTACTAGTGACATATCCCCTAATAAATTCCAAGCTTTGGTTGGATACCTAGCTCCAGCCCAACAAGTCAAATTCAACCAAAGTGATATGTCTTCCCTTGGCCCACTCCATAATAATCTATTACACATAGAATTTTATATAATATGGCATAAATTAAAGTGTGTCCTTATACACAATGGGTCTAGCCTTAACATAGTGTCCTTAAAGCTCATCAAGCTTCTTGGGTACATAATGATAGATCTTCAAATAGAAATAATAACTATCAAAGCATATGATAATTATGAAAGAGAATCACAAGGCACCATCAATTTGCTAGTTATCATTGGTCCTTTGACCCATGATATACTTTTCCATGTGCTTGATCTTGAGTTATCATATAATATGATTTTAGGTAGGCCTTGGTTACAAGAGATTCATGCATTCCCATCAACACTGTACCAATGTATCAAGTTTTCCCACTCAGGGATGGAGGTGAATATTCTAGGAGATTTACACCTATATGAACACTGTAAGCATCTTGAGGCTGAATTTTAAATCTATAATTATCATTATAGCATGAATCCAAGTTCCAAGTAGGATAAAGGAAAGGCTATACTTATTGTTCCTTCACCAGATAATTGCATGGATCCTAATACCTTGGATTCCCTTTCCCACATGTCATCACCCAAAGCTTCTAATCATTTAACCATTTTAGATAATGGACTGGGAGAATATGTGACCCATGATACATTTCATATTTTTGATCTTTCTCATAATCCAAAAACCTTTGGGCAACCTAAAGTCATCCCATATAGGCATTGGCAACAAAATAACAAAGATACAGGCCCTATCACATTTGTACTAACATCTGGCCTAGAACTTGACCCTCTTAAAGGAGACAAATCATGGTTATACAATGACAACCAAGTTGATTTTTATAAAAATACAAAGTATCTTATTCCCAATATGATCATGGAACTTCACAAATATGAAGGAAGAGGCCTCAGACCAAATTAGCAAGGGACCATTGAGCCAATTTTTATGACCATGTATGAAAAACCTTATGGACTTGGATTTAAACCATCTGGGGGTGACCCCACATATCTTATTCAAATTCCATCACCAATGACTAGTGATGATGATGCCGATAGTGAAGTAGAGTCTGATCATAGCCTCACTTTTGGTAACCTAGATGAAACCAATCTATTTGATAACAATGCCATTTGTACCCTTACCTTGATCATTCATCACAACCCTTTTCCATTATATTATCCCCAACTAATAGATTGGAACCAACAAGAATCCAGTCTACCAATTGATAAGTTTTATAATGATGAGGAATTATATGATTTCTTAGGCCTTAGAGATAACATTCTAATGGGAGATCACAAATCAGGTTTCTCAATCACATTGGATCTTGTAGCCTATTTTGGAGAGTGAGTGAACACCCTTAGCCAAAAAAAATACTTAAAACATTGAGGTCCTAAAGTGAAAACCTCTTTGAGGTGCTTTTTGACTAGAGAAAAAATAAATATAAAGGCTAGTCTAGTGGTGAAAACTTATTTCAGGTGATATTAGATGGGGGTGACCACTAATGATGAACTTGCTTATGGATTTGAGTTCAGTTTTGAGAAACATGTATTTAATAAAATTGTTTAGGAATTTTTGACTATTTTTGTCACATGGCTAGATCTCCCATTAGGGGACTCAAATTCATTATTCCTAGGAGAAGTTGAAGAGCAAGTCCTAACAAAGGACCTTGACATAATCCAATAATTTAAGTCATTTCTTACTATCCTAGAAGACAATTCAACCCTTCTAGTAAAATATATAATAGAGGTAAACATCAGGACTCCATCAGATAAAATTGATAAAATTAGGTGTGTCCCTCATAAAGAGGAATGTGACATCTTTACATCTCTATTGAGAGAATTTGTAGATATCTTTGCATGGGCTTATTCTGACATGCCAGGTTTGGACTCCACCTTGGTTCTACACCACCTTATGATTAATCTTGATGCCAAATAAATAAAACAAAATCTATGTAAGATGCATCCTCACATTACTATATTAGTAAATAAAGAGTTGGGAAAACTCTTAGAAGTAGGATGTATCTGATCAATTGACTACTCATAATGGATCTCTAATGTGGTACCCATTAGTAAAAATCTTGAAGGAATCAAAAATTGTATTGATTTTTAACACATCAACAAAGCTTATCCTAAAGATGATTTTCCACTACCTAATATTGACATTATCATCGATTCCATGGTACGTTATGAAATTCTTTCACTCATGGATGGCTTTTTTAGATACAATCAAATCAGAATAACACAAGAAGATCAGCATAAAATAAGGTTCACCACTCCATGGGGAACATTTTGTTATTAGGTGATGCCATTTGGCTTTAATAATGTGGGAATTATATATCAAAGGGCCATGACTATCATATTCCATGATATGATGCATGATATTATTGAAGATTATGTCGATGACATATTAGGAAAATCCAAAACTAGGGTTGACCATCCAATAGTGTTGCGTAGGATATTTAAAAGACTATGAGAGTATAAAGTCAGAATATATCTAAAGAAATGTCTATTTGGTGTGAATTTAGGAAAGTTACTTGGCTTCATCATGTCTAATAGAGGTATTGAAGTTAATTCAACTAAAGTCCATGCTATAACCAAAATGTTGCTACCAACCAATTTAAAGCAAGTCCATAGTTTCCAAGGTAAGATCCAGTCAATCTAATGCTTCATCTCTCAATTAGTAGACAAGTGCCATATATTTACATACCTTTTGAATAAATAAGTTGTATTTCAGTGGGATGATCACTGCTAAATAGCTTTTCAACAACTCAAAGACTATCTTATCAATTTTCTTGTTTTATTACCTCCTATGCCAAGGAATCCATTCTTGTTATACCTATTAGCTACTGATCATTCTTGGGGACACTCTTGGATCAACATGATGATAATGGAAAAGAGCATGTTGTATACTACTTAAGCTATACCTTCATTACATATTAACATAACTATGCACCTATTAAGAAAGGTTGTCTAGCCATGGTTTTCATAGCTCAAAAACTATGTCATTACATGTTGAATAATAAAACCATGGTCATTTCAAAGGTAGATCTACTTAAGTATCTACTATCCAAAATAGCTTTACAAGGTAGAATGCCTAAATGGATCATATTTCTCAGTGAATTTGACATAGATTATGTCAATTAGAAAGTAATCAAGGGATAAGTTCTTATAGATCAACTTGTTGAAGTACCTCTCATGGACACACAACCACTCACATTCTAATTTATTGATGAATCCATCATGACCATCATTGACACACCCTTTGAGTAGTAGCCTTAGAAGCTCTATTTTGTTGGTTCATTCACTACACATGGATTGGGGGTAGGCCTATTGTTTATTACACCATAAGGGGATCTAATCTCTAAATCATATTTCCTTGTACAAACAACATGGCCAAGTATGAAGCACTTGTTGCAGGACTTCAATAAGTAGTGCAGTGGAACATATCTTGTCTCCAAGTTTATGGTGATTCTTAGTTAATCATCAATTAGGTCACAGATCATTTTTAGACCAAAAATGACAAGCTAGTTCCATATAAAGCCATGATCGACACTCTTAAATAGAAAATTGACAACATTTAGTTTGAACACATACCAAGGACTAGTAATAGAACTATAGATGCCATAGATACTATTGGCTCTTTGATTTGACAAATAGATAAAGCTAGAGAGTATCAGCTCCTTGTCAAGAATTTATCAACACTATCTCATGAACCTTTAACCATTTCCATGATATGTGATATTATTGGTCCTAATTCTATCTGGTACTCAAAACTTTACAACTACCTTCATGACCAAGTTATACCACCTAACATATCAAAAAAACAAGCCAATTATTTCATTCATCATTTCACTCATTATACTCTACTTGGATCCACCCTTTACCATCATAGTTTTGATAGAACTCTACTTCATTGTTTAACTTCAATAGAGTCTACATTAGCATTAAGAGAAGTTCATGAAGGTGTATGTGGATCCCATTCTAGCGGGGAAGTCTTATCCGAAAAGCTCTTGCATACTGGTTATTATTGGCCCACGATGGATGCAGATGCCACTGCATATGTAAAAAAGTGTGAAAAATGTCAATGGCATGCTAATCTAATTCATGTCCCAACAAAAACTCTGAAACTGATGTTGACACAATGGCCATTTTCTACATGGGGACTTGACCTCATTGGTAAAATTCACCCCACTTCATTTGATAGCCATAAACATATCCTTACTACCACCAAATATTTCACTAAGTGGGTTAATGCTATAGCCCTCACGTGATTAGAAAGAAAATTTCCAAATTCATCTTCAACCATCTCATCTATCACTATGATATTCCCTTTGATATTATATTTGATAATGGAGTATCATTAAAGAACAAGGATGTAGACCAACTATGTACTAAATATAACATCACACAACACTTTTCTATAGAATATTACCCTCAAAGTAATGGCCAAGCTGGGGCATTTGACAAAACCATTGTCAATATTTTCAAAAATATTGTCAATGATGCAAGTTGTGATTGGCACCTCTAGATATTCCCTGCCCTTTGGGCATACCATACCAATCATCGTACCCCCATAGGAGCCACTCCATACTCACCTGTTTATGGTACTAAAGCCATCCTTACCATTAAGGTTGAATTTCCTTCACTATGCATCTCTTTCTAGCATGTCCTAGATGATCATGACTACTGAGTAGCTCATCTACAAGAGTTAGACCTATTGGTTGAGAAATGCATAGTTGCGCTCAATAATCTTCAAGCATATCAAAACTGACTCAAAGGCCACTTTAATTGATGTGTCAAGTATATAAAATTTGAACTTCATGATCTTATGCTTAGATAAAACTAAAATAATACCATGACTAAGAAGAATCATAAAAGTAAATTCAAACCAAACTAGATAAGGCCTTTCATCATCACTACAAATTATGGATCAAGAACATATAGGTTCACCACTCCAAATGGAGATGAACTTCTTAAGCCGATGAATATTATTCATCTCAAGCGATACTATACTTGAGCACTAAGGTGTATTATCTATGAGGACCATTTTAGTTATGCTTTTTTATCACTATTCTTCTTTGTATAAATACTATCCTTATCTATCCTCTTTGTTGTATCCACTTTCCATTTCTGAACTACTAGCCCAGTGTGTTCTAAATCCTAGCCCATTTAACCTGGGTTTTTGTCATCCATTCCATATTTTTAGCATTAAGGTATCTAATCAATTTCATCAATTGGTTCAATAAATTCAAATAGAGATCATATTTAGAGACAGTGTGATAGAAGTTTTGGTAGTTACATCCTTTGTTTGTTATTCTTTTTTACCACTGATCTTGCTACTACTTATAACCACCTTTTGGAAAATTTGTACATTTGATCTATGCCATTGTGTCTTGGTTATAACTGCCTATTGGAAAAATAGAGGCAACATTCAACCTTGATGTACCAACTTACCACTTCTTATGTCATACTATGCCTTTCTACCCACTGTGTCTCTTTTATTTGAATTGACTATTGCACTAGTTGAATTCCTCTACTGTAAGGGTGGAATTACAGCGACTTGAGGTCTTACTCTGGGACTATGTAGGCAGTGCTCAATACTTGTTGAGGTCAGCTCAGTCACCTTTTTACCCATTATCTCACCATTTTGTGAGCACCCTAAGCCACACTCACTATTTTACAATTAACCTAAGACACACTCTCACCATTTTATGAGCAACCTAAGCCACGTCTCATCATTTTGTGAGAAACATTAGTTTAAATGCTCTCACTATTTTTTGAGTAAATTTAGTTTAAATGCTCTAACCATTTTATGATCTTGAACCATTTAATGTCTCCCCATCCTTGATTGAGTTGAGACACTCCAAAACACTTCCAAAAACATTTAAAAAATCATTAGAAAAGAACCAAAACATTGACCACTTCTTTGCCTTAAGGATTCTGGGAACCCTTATTGAGTTACAAGAAAATCACTTGTTATTTAGTTTCCCCATCCTTTCTATCCTTTTTATCTCATACAGTTTCCATTTTGAAAATCCATTCCTATTCTTCTATCACATCCATTCTATTTTTTTCCCTTAGTTATCACATTTTTCCCATTCCCTGGGAGAACTACATTTAGCTTGAAGTTTTTTTAATTAGATATTACATCCATGGAACTATGTAGGTAGCATCCACTATCCTAGTGCATATGGAGATATCTAAGCCACCCCCTTCCTTTTCTTTTATTCCCCCATTTTATTCATTTGTTAAGTTGTCACCTATTTTCTAGGGGCAATGTTCATAGGGTTTTTATTGCATTATTTATTTCTGCTTGTTTTATTTGTTTGTCTGCCTATTTGTTTGCTTTTAGCATTATTGCCTTGATTTAGTTTATGTGTGTTCATTGGGTGATTCCTTGTCTAAAATTACACTTGAATCCATCCATATTCATATGTTTATCTTGTCATCATGGTTTCTATCATTGGTGCATTGTTTTATATTAAGTACTGGATTACGGGAGTCCATCCTCATGCACATTTCAGCCAAGTCTTCATGATGTCATATCATGATGCCTACCGATACGTGCTATAAAAAACCTAATATTCAAGAATTCTATTCAACAATGGTGACATCTCTTTGTCATCGCCATCTCAATTTCACTCCCAATCATATCCCAAATAGAGTAATTAACCACAACATAATTTCAAACTTTATTATTTTAGATGAGCATCTCCTTACTATTAGGTTGTTATAATTCATCATTACCCTCTATGTTAAATTATCATCATCCTTGACCAATTTTATCATGTTTTCCATAATTGGGGTCCAATGATTATAATTGATTATGGGCAAATCATTGCACACCATCCCACTTGCATTTCTTAATGATTATAAACACCTTTAGGAAAATCATTATGTTGTCATCATTTTACTTTTTTTGCCCATAAAGGGGCATGCTATTATCTTGTTTGTTTATCCTAACTGGGCCAGCTCCATCTTCTCAATGATTATAATCACCTTTGGGAAAATCATTGTGTTATCATACCACATTGCCATAATCAGGGTATAATGCTTATAACCACCTTTGGGCAAACCATTATACACCATCCCATTTAAATTCTCAATGATTTTGACTACTTTTTTAATATCATTATGTTTTCACCCCATCATATTTCCTTTCTTTGGTCCCCTCATTTCGCTTCTTTCTTTTTGAGGGACCATTTGCCAACCTGCTTGTGTCAATCATTCTTTCGAGGGGGCATCATACAATTAGTTTATCATTATTACAGTTATAAGTATACAAGACCTTTTCATTCTTTGAGAAGATGTTACTATGTTTATATCTTGTAATGCCTTCCCAAATAGGGGCAAACTATAAACACCTAAAATTGGCCATCAATAACCTCCAATCAGGGTTTTGGCCAATTTCTACCTAAAATGCACAATTTTGCCTAAAAATACTAAAACATGCAAAATGATGTGAAAATGACATATTTAAGTGTTGATTTGGGCTAGGGTATCCCTAAATGGGGCAATGCAATTTATGGGCTATCTAACTTTGATTAGATCATTTTGAGTCAAAATGCTAAATTTGCACTTGGGTGCTCTAGATTGCTCTTTCCTATCAAATCTTTTACACAAGACATGTGCCTTTGTTATTTTTTGTTAACAACATCCTAAATGGTAATATAGTTCTAACACATTTGGCATCTCCTAATTCTAATCCAATCAAATTTTGGACCAATAATAAGACATTTTGTTCAATTTGGGTAATTTGTGCACAAAGTGCTTAATCATGCTTAAGAGATAATTAACCTAAATCAAGACATAATTAATAATTCCATGGAAAATTGTTGAATAATTGTTTTTAGAGATGAATATTGAATATCTACATCATCAAATTACCTCATTTCTTGAGAAGACATATCTAGGCCATAAATGTCATAAATATTAAGATTCATGCCTCCCATGCCTCATCAATGCCTTCCATGATGCCCTCCATGCCTCTTATTTTCCCCTTATTCCAATGCCATGATGAGGATAATTACAAACTTAATTCCAAAAATTAAACTAATCCTCAACCACACATCTCAATCTTGAGATGGATGGTTTAGGTTGATTTGATCGAATCCAAAAATATATAAATAGGAGGCCTCACAACATAATTTCTAAGCTTAATTTGTGCAAAGTTATAATGCAGGATTGGTTCCAAAAGCTTCAAACAACTAGTGTTGCCATGCTAAATTGATTTAAAGGCAAGCCACAAGCTAAAGGTGCTAAGGATAAGAGGAGATAGCCAAGCCTCTTTTGATGAAGACTTCATGAGCATAAGCTAAGCACGCCACCACTACAAAGGCATTTGGAGCATCCAAGGAAGGTGAATGAATTCTTGTGTTTAATTCCTTTCTTTTTTATTGTGTTTGTCATTTTATTTTGTTAACTAAGTTCTCCCTAGTGTCTATGCCTAAAGATGTTATGCTATTAATGTGTTTATTTCATCTTGTTTTCATTTTGGAACTAACACCATACTAACCATCCTCTCTTGAGTCAAATTCCTAGAGCACAAACTCATCTTCTTGTTATTTGAGAAGTTCTTCCTTAGAATTCTCCCATTTATCTACTTATTATTCATAGGGTTTCTCAATTCTTACCTTTAGGTTTATTCCATCGATGCCAGCTTCACCTTCTTTCTATTGGGGTTCCTCTTTAGTCTCCTTTTTTTCCAAGGCACCAATATTGTCTTCTTTTTCTCTAGGTGACCCTTCACTACTTGGGTGTACTTATTATGTAGATTCATCTACTTTCTTGATGGGGGTGATAGGTGCCTTCTTGGCCTTCTCAAAGGCTAGTCCCCTGATTGTGGAAACCTTTTTCATCTTCTTCTCTCTCTGGGTCTTATCTTCATTAACCCTAGCCTTCTCAATATCCACTTGACTTAGGCCCATTTATTTCCAAGCTCTCCTCTTCTTCTTGAGCACCAGTGCCATCTCAATTTCTTCCTTATTGTGGCCTATTTTCTTCCACAACCTTCTCTTCTCTTATTATATTTGTGAAGGCTATGTGGAGGTTTCTTATTTGGATGAGGAGCTCATCAACTTCTCTACTTATTTAAACATGGTGGTTGTATAGCTTTAGAGTGCTTTATGAACATCCTTAATTCTAGACTCCTCCTCTTCTTCAACCTCTATAGTGTAGGTATTTATTCTTTCTTCTTATTCTTCTATATCTTCCTCCTTTCCATGCGTGAGGGCCTATTCCTCCTCCATTTACACTAGAGTTATTGTAGGGAGTGTAACAAGTCCCTTAGACTTATTCATTTTCTACTTCTTATCAGAGGAAGAAGTCTCTGGTGTAAAGGTTATGCACTTATTTTGAGCTAGAGGTGTAGCTTATTCATTGAAGGTGATCCTAAACTTGATGCATTCCTTGATTCCCTCAAATGTCTCTCCCTGTTTCTTCTAAGGAGATTTATTCTACATCTTTAGCATTAGATTTCCTTCATCACTAATCAAGAGTGGATGATCATCATATTTTCTAGGGTTGATTCCCTTCTTCTGCAACTTCATCTCATAGAATAAATTGAAGATGCACCTAGTTATAATTTCCCTCTAGAGGGGATGGAGGTACATTCGATGAGAGTCATCTTCCTCATCCTTTATGGATGTTTCTCTTGGGTGCACATATTGGTACCTCAATATTCTCCTTTATCGGTCCATGAAATTCACTACGATATCCATCTAATATGTATTAGTAATCCTTCTTAACACCACTATGAAATATTTAGTGGAAAATGCATAAAATAGTTTGATCCAGCTAAATAGATTCTTATCTATGAGCACCAAGTGCACTACATAGAAATGTTGCATGATGGTGAAGGTTACCATGCCTAACATGTACTAGGGGATATCTTATGGGATGTGTCATTAAATATTAAATGCCTCTATGTATTGGTTGTACCAACCCTGTACTCTTGTCTTGTACTTTTGGGAGAAGCTAGGTGGGTAAGTTAATTCTTAACACTTCAGCGTTGGGGAGTCCTTGTGTAATGGGAACACCAATAGATTGTTATCATTACCATTGATCATACTAATCTCTTCCATCACATTAAATATTAGCATGGACCCCAACCAAAAGGTCTCATACACCATATGACATTCCAACACATTCTTCACCATCTCCTTATCAATAAATGTTTTGATATTAAAATTCTCCCCCTACATCATGTAATGGTTGATGCACACGTATGTCTTGCTTATGTCAACCTACCATTTGCTAGGACACAACTTATAAATCATGAGGTACACTATTTCCCTCATGCTAGGGTCCTATATGTCTTTAATCAATAATACAAACCCTACCTTGTAGTAGCTTAAGTGTTTCATAACCCTCTCCATCTCTGCATCATCTTCCATCATTTTTTGGATATCCATCCCTATGCCTGAGAACCTTGTCATCTTGTTGATGAGGTGTGATGATATCTTCATGCACATTCCTTTAAAGTAAAAGTGATCACTATGGATGTATGAGTGGGGGAATTTCACTAATTTTTCTAGCTTACTAAAACTTGGTAGCTCATATAATTGGGTCATATCAATGGTTACTAACTTATTTCAGATGGAGACATCAAATAGAACTACACACACCTTCATCTTCATTCCTATGTCAGCCACTTATGAACTAGGAATTTGACTCAATAGAGGTGATTAAGATTGTGTTAGTTCAAAAATGCAAACAAATTGATAAAAACATACTAATTAACATATGTCTCTAGGCCTAATTACTAGGGTGAGCTTAATAACAAAAAAAAATGAAAAACATAACTAAAAAGTAAAGAAAAACAAGAATCCTTCACCTTCCTTGGATGCTATAAATTCTTGTTGTAGTGGCTTTCTCAGCTTGTGCTCATGAAGTCTTCATCAAAGGAGGCTTGTCTATCTCCTCTTCTCCTTGGCACCTCATGGCTTTGGCTTGTATTGGCTCAATATTTTGGTATCATAAATTTGGCATGTGAGTGCTCTTGGAATCAATTTGACATGGTAACTTTGCAAAAATTAAGATTAAAAATGATGTTCATGGCCTCTCTATTTATAGATTTTCAAGAATGACTAGAATCAACCATGACCATCCATCTCAAAATTGATATGTATGGTCATGGATTAATTGAATTATGTAATTAAAATCCATAATTATCCTCATCATGACTTTGGAATAAGGGACATTAATGAGGCATGGGAGGTAATAAAGAGGCATGGGAGACCCATAATCCTGATATTTGTGGCATTTATGGTCTAGGGATGTCTTTCCAAGAAATGAGGTCACTTGATGATACATATATTCAATATTCATTTCTAAAAACAAGTTTTTAACAAGTTTCCATGGAATTATTATTAGGATATAATTTGGTTTAATTAGCTCTTAAGAATGATTAATCACTTTGTGCATAAATTATTCAAATTGATTGGAATGCCTTGTTATTGGAATTACAAGTCAATGTGAGATGTGTTGGATTCATTATCCAATTTAGGATGTTGCCAAACCAAATAACAAAGACATGTATCTTGTACAAGAAATTTGATAAAAAAAAAAGAGAAATCCAGAGCACCCTTATGCAAGATTAGCATCTTGACTCAAAATGATCTAATCAAAGTTAGCTAGCCCATAAATTGCATTACCCCATTTAGTGATACCCTAGCTAAAATCAGCACTTGAATATGCCAATTTCAATTCATTTAATGTGCTTTAGTGTTTTAGGCCAAATTGTGCATTTTGGTGGAAATTGGTCAAAAGCATGATTGGAGGTCATCGGTGGCCATATTTAGGTAAGACCACCTAAATCTGGCCACCGATGACCTCCAATCAAGATTTTGATCAATATCCACCAAAATGCACTATTTGGCCTAAAATCACTAAAACACATTAAATAAGTTGAAATTGGCATATTCAAGTGCTGATTTTGGCCAGGGAATCACTAAATGGGGCAATGCAATTTATGGGCTAGCTAACTTTGATCATATCATTTTGAGTCAAGATGCTAATCTTGCATAAGGGTGCTCTAGATTTCTCTTTTTTTTTATCAAATTTCTTGTACAAGATACGTGTCTTTGTTATTTGGTGTTGGCAACATCCTAAATTGGATAATGAATCCAACGCATCTCACATTGACTTGTAATTCCAATAACAAGGCATTCTAATCAATTTGAATAATTTATGCACAAAGTGATTATTCATTCTTAAGAGCTAATTAAACCAAATTAGATCCTAATAATAATTCCATGGAAAGTTGTTAAAAACTTGTCTTTAGAAATGCATATTGAATATCTATATCATCAAGTGACCTCATTTCTTGGAAAGACATCCGTAGACCATAAATGCCACAAATATCAGGATTATGGGTCTCCCATGCCTCATTAATGTCCCTTCTTCCAAAGTCATGATGAGGATAATTATGGATTTTAATTACATAATTCAATTAATCCATGACCATACATATCAATCTTGAGATGGATGGTCATGGTTGATTCTAGTCATTCTTGAAAATATATAAATAAAGAGGCCATGAACATCATTTTTAAGCTTAATTTATGAAAATTTACCATGCCAAATTGATTCTAAGAGCTCTCACATGCCAAATTTATGATGCCAAAATATTGATCCAAGCCAAGCCAAAGCCACAAGGTGCCAAGGAGAAGAAGAGATAGCCAATCCTCCTTTGATGAAGACTTCATGAACACAAGCCGAACAAGCCATTACAACAAGCATTTGGAGCATCCAAGGAAGGTGAACGATTCTTGTTTTTATTTACTTTTTAGTTGTGTTTTTCATTTGTCTTTGTTATTAAGCTCACCCTAGTATCTAGGACTAGAGATGTATGCTAATTAGTGTGTTTTTATATATATTTTTACATTTTTGGACTAACACAATACTAATAACCTCTCTTGATTTAAATTCCTAGTTCACATAATGGCACACATGATGGGACCACACCCCATAAATTTGATCAAATAGCACCTTCAAGTAACATACTAACCATTATCATGTAAGATCTTGGAGTGTGGAAGAAAAAAAGGTGAAGATTTGAGCAAAAAGCTTATTTTTTGGAGCTCAAAATTTTGTTCTCATATCCCACCTCACCCTAACTCAGATCCCAACTTACCCTACCTTGGATCCCAACTCAGATCCCAACTCGCCCTGACTCAGATCCTAACTCTACCTAACTTGACCCAACTCACCCTGACTCAAATCCCAATTCAACTATGTCAGCCTGAGAATTCATTTTCCTAAGTTAATTATTTCATCTTTAAAAATGCTTCAAAGCTAAACCACTTTCTAACAATTTTCTTGCAGGACCAACTTGGAAAATTTCTAAAATGTGTTTAAATCATCTTTTGTATGCTTTAAAGTGAACTAGGAACATTATTTTGGTGCTTAATATAACATTTAGGTGCTTAAGTAAGTTTTTAGAATTAGTTTTCAAAGTTTAAAATTTTAAGACCAAGGGGTCAAATGAACACCACCAAATCTTTCATTTGGGCTTAAAATTGAACACACTTATCAGTTTTGTTTTCATTGTTTCAATTAACACTTTTTTTTCACAAAATACAAGGATGTTACATGTATGCTCTTCCATTTGTCTCCTTTAGGGAACCCTTGGAATCAAAATCACTTTCCTTATTTGTAAATTTCCTAGTTCAAGGCATAGAAAGAACATCATCTAAAGCACTATCCAAAAACTCGTAAAAGTATTGGGTGACCTTGACAATGACCCTAAAGTATTTCTATTTTATGCTTTCTTTATTTCATGTAAACTTGGATTACAATGGGGATGTCATTACCTCCCACAAGTTATTTATGGAAGCTTTGACCCAAGGTTTCACCTCTCGACATTGACTTCATTTAGTTCCATATTTGAGTTGCACATGGGACGTAGTGGCACTTTGGGCATCACACTACTCTGAGCAAATAACAAGATGTAGTGATTGAAAAAAGGACTAAACCTTTTCATAACAAGCCAAGTGACATAGATCCAAAATCCATGATTTTTTATTGCATTATTTGATGTGAAAGTCATTGTGTAATTGATTCCCCTAGAATGTTTGAAAACTTGTAGATCTTAGATAAATCCCCACTTGCCATGAAAATATTATTGGTGCAAGGTGCACCTCAAGGTCCATATCACAATAATGTATTTTGAGAGAAGGGGGTGTACAAAACCTAATATATAATGTGCATTTACTTTTGGATGAACACTTAAAATCCTTTAAATGACATATATTGATGGATTCCAACAATACCAAGCAACCTTGTTAGCTTAGGATCTAAGAGCGATTAATTAATTAGTTTTGTCTTAGATTAAAGTCTTGTTTGAAGTCAAAACATGGTGTAAAAAAATGATGCAAACCAAACACATGGTCCTCATTTTCCTTTGAAGAAAGAGACGTTATGTTTCCCACGTGAAATCATCAATTTATCTTGTTCAAATTTCATGAAAACTTGGAGTCATATCATCCACTTTGGCATAGTTATGCTACCCAATTTTTTCTAGACCTTTGCCAAAGTTGTTTAAGTCCTTAATTTATAATCTAAATTCCAAATTTCACCTTTATAATTTCATAGGGTTGATGTTTTAAGTGGGTTTGCCATTTGCACTAAACTTGAGGGAACTTAGGTTTAATTTCCAATTTGGGTTGAAGGTCGTTTAAGACTCATGATCATTATCACCACTTGATAGACTTAAGTCATTTAATTCTAAACAATTACATTTTGAGTCTATGCACCACAAAATTTTGAGTCAATAAAGGTAGTGTTATACTGTCAAATTTGTGAAAAATTATCTTTGCCTTAGAGTGTTTTTGAAACAAGTATTTTATCACATCTTGTGGGTAGTTTAGCACTGCTATGCTACCCAAAAAAATTTAGATATTGTTTTATATGCCCTCTTGCATATAGTTAAAATTTGTTCCTGCATTTTCAAACTAATCTAAGTATACTTTTGTGAACCTTTGTCTAGTACATTTACGCCATTCACTTTTGTCTAGCTTATTTGTCAAAAGAACTAGGTTTTATACCATTATTTGTGAGAAAATAAAGTATCTCTAAAGTGTCTTTTGTTTCATACCTTATACCTATTTGATAAATTCCATTTCCAAGAATCAAATGCCTAATGTTTGTTAGAAGTGTTTTGAATCCGTTAGATTAAAAATTTCATCTATTTTCAAATTCTAGCTTTTGAGGCCACATTTGGCCGAAAGACCTATCAACTTTTAATTTCCTAGATTAGACTAATTTGAAACACTTTGACCTTAGTGTTTGTCATTTTGATTTTTGGTTAATTTACTTAATATTTTTGTGTAAGATATGTAACATTAGACACTTAACATTAGCTTGTGTTATCACAAATCTTTGCATAAACCTTTTGATTATTTTGATTAATCTAGACCAAGTTTGAACATCATATTTTTAGACATTGCCCTTTTAGAGTTTGTATAAATTTATTCACTTTATATCACAAAGCTTTGACTATGGATCTCAACATGTACTCCTACACTTGTAGTGGACTCATGTACAATTCAAGGATTAGTAATGTGGTTATGCAAGAAAAAATGGTGCAAGACCCCTATGTGAATAATATTGCTTATGATATGGTTATTTATCCATCTTATAATACTAAATTAGGGTCACAAAGCCAAGATACATTGGATAAATATTTGGTTAATACACCACCTTATGTAGAATAATACCAAGAATAAACTACACAATACCTAGCTACAATACTCAAAGCTGATGAACTAGTTCCTCAACAATCATGCTCTACTAATACACCTTCCATGTATGATATATTTTTGTTTGAGAATCATTTATTGGAGAAAAAATATGAAATTTTGGTTTGAGCCATATAGGTAGGGACCAAGTTTCCATCAGACTTCCCTCATGAGAATTTACCAAGCCTAGTAAGAATGCCTCACAACATAATTTATGATTAATAGGCTTCTTCTATCAATCCTTGGCTCTAATACAAATAATGTATCAAGACCCTAATATGCATAATAAAGGTAAAAAACTAATGGAATACACTTTAACCAAATGCAGATGGAATATTCAACCTACTTGAATCTAGCATGTAACTTCAATTAGATGACCATGTTGAGTTAACCTCTTACTGACTTAGTTCTTTCAACAAGAGTTTTGATAGAGTTAACTAGTCAATATAATCAGAGTTCAAAACCATTCATGCAAAATAATTTAGTAGATAACTTGTTTCATATGCCCATTATTGAAGAAGTGTCTTATGCTTCTATGTAGAATAATGAGCAAAATATAGTGGATAATGTGCAAGAAATGTCTAATCCAAATCAAAGTGGTATTAATGCATAAAAAACTAGTCAACAAAATGTGCTTGTAGTTAATACCATGAGTGGACAATCATACCAAGGATTAGGATTTTTTTCATCCCAACCTCAAATAGCTACTTCATTAAGTGTGCAACCAATAAGATTAGGTAGTCAACCAAAAACTAATGTCACACTTCAACAGTCGAATGTGATGAATCATATTCCTCCTCAACAAGTGACGAGTAGTATTACACAACATCCACCATAATATATTGTACCAACACAAGAGAGGTTAAATATATTTCTACCTTAATAAAGGGAAACTAATGGCCCACCTTGTTAGGTAGTGGTAAATATACCTCCTTAATCGCAGACTAGTGTACCATTCTAAAACCAAACATTGACTAGCGAATAATGTGTAAATATTGGTCAATAATAGATGTCAAATATTCAACATGATTTCACTTCCCAACAAGGATTCATGCAACAAGGAGGCTCCCATATTTCTCAAGTACCTAATAGACAACAATCAGTTAAAAATGTGCCACAAGTTCAGAGACAGGGTCTTGGTCCACAAGTTTCCACTCAACAACAAGGTTCGATTAGTTGGAAACATGTCCCTTTTAAACCATAATAGGCATATTATATTTATGTCCCTCCACCCCAATCACAAAAATCCTCCAATTCAAACCTCCATATCCAACCCAAACTAGAATATCATATAACCAAATGTGCAATTTCAAGTACATCCTAATCCATGTATGCATATTCTTGGTTCATTTCCCAACCAAACCAATATACCCCAAAAAATATCTCCATCATACCTTGGTTAAAGTTTCACACTTGTGACCTCCCAAACATCTACCAAAATTAATATTCTCCCTCAAACCAATGTTCCTTCTAGTTTCCTATCCTACAAATTGTAACAGATGAAGGATGCAATCGTTACCATTCAATCTAGGAAATAGACTAATAATTTTAAGTTATATGACATGTGTTCTTATCCATTCAAAATTAATTACTTGTAGATACCATTTCCTCTAGGATATTAACCACCAAAATTTGACAAATACAAAGGGAAAGGTGACCCTAAGGCCCATTTAATTGAGTTCTTTGTTGCATGTCAACCAGTGGCATATAGCGATATATACCTTTCGTTATTGTTTCCAAGGAGCTTGGATGGACAAGATTTAGAGTGGTTTTTAATGTTTTCCAATAATTCAATAATATATTTTGATGATCTTTCTAATAAGTTTGTATATCACTTTTCCTATAATCTTGAACATGAGATTTCATTGGTTGACTTAACATAAATAAAACAAAAGGCTAGTGAGAGTTTTACAAGTTATCTACAGTGATGGAGAGCCCTTGTAAGCCAATTCACCCATATTTAACTATATAAACAATTAGCCACTATGTTTACTAAAATTTTTCATAGTGAGATAGCTTATCATCTAGAACTATAATGTGCACATACTTTCAAGGAGATCATCAACAAAGGCTTGTTGATTGAGTGAGCCCTTATTAATAAAGGGATCATCAAGATTACGTCAAATAATTATAATCAAGGTACCAATCAAAGAAGTGGCCAAAACTAACATCCAATCCAAGTTCAAGCATCACAACTAGCACATACCAATAACCAAGATAAATCAAAGCAATTCAACCGTAATAGGAATGTTGTGGGTAATGGAGTAACCAAGTCATATCATGTCCAAATATTTCAAACATCATATACACCACCTTTTTATCTTACTCCTACCAAAAAACCTCTCCAACCAATACTACAAGCACAACAATTAAGACTTGTGCAATAAATGCAACAACCTTTACCATTACAAACCCCTCTTCCAAGGAGAATTATGCCTATGTGTTATATCTTTAGTGACCTAGGAGAGCCTATTGAGTCTATATTTCAAAAACTTTACACTACTAATCTAATTAGTTTGCCTATACCAAATAATTATCCATAAGGCATTCCTTATCTTGATTGGTACCATGAAAATGAATTATGTGAATATCGCCAAGTCAATGGGAATAATATTAGAAGATGTGTGCAAATCAAGCATTTGATTGAGAATATGTTGGATAATAGGGAGATAACATTGGATAATGGTGCTTCCACCTCTGATAAAACTCTTAGGATCTATCAAAACCCCTTTCCCCAACATAACACATAACAATAGCATAACAATCATCAACAATAACAACATCGACTAGTGCAACAACTAAATCAATAGTATCAAAATCAAAGGCCAAACTAGGAAAATCAATAACAGAAGCCACAACATCAAAACAATAGACAAAACCAAGGTTAGAATAGTAAAAACCAACAAACCTACCATGAAGTTATACATGACTACTATAGGGTTGTAGGTCATATTTTAGGGGGAAATATTAATACCATCTCCATTAATCCTAAACTGAGCACTAATCAATCTAGACCATTGCTAAACTTTACCACTCAACCAAACTACATGGATAATCGATCTTTGACCTAAGACTGCACATATGCAAACCAAAAAATTAGAAATCCCACTTTTGAATCATATACTAATAACTCACCCTTGCCACGTGACCACATATAATTGCATCGGCAACCAAGACTTGTCCTATCTAGTCCCAAACCATTTCTAGCATTTGTTAGCATTTATGGTCCATCATCTAATCTCAATTATGAAATCACAACTTAGAGGTCAAATATTACTATCCCAAGTCCACAACCATCTACCACTTTGCCTATTATCTAACTAACCATTTGACCTTAGAATAAACCATTCACCATTGACCAAGATAAGAAGTTTGATATTGTTAAACAATTATAGAAGACACCAGCATAGATTTCTATTTTAGATTTTCTATGAATGTCAAAAATCCACAAGAATAGTTTGAATGAGTTTTTAACATAATCCACTATTTCTAGTGACATATCCTCTGATAAATTTCAAGGTTTGGTTGGACACTTAACTCCAACCCAAGAAGTCACATTCAACCAAAGTGATATGTCTTCCCTTGGCCCACACCATAATAATCCATTATACATAGAAGTTTATATAAAGTGGCATAAAGCGAAACATGTCCTTATAGACAATGGATCATGCCTCAACATAGTGTCTCTAAATCTCATCAAGATTCTTGGGTATACAATGGTAGATCTCCAACCAAAAATGATAACTATCAAATCTTATGATAATCAAGAAAGAGAATCACAAGGCACCATTAGCTTACTAATAATCATTGGGCCTTTGACACATGATACACTTTACCATGTGCTTTATATTGAGTTATCATATAATATGTTTTTAGGTAGGCCTTGGTTACATGAGATTCATGCAGTCCCATCAACACTACACTAATGTATCAAGTTCTCCCACTCAAGGATGGAAGTGAAAATTTTAAGATATTTACACCCATATAAACACTGCAAACATCTTGAGGCTGAGCTTCAAAGCTAAATTTACTAATATGACATGAATCCAATTTTTAAGTAAGATAAAATAAAGGCCATACTTATTGATCCTCCATAGGATAATTGCATAGATCTTAATAGTTTGAATTCCCTTTCCCACATGCCACCTCCTGAAGCTTTCAATCATTTCACCATTTCAGATAATGGCTCAGGGGAGTATGTGACCCATGATACCTTCTATATTGTCAATCTTCCTTAAAATCCAAAGATCTTTGGGAAACCTAAAAATACCTCAAACATGCATTGGTAATGAAATAACAAAGATAAGGGACCTGTCATGTTTGTATCAGCATCTGGCCTAGAACCAGACCCTCTTGAAGGGGATGAATCATGGTTATACAATGACAACCAAGTTGATTGTTATAAAAGTGTAAAGTATCCTATTCCCAATAGGATCATGGAGCATCAAGATTATGAAGGAAGAGGCCTCAAATCAAATAAACAAGGAAATATTGATCTAATTTCCATGACTAAGTACAAAAGACCATATGGACTTAGATTTAAACTGATTGGGGGTGACCCCACACATCTTATTTGAGTTCCATCACTGGTGGCTAGTGATGATGATGCTAACAATAAATCAGATTCCAATCATAGCCTCACCTTTGATGACCTAGTTGAGACTAACCTGTTTGATAATAATGTCATATGTACTCTTACCCCAATCATTTGTCACAACCCATTGCCATTATACTATCCCCAACTAATAGATTATGACCAATAAGAATTTAATTTATTGATTTATGAGTTTCAGAATGATGAGGCATTTTTTAACTTTTTAGGCCTTAGAGACAACATTTTGTTGGGAGATCATAAATCAAAATTCTCAATTACATTGGATCCTAAAGCCTATTTTGGAGACTAGGTGAACACCCTTAGCCAAAAATAAATAAATAAAACATTTGAGGTCCCCAAGTGAAAACCTCTTTGAGTCACTTTATGACTAGGGAAAAAGTAAAGGTAAAGGCCAGTCTAGTGGTAAAAACCTATTTTAGACATCGTTAGATGGTGGTGTTCATTCTTCTTCAAATTTAGACCAAGAGAACACCAATGATAAACTTACCTATGGATTTGAGTTTAGTTTTATGCAACAAGTATTTGATTGAATTCTTCAAGAATTTCTAATTATTTTTGTCACATGGCTAGATCTCCCATTAGGGGACTTAGATTCATTATGCCTAGGAGACATTAAAGAAAAATTCATAAAAGAGGACCCTGATATAGTCCAATAGTTTAAGTCTTTGCCTACTATCCTAGAAGATGGTTTGACCCTTGTAGTCAAAGATACAATAGAGGTAAACATCAAAACTCTATCAGACTCAAAATAGATAAACTTAGGTGCATCCCTTACTGAGAAGGAATGTAAAGTCTTTTACAACTCTATTGAGAGAATTTATAGATATCTTTGCATGGGCTAATTCTAACATGCTAGGTTTGAACCCCACCTTGGTTCTACACCACCTTATGTTCAATCCTAATGCCAAACCAATGAAACAAAAGCTACGTAAGATGCATCCTTGCATGGATATCTTGGTAAAGAAACAGTTGAAAAAACTCTTAAAATCAAGATGTATTCGGTCCATTGACTACTCAAAATGGATATCTAATATTGTACCTGTTAGCAAAGAGGTTGAAGGAATCAAAATATGTATGGATTTTTGAGACATAAACAAAGCTTGTCCTAAGGATGAATTTCCATTGCCTAATATTGACATGATCATCGAATCCATGATAGGTTATGAAATTATTTCACTCATGGATGGCTTTTCAAGATACAACCAGATCATAATAGCACCAGAAGACCAACATAAAACAACATTCACCACTCCATGGGGAAAATTTTATTATCAGGTAATTCCATTTTGTCATAAGAATTATATAGTTACATATCAAAGGGCCATGACTATCATATTCCATGATATGATGAATGATATTGTTGAAGACTATGTCAATGGCATATTAGGAATATCCAAAACTAGGGTTGATCATCCAACAGTGCTATGTAAGATATTTAAAAGATTATGGGAGCATAAATTTAGACTCAATCCAAATAAATGAGTGTTTAGAGTAACCTTACGAAATTTACTTGGCTTCATTGTGTCTCGTAGGGGCATTGAAGTCGATCCAACCAAACCTCATGCTATAATTGAGATGTCACCACCAACTAATTTGAAGCAACTTCATAGTTTACAAGGCAAGGTATAGTCCATCCAAAGCTTCATATTTTAGTTAGAAAATAAGTGTCATCCATTTACATATCTTATAAATAAGGGAGTTGAATTTCACTGAGATGACCACTGCCAAACAACTTTTCAACAACTCAAGGACTATCTAGTTAATCCACTTGTTTTGTTACCTCTTATGCCAAGAAGGTCATTCTTATTATATCTATCAGCTACTAATAATGCCTTAGGGGAAATTTTGGATCAACATGAGAATAATGGAAAAGATCATGCAATCTACTACTTAATTTTTACCTTGGTCACATATGAACACAACTATGCACCTATTGAAAAAGCTTGTCTAGCCATGGTCTTCATAGCTCAGAAAATGTGTCATTACATGTTGAACAATAAGACCATGGTCATTTAAAAAGTAGATCCACTCAAGTATTTACTATATAAAATATATTTACAAGGTAGAATGGATAAATGGATCATGCTTCTTAGTGAGTTTGACATAAAGTATATCAATTAGAAGGCAATCAAAGGATAGGTCCTTGCAGATCAACTTGTTGAAGCACCCCTTGTAGACACAAAGCCACTAACATTTCATTTTCTTGATGAATCCATAATGACCATCATTGAAACACCTCTTGGGTATCAGCATTGGAAGATATATTTTGATGGTTTATTTATTGCACATGGATCACGGGTAGGTCTCTTATTTATTACACCATAATGGGATCTAATCCCTAAATTATTTAAAATTAGTTTTCCTTGTACAAATAACATGGCCAAGTATGAAGAACTTATTTTAAGACTTTTATAGGTATTAAAATGGAATATATCTCATCTAAAGGTTCGTGGTGATTCTCAATTAATCATTAATTAGGTCATAGACCATTTTTAGACCAAAGACGACAAGTTGGTTCCATATAAGGCTATGGTCGATACCCTAAAGCATCAAATTGCAAATATCCAATTTGAGCATATACCAAGCTCTAGTAATAGAACTATAGATGCCATGGCTACTATTGGTTCTCTGATTTGACAAGTAGACAAAGCTAGAGAAAATCAGTTCCTTGTTGAGAATTTATTTGCATCATCTCATAAACCTTTAACCATTGCAATGATTTGTGATATTGTTGGTCCTAATTATATTTGGTACTTATAATTTTAAAACTAAATTCATGACCAATTTATACCACCTAACCTATCTTGAAAACAAACCAAAGCTTTATTCATCATTCCACTCATTATACTCTACTTGGATCTACCCTTTACCACCATAGTTTTGATAAAACTTTGCTTCATTGTTTAACTTTGGCAAAGTATACATTAGTGTTAAGAGAATTCCATGGAGTATGTGGAACTCATTCTAATGGGGCATTCCTATCCAAAAAGCTCTTGTATACTAGTTATTATTGGCCCATGATGGACGTAGATACAACTACATATGTAAAGAAGTGTGACAAATGTCAATGGAATGCTAATCTGATTCATGCCCCAGCATAAACTTTGAAATTGATGTTGACACCATGGCCATTTGCTACATGATAACTTGACCTCATTGGGAAGATCAACCCACTTCATCTAACAGCCATAAACATATACTTACCATGATTGAGTATTTCATTAAGTGGGTCAAATCTATACCCCTCACTTACATGACTGGAAAGCAAATTTTCAAATTTATCTTCAACCATCTCATTTGCCGCTATGGTATCCCCTCTAACATTATATCTAATAATGGAATATCATTAAAAAATAAGGATGTAGACCAGATATGTACCAAATATAACATCACACAACATTTTTTCCCAACATATTACCCTCAAGGTAATGGCTAGGTTGAAGCATTGAACAAAACCATTGTCAATATTATCAAAAATATTATCAATGATGTCGATCATGATTGACACCTGTAGATATTCCCCACCCTTTAGGCATATCGTACCAATCATAATACTCCCATAGGAACCACTTTATAATCACTTTTTATGGCACTAAATCCATCCTTCCCATTGAGAGTTACCTTCACTATGCATATCTTTCAAGCATGTCCTAGATGATCATGACTATCAAGTAAATTATCTGCACAAGCTAGACCTGCTTGATGAAAAATGCATAATTGTGCTCAACAATATTCAAGCATATCAAAACCAACTAAAATACCACTAAAATTAGTGTGTCAAGTATAGAACATTTGAACTTGGTGATTTTGTTCTTAAAAAAAACAAAAATAAAACCATGGCTGAGAAGAAGCATAAAGGTAAATTTAAACCGAACTGGATAGGGCCTTTCATCATTACTGTAGATTATGGATCAAGAGAATATAGGCTTGCCACACCAAATGGAGATGAACTTCTTGATCTGATAAATATTATTCACCTAAAGTGGTACTATGCTTGAGCACTAAAGTGTATTGTTTGTAAGGACTATTTCATGTTGTGCCATTTTATCACTATTCTTCTTTATACAAATGTCATTCTTATCTATCCTCTTAGACATATACACTTTACATTTCTAATATATCAACCAAATGTGTTCTAAATCCTAGCCCATTTGACCTTGTTTTTTTCCATTCATTATGCATTTTTAGTATCGAGGAATCTGATTAGTTTCATCAGTTGTTTTAAGTACTTTAGATAGAGATCATATTTTGGCACAGTATGATAGAAGTTTTAGTAGTTGCATCCTTCATTTGTTAATCCTTTTTTATCACAAATATTACTACTAATTATAACCACCTTTTGGAAAATTAGCACTATTTATCTATGCCATTGTGTCCTAGTTATAACCATCTATGGGCAAACTAGGGGCAATATTTTTTTTATTGAGTCTTGACATACCAACTTGCCACTTTCTTTTTACCATACTATGCCTTTTTTCCAATTGTGCCTATTTTGTTTGAATTGAATACTACTCTAGTCTAATTACTCCACTATAAGGGTGAAAATAAAATGACTTAAGGTCCTATTATAGGACTATGTAGGAAATGATTGATACTTTTTGAGGTTATCTCAGTCACCCCCTTGCCATACTCTCACCATTTTGTGAGCAACCTAAGTTTGAATGCTCTCACCATTTTATGAGAAACCTATGTTTAAATGCTCTCACCATTTTTCAAGCTTGAACCATTTAGTGTCTTGTGATTCTTGATCGAGTTGAGATACTTCAAAAAATTCCAAAAATATTTGTAAAATCATTATAAAAACCCAAAAACATTGACCATTTCTTTGCCTTAAGGATTTTGGGAACCCTTACTAAGTTACAATTAAAACACTTGTCACTTAGTTTCCCCAACCTTTTTGGCCTTTTATCTCATGTACTTGTCATTTTTCAAGACCATTCCTATTCTTATATCAAATCCATTATGTTCATTTTTATTAGTTATCACATTCTTCCCTTTCCCTGGGAGGACTACATTTGGCTTGAATTTTTTTATTGTATATTACATCCATAGAACTATGTAGGTAGAATCCACTTGCCTAGTGCATATGGAGACAATGCATCCACCCCCTTCCTTTATTTTATTCTCTTATTTTCTTCATTTGATAATTTGTCACCTATTTTTTAGGGGCAATGTTCCTATGGTTTCCATTACATTATTTATTTGTTTGTTTTTGCTTATTTTGTTTGTTTATCTACCTATTTGTTTGCTTTTAGCACTATTGCCTTGATTTAGTTTGTGTGTTCATTATGTGATTCCTTTCCTACACTTATACTCAAATCCATCCATATTCATATGTTTACATTGTCATCATGGTTTCTATCATTGGTGTATTATTTTCTATTGAGTATTAGATTATGGGAGTCAGTCCTTATGCATATTTCAGCCAAGTCCTCATGATGTTATACCATGATGCCTATCGACACATGCTACAACAAAACTTAGCTTCAAAAATTCTATTTGGCAATGGTAACATCAACATCTCTTTGGCACCAACATCCTGATTTAATCCCAATCATATCCCAAATAAAATAATTATCCACAAATAAATTTCCACCTTTATTAGTTTGGATGAGCATCTCCCTACTAGTAGGTTGTTCTAATTCATCATTACCCTCTATGTTAGTTATCATCATCTTCATCCAAATTTATCATGTTTGTCATAATCGATGTCTAATGATTATAACCACATATGGGAAAATCATTGTACACCTCCCACCTATATTTATCAATGATTATAACTGCCTTTGGACAAATCATTATGTTTTCACCGCTTTACATTTTCTACCCATACAACAACATGTTGTTATCTTATTTGTATATCCTAACTAGGGCAGATCCATCTTCTTAATGATTATAAACCTCTTTGGGCAAATCATTGTGTTATCATACCACGTTGCCACTATTAGGGTATAATGCTTATAACCACCTTTGGGCAAACCATTATACACCATCCCACTTATATTCTCAATGATTTTGACTACTTTTTTAAAATCATTGGATTTTTACCCCATCATCTTTCCTTTATTTGGTCCCCTCATTTTGCTTCTTATCAAGGACCATTTGCCAACTTACTTGTGCCAACCATTCCCTCAAGGGGGAAAACCATCATATAGTTAATTTATCATCATTGTAGTTATAGGCATACAGAACCTTTTCATTATTTAAGAAGATGTTACTATGCTTATAACTTGAAATTCCTTCCTAAATATGGGCAAACTATAGACACCTAAATCTGGCCACTGATGACCTCCAATTAGGCTTCTGACCAATTTCCACCAAAATGCACAATTTGGCCTAAAAACACTAAAGCACATTAAATGAGTTAAAATTAAAATATTCAATTGACAATTTTTGTTAGGTTATCACTAAATGGGTCAATGCAATTTATGGGCCAGCTAACTTTGATCAAATCATTTCAAGTCAAAATGCCAATTTTGCACCTGGGTGCTCTACATTGCTCTTTTATATCAAATTTCTTGTATGAGATGCATGTATTTGTTATTTGGTGTTGTAAACATCCTAAATGAGATAATGGATCCAATGCATCTAAAATTTACTTCCAATTCCAATCCAATCAAATTTTGGACCAATAACAAGGTAGTCTAACCAATTTGAGTAATTTGTGCACAAAGTGTTTAATCATGATTGAGAACTAATTAAAACAAATTAGAGATTAATTAATAATTCCATGGAAACTTGTTGAATTTTTTTTTATAGAAATGAATATTTAATATCTACATCATTAGGTGAACTCATTTCTTGAGAAGACATCTTTAGACCATAAATGCCACAAATATCAGGATTATGGGTCTCCCATGCCTCTTTATTACCTCTCATGCCTCATTAATGTCCCTTCTTCCAAAGTCATGATGAGGATAATTATGGATTTTAATTAAATAATTCAATTAATCCATGACCATACATATCAATCTTGAGATGGATGATCATGGTTGATTCTAGTCATTCTTGAAAATATATAAATAGAGAAGCCATGAACATCATTTTTAAGCTTAATTTTTGCAAAGTTACCATGTATAATTGATTCCAAGAGCACTCACATGCCAAATTTATGATACCAAAATATTGATCCAATCCAAGTCAAAGCCACGAGGTGCCAAGGAGAAGAGGAGATAGCCAAGCCTCCTTTGATGAAGACTTCATGAGCACAAGCTGAGCAAGCCACTATAACAAACATTTAGAGCATCTAAGGAAGGTGAAAGATTCTTGTTTTTATTTACTTTTTAGTTGTGTTTTTCATTTTTTTTTGTTAATAATATAACCCTAGTAGCTAGGCCTAGAGATGTATGCTAATTAGTGTGTTTTTATCAATTTGTTTGCATTTTTGGACTAACACAATACTAATCACTTCTCTTGAGTCAAATTACTATTTCACACCACCTAGTCCTAGTTGAGATCATTCACATTATTTGATGTGTGATGGTTGTATTCCTTAAACATACATATGTGTTCAAATAATACCCATGTCTCCCCCATTATGACCTCAAATGAAAATTGATTTTTTCTATATGCAAGCTTTATACTTGCCTTAAGGTAAATCTCAATGATGCTAACACTTTTTACCAACTACATGGACTCCTTACTTCTATTAATCCACTCTTTACTCAATTTGTCCTTCTTATTCTCACTATCTTTCTTTAAACATCCAATCTCTAGGTTTCAAGTAAATTATTGATTAAGATTAAATATAAATATATCTTGTCTTAGATGACCTTAAATTATGATATCCCCTTGGGTTTGGATTTGAAATTATATGTGTTTAATCATAATACTACCTAAACTACTCTAAAAGTTAAGGGTTTCAATAAAGGATTCCTCCACTTTACTATATATTCAACTCACTTCACATTGGATCCATTCACTCCTAAGGATCAATAACCTTTCTCTTTATCTTAGATAAGAGTTACCAAACTTTCACTATACAAATAGGGTACCTATAAGCCTTAATACAATAAGAGTCTTTATTCCAAAATTTGAGAGTCTCAAAACATTATTAAGGACTAATAACTTCCACACTATTGTGGCCACTAAAAAAACATAACTCCAAGCATCCCTACTTCTTTCTACCTCTTTAATTCATTCCCTAATATCCTTCAAATAGGGTAGACTACACTTCAAGGTTTGTACATTCTATATAATCAACATGCAATAGTCTGTTATGTTATTCATTTAATTCAAAGTCTCTCCATAGGCTTGTATAAAACATCATCCTCACTTAATGATTAACAATATTTTAAAAACTAGCTTCTATTCTTTATTACTCATTTGAATAAGCACACACAATCTTATTCTTGTGTGGACAAGGTATTTATTGACTCTCTACTAAGACTATTCATATGCATTTTCAAAGAAATTATAATATTTTAAAGATCTTACCTGACAATACAAGTGAAACAATCTACTAATTTTTCATAGTCCACAAGATATAGGGTTAGTGATCAACATTGAAACTGATTACTCATTTAATTCAAAGTCTCTCCATAGGCTTATATAAAACATCATCCTCACTTCAAATATAGTCCACAGGAGACTTTGAATTAAATGAATAACATAACAGACTATTGTTTAGATATAGTCCATAGGATATAGGATTAGTGATCAACATTGAAACTAATTTTTCATAGTCCACAGGATATAGGGGTAGACTGTGGACAATGTTGATTACTCAGTTTTATATTATATTCTCAACTAACAATACATAGCATTATAAGTGAAACAATCTACTGATTTTTCATAGTCCACAGGATATAGGGTTAGTGATCAACATTGAAACTGAGTCTCCTACATGGGAAGGCCTTAACCACTTATAAGAGGGCCTGTATGGGCTCAATCCATTAAACCACTAACATAAAGATTCACCACTCACTCCAATCCACTTACTCAAGGACTCACCACCTACCAAACAAATGCAAATACTTTAATTCCTCTCCCTTGACTGTGTTCTGTAGTCATTCTTTGGTTACAACATGTAATCACTTTCTCCTACAATATTACACCATTGATATTATGTTTAAGGTTTTAAGAAACTTCAAGTGAAACAAGAAATCAATACAATCATGCATATAGAATTGTTAACTTCTTTTCTTTATTCAAAGCCTTATTGTCTATTACATTACTATCCATTCTATGATTGGAGTTCTTTCTTGAGAGGTTTGTATGCACCTCATCTTCTCTATTTCTCCTTGTTATACTTGAAAATATCTTTATTCTTTTCCTCACCTCCCTCTCACTCTAAAAACTTAAAAATACACATATCATCTCTCTCTTTTTATACCAACTCCAACGTTGGTTGCTAAGTTAGTTACAAAACTAATTCTTTGTTTGCCAACCCAACTCATGGGTAAGGTTTACCATTCCAATTCATGACTTAAACTTTAGGAACCTAAATTATATAACTTATAATTACCCTACAACCAAATTTTCTCACTTGACTCTTGAAACACATAAAATGACCCTTTTGGACTCTTGAAAACATTTTGAATTTTTAAATTCCCTATTTTGAAGACAAAACACATAAGACCTATTTAACATAACTTTATGATTTCTAATGGATTCCAATGACATAATTATAGCACATGAAGCCTTTTACACACCTTGACACTCCACTTTGAATTATTTTGATCAATTTTTTCTATTAGTTCAAAAATAATGTTCTTTGGCTTGATGCTCCTGCATCATCTATGCATTCCATAAAACACTTACCAATTTATAACATCATGAGATGGAAAACCTTGAGTTCACTTTGCATGTTCCAAATATGAAAAATTCCCTAAGGGTTCCACATTTTTTATATCCAATCACCCCATACATGGAGAGTGGACATACTTCAAGTAGTTCCAACCTCCATCAACTCACTAAATCTTTTCCCATGAAATGCAAAACTGGAGTTCACATTGCACATTTTCAAATGTGCAAAGTGTACGTCAAGTCCCACTTCCTACCAAGTCTAATATTTTCATAGAGAGTGGACCTGATTCAAGTAGGTTCAACCTCCACCACCAACCACTCGAGCTTGCATTAATTTTAGGTTTTCCTATAAAATATAAGTCATTTTTTTAAAAGCATTATCATTTGTTAAGTTGTTAATTATGTTTTAGAGCTATGATAATAGACTTTTCATACAAGAAATATTTGATCCATGTGTTGATAAGTACCTAAAAATTCTATCCATACTGCATCTCAACCTTCCACATCACCCTTAGTTGTTACACGGTACTTTCCTCATGATGTTTTTCACCATTATCTTCCATTTTGAAGCTTTTACTAGTCATTTTAAAGTTCTTGTAAGTTTTTTAGATTGAGGTTCTCTTAGGGTTACTAGTTAGGGATTTGATTTAGGAGTTTTGTGTTATGTTAAATCATGTTTTTAGGATAATCTAGTGGTTCATCTTCAAAAAATTCATCTCAAATATTTTCCTCCCAAATCATCATTTGATAAAAACGCTCATTTTTCCCTCCAAGATTTTGCATTCAAAATCAAGGCTTCCTTGAACCGATTATTCCAAGTACATACTTCATATTCACAAAAAATAGTGAATATTCCATAAATATTCCACTAGCATCCCTGAGGACACTGGACCTACCTCAGGAACTTAAGAATATTTCAAGCCTCTAAGCCTTCTAGGAGAGTGGACATGCTCTAAGCACCTTCCACTTCCACTAGAGATATAACATGCCTCAAGCACTTTTGACCCCCGTCAACTCCCAAAGCACTATGGAGAGTGGATGTGTATTAAACATGTCCCACATTTGCTAGAGATTTCATAACCCTCAAGCACCATAGATACTGGATGTTCTTTGAGCACCTCCATGTTTTGCCAGAGAATACAAGTGATCCAAACACCTGTAGGTTCTACCAACTTTCACAGTTGGTTTCTCACAAGCAATAAATTCAATTTCTATGCCTCCAAAGGAAATGAAGTTCAAATATAAGGTCCCTCAAGTGACTTCTTGTTTGGATTCTAATATGGTAGAGATAATAGATAATAATTTACATCATAATGACCTAGGAGATTTTTGGGCTAGGATAGGTGTAGATTTCAAAAGTGACTAGATCCAGAGTATCTATGAATTTATTTTACCATAAGATGTAACCTTTCCTCTATATTTTTATAGCCTTAAGTTTGTATTTATAATGGCCCAACATTATGACCCTAATAGAAGATAAGTCTTCACTACTAAGGGGATAAAGTTCTTGATCTTGACCCTAACTTTATCAACATTGTGTTTGACATTATTGAGTATGAAAGTTATCTGGATAAAACTCCACAAACATCAACATAGTTCTATGAAGATAAAAATGATGGATGTCAAAATATTATTAACAAGCAATGGCTCAAGAATCCCAACCATTACTCCACCAGATTACCCAAGACTATATATAGATCTGATTTCATAGAGGAGGTGGGAGATATTATAACACTTCTACATAGAGTCACTAGCAATCCTAATGCCAAGTATTATCAGGACTAGATGTACCAGTATATCTAGATCATCAAATAGAATAAATAATAAATACATTGGGCTCAATTAATAAGTGATTCCCTCCATAACTAATTGATGAAGGTGTAAATAACCAATAAGTTTTATATGACATCATATATTGTCTATATCTTGGCAAAAGTAAGATTGTTCCTAGGCTTAAATACAATGCCTGAAGAAATAACTAGAGTATATAACTACTACCCTGATCTCATACTACAAGCTAGTAAATATTAATTAAGGAGAGTTAATGATGCTTTCATCTACAAAATCATCATCATGTTTGATCAAGAGCTTGGGAAATTAAGGTTCTCTCAAGTAGACAAAGATGAGATTACTAAATGGGTTTCCTTCTTCATATAGTTCCCCACCTACTCCTACATTAGGGTATTCAAGTTTAGTGATTGTGTTTACACACTCCTGTAAGTGATATATGAGCATTTTTTTAGTTGGTTAGGCAACTTGTGGATACACACAAACTCCTTTGCTATAGACACAAGTTAGGGATATGTTTCCCTATTTCAATTGGTCATTACACATGCCAATATCTATTTAAGTCCAAAAATGTAGAGGTAGAGATGTGCCAATTTATTATTATCACTTAGATTTTTACCCTTTGAGGATATGAAAAATCTCTCCTCATCCAAGTGACATAATGGAAACACCTCTATTCTTGTGGGTAGCCTAAGGATGAGGTGAATCTCAAGATAGGGCTAATTATCTTGATGTACCACTTTGGATTACTACTACACCTAAACTTTAGGGGGAAAGGGAGAGAGATAACTAAAAGAAAACTATCCTAAGGGAGGTGATACACTAAATAGATTGATGACTTCCAACTAGTTTCATGTTATACATGAAATCAAGGGACAAACTGAACATACACTACTTCAATCTACATCTTCTCACATCAATGTTACATTATGAGGTTATGGATGAATGTGCAAAGCCATGAGGACTAGACAAGAGGCATTGAATGGCACTAATGAAAATACTAACTCAATAAATCCTTGACATTTCTTATAAAACTTCACATGGCCTAAAATTAGAAGCTTTCTAACTATAAATAGGATGTAAGAATGAGACAACATGTTAAGGAATCCATAGTCTTCACTAAGAGAGATATAACATTCAAGTAAAACACACTAATAATAGTCATGAAGAGGTAAAAATCAGTATTTTTATTTATAAAATGGTATGAAAATGAGCATGGCTTCACCATACTCAAGTGGAGCATAAATTATAATGCTAAAATGGCTAGTTCTTATAGAACCTGAGAGAGAGAGGAGAAGAGATAAGTACAAGGATAACAAGGAAACTTGTCAAGATAATATAATTAGTTAATTATGTATGATAATATCATGTGGGATGAACCATGCAAGGTAAAGAGGAACAAGTGTCTATCCAAGTCATCAAACTCTTGTAAAATGGTATTAAATTCCTCACTCTAGCTCAAAAAAACTACCTTCATGATTATCCCTATTTGAACATCCTATAACTAATTATGGATAGGTATGATGATTTTTATTAATGTTAAGGGTTACAAACATGCCTCTCCATGCAATGGTTATAGGCCTCATCATCTAAAATTATTCTAAAATAAGTTATCATCATCTGTTGTAAAAAAACTCACCTTCCATGCACCCTGCACACTTGGCCTCAAATTTGGATTTATTTGCTCATTAAAATCCATAATATGGAGTGGATGAAAATTTTCAAGACTATCCATTACTTATAAGCATTAGGTACACATTAAAATCACCCAACATGAGGTTTTCCACCCTTCTCACTAGCTTGTCCACTATGTTAGTTTTGACTGGCTGAGATGAGATATATTGTTTGGAAACTTAGGAGTTTATTATTGGAATTAAATAACCATAGGTAATTATTAAAATTCTTAAACTTACCTCCAAACTTGATTTCATCTTTAGATTCCTTTTGTAGTCTACACAATGCATAAAACTATTAATAAAAGACTATTTTTTACCCTATCCATACAAGTATGTACAAATAAAAGTATGGGAGGGAGCCTAAGTGAGTCCTATAAATTTTATAATATCATTCATGAGAAAACTATTCCATTAAAATGCATCTCCAGCTTCATTTCTCCAATAGAGTCTTGACTGAGGGTTTTCAAGGGTTTTAAGCTTATTTTGACTCTTAAGGTTTGTTCATAGAGTTATGATGTTAAATTTGCAGATAAATTCCAATGAAATTCTCTTAAATACCCCTAATAACCTTCCCAAACTCCTTTATCTTCCATTCAATGCCTCATGAAAGATATGAGCATTTGAACCTCTCCTATTGAGCTTGTTTTCCTCTTTTACTGCATTCTTGAAAGAATTTTGAGTTAAAAAGTGGATTCTTGATGATTTAACTAAATTATAAAATATTTTTTTACCTCTATTAATACCATAATAAAATTCTCAAATGCATTTTAATCCTCTAACAATGTTAGAAAGGAAGTTGGCCCCTCATTTGAACTTTAGGCATAATTATGCTTAGTAACACAAGTTGTCCTTAAAACCCAAAATGGATCCTTATGGATTCAATTAAAATATATATTATTTAAAACTTTTTATATGGCTAAAAAAAATTCTCCAATATATTTTTAATCACACTTAAGGATAGAAATGAAGGTGATCTCTTGTTTGGGTTCTAGGCCAAAACCCTACCTTTAGACCTGTCTATAAACTTAACAATCTAGACCCTCTTGCTTGTTCTCTTCATTTATTTAGGTGTCATTAATCTTTTTATATATGTATCTCAACCTATAATGCCTTTAAACAATGTCCCCTTATCCCCTAGTTCATCCTTTATCCTTACTTCCTTCAAAACTTCACAATTTACACTCTAGGGAAGTGCCCTCTATTTGAGACAAAAGAAAGGGCACTTACCCAATTTATACAGACAACTTAGATATTTGAGTGGCCTATTAAATTTTTATGGATGTCATAAAAAAAAATTATTCCTTGGTTCCAATAATATATCCTTTAAAATCATGAAAAACCAAAATAGACTTTGTGAAGATAAACTATGCAAGGTTTGGAAGGATGAATGTGTTTTGCTCCAAAACTTGTTCTTATACGTATTAATGATTATTTTAGCTTGATAAAATGTTTGTAGATAATTTTAGGGTATATTATAATCATTTTATTCTTATTTTTAATAAATTTTAATCATGCTTATGCATTATCAACTTTCATATCTCACTCCTTAACTCATTGTTTTTCACAGTCATCTATAATGGTTGCAGGTGAAAATTGGCTTAAAAAACCCTATGTAGGCTTGTTTCACACATATAAAATCCTTTGGAAGTAATTATGGCTCCAATTAAGGTGTTTATAGGCTTCATTTATCATGTTAACATTCCCTTAACCCTTACCTACACTTTGAGCTCACCAAACTGAGCTTTCTTTGCTTTTAATTGAGAAACCCTACCTTTTGATGACTATTGTAGGTGAATTTTATTATTTTGACCTTAGCCATGATTTTTTAAGACTTACATTTAGGAATAATAATAACCTAACACCTACCTTCACCTTGGACTCACCTTGGATGTCTAAAACACCATCAAACACATACTCAAGTCATTACCTACCTACAATAAGCTAAATGTATTTGTTTGCTTTGAAGGATACCTATGGGTATATGTGAGGTTAAAATAATATCACATTATCTTATTTAAATTATCCCTTCTAGTGATAAATTGTCTTTTCAACTATTAGGAACTACACAAATCATGAGAATAAGATACAATCTTACAATCTTTTGTTAGGCCTTGAAAGAGAGAGTATGGTTGTAGATAATGGCAAGCCTTAGAGACCATTTAAAATTGAAAGCTACTAATAATATGACACTTAAGGCCTTATTTAACCTTGATAATCATCATATACCTCTTGAATCCTCTTAATACTACCATTAGCTTTCATACTCTATAATGTGACCACTTTCTCAAGTCTGAGCATCAGGGTCCACCTCCTCAACCACTAACATGCAAGTCACCCACCTTGATTTTCTAAAAATAACTTGTCTAATTCATGTTGTGAGCCATTACATGAGTGAGTTATAATTAGGATACCTAGTTCACATGTTGTTGTAACTCTCTGGCCTTGTTTATAAGAAGAGAGGAGTAAAGAGGTGAAATCCATTTGTAATCATGATCAAGAGCTTGTGTATCTAGGAGTTTATTTTTACATGTCAATCATCATCATCAATCCAATGAACCAACTACCACATCAAAGATTAAATTTTCCAATACTTCTCCATCAAATTTTTAGGCACTATTACTCTATCAAAATTGAACTAGATTCCACTAATAGTTCAACTACCTTAACCATCCACCCAATCAACTTATGGTATGGCAAGTACTTGTTTCTCAGTATTCATTCACTTTATTTTTATTTCACAATCAACCTAGGTCCTACCCATCTCTCAAAATCCATCTTTTAGATCTTGTTAGCCAACATTTTTACCAACCCAGATCCAAACATAGTAACCATCGATGGTTGTCTCAATCACCAATGATATATCTAACCACTGATGGTCACCTTGATTGTTGAAAGTTACCTTAATCACTGATGGTCAGCCTGACCACCGATGATCACTATGGCAATAAAAAATAGCAAGATAATTTCACCTACCTACCCCTAATCAAACCTAATTCTCTATGTTCCTTATTATTCATAGACCCCTTTCTAAGTTTTTGAAGCATACCCCAACCCTATAACACTAGTATTAATTAATTTATCACTAATTTAACTATTTCTAGTCTATTTTCTAAGTAAGAATTCTTGTATTCAATTTCATTATATTTTATTTATTGATGTAATTACTTTCTTTTCTATTTTATAAACTTAATTATTTAAAATATGTGTATTGATAGCCCTTAAGGAAGACCTTACTTCTAGGATATAGCTATCGCTAGGAAATCCACTCAACTATCTATCTAACAAACAAGTTTTATTTGATGTTTTCTTATCTATAGGTCATCCTCTCAAGCCAAAGAGGAGCTCTTCACAATCTTCTGATTCAATGTGTGCAATATCAATCAGGTTTTTCAACCACACCCATACTTAGTTTCTTCTTTTCTCTATTTATAATAATAAGTAAAAATTCATTGAAACATTTTGGTATGCCTGGTGGGACCCTTGTGTCTTTACTTGGGTTCTTATTTGCTTGAATTATCTCTCTATTCTATGCTCATCAACAAAATCAAAATTTTCTTTTGGGCTTAAAATTAAGTACATACATCGACTACTTGAAAGTTTAGTTCACATAGCTTAAAAGGTAAAGTAATATATTGTAGATTCACTCTTTATTGTACACACTAAACAAAACCACTTTCACCAATTAAACATCAAATAAACTTGAGACAAGGCCTGACTAGGATTTCATCACATAGCGGTAACCTTACCCTTTCTTGTAAATCCCACTTAGAGGTCATTACCAGGGGAGAACCAACTCAGATCTCTAGTTGAGTATAATCCCTAGATATTAATATATTAGCTGAGCACCTGACACCCGTATCACTATGGTGTGTGAAGTGAGGGGGTAAGCCCCAATACCAATCCATGTATTGATTCTAATATAGATTTTTTGAGTGCCTAAACACAACCTGAAACCAATCTTAGACTTCTTCTCTAGTACCTGCTCTACACACCAATTTTAGTCACACATCTTCTTAAGGTATACTTTAAAAATGAGATTAATTAAAAATTTATGGCTTAGCATATATTTTAGAGTGTGATTTTATTTCTTTTCTCATTTTATTGTCTTCTCTTTATTTGAGTAGTGAGGTTATTTGTGCTTTCTATCTCCCCTTTCTCGTATGGTTCTCACTTGCCAGTAACAAAGAGACCTTGTAGAGAAAAACCCATCACTAAGCCAACCTACCTCTTTTACCTCTTCATTCATGGACTAAATTTACGATAAAATAGACTCTCTTCACCCCTTGGGAAGTCCTACTTCCATCAGGAGGTTCCTTAAGGAGATGCAAATTTTATTTCTTTCCTACATAACAATCCTATATCCTTACAACATTATCTTACAACTATGTCTTACTGTATCTTGAGTTTAACCCCACCCATAGATCTACCTTATGGCATGCCTCTCCACCTCATGGGGAGTACCTCCATTTCCATGGTCATAACTCAAATTTTAACTACCCAATCCTTCTCATCAACTAATAACCCCTTTGAGACTACCATAGAAAACCAACCAACCCAAGATAATGTTTCCCTTATACCTTCCACTCCTACCAATCACTCCTCCATAATAGGATTACCTACTTATAATACTACCAACCTTCCTTTAGCTACCTCAAATCCATCTACCACTACTCCACTTCAAATCCTTTTGGTGTCCATACCCTTTACCTTACCACATATTAGTACAAGGGTCACCACCCTTCCATCTATCACCAACCCAAATACCACTCCTATCCATCAAGTACCCCATGGACCAACCTTTGGCTGAATCCCTAATCTATAAGGGCATGTACCCACTACCCAACCACCTACATCTACCTACCCTTATTTATCTTCTACCCAACCATTGGCATCCACTTACTAATATGTTGAAACCTCTCAACCTTCTACCCACTATCAACATGTCTCCCAACCACCACAACAGTATGTATCTTACAACCTATTGGGTGCTCAATCCCAAGTGAACCTAATGAATATTATTATGGACAAGATGACCACCTTGGATTCATCCATTTTGGGTGCTCACAACATCTTATCATATGACTAAATATGTAATGATCCCATCCATCCATCCATACCTATCAGGCCATATCCTCCCCAATGGGAACTTCCCAAGTTCTCTAAATTTCAAAGGAGGATACCAAATAACACCTTAGGGTATTTAGGCATGCTTTTTATCTCATCACCTATGATGATGCCCTTCTTCTCTACACCTTCTACATGTCTCTAACTGATCTAGAATTGGATTGGTATAGTTCTATACCTAAGCACTCCCTTTTCTCTTTCACCCAACTGGCTCAAACCTTATTTGACCACTTTTTGATCAATATCTCCAAGAAAGTTTGTATAACCAACCTCTACTATATCTGGTAGTTTTAAGATGAATCGATTACTAATTTTTTAGCTCATTGGAGGAGCATGATTAACTAACTTTCCTTTTCTTTGCCTCAATTTGAACTCATATATTTCTTTTCTTTGGCATGTGCCAAGCATATCTCCTCTAAAATATGTGTCCAAAGCTTCCAAACCTTTGATGCAAATTTTACCATGGTGTGTAAGTTGGAGAACTGAGCCATTGATGAAGGAAACCTAAAACTCAAAAACAAAAACTCAACCAAAGAAACCAATGAGGCCTTTTCTTCCAAGATAAACAACTACTCTAATACCAAAACCAAGAATAAGGGAATCATGAATGTGGTTTTACTTAAAGCCGCTCCTCTACCTTCTATCAACCAATCTAATCCTCTAGTTCCTCAAAGAAAAACATGAGGGACCAAGCCTAAAACAACCAAAAGTAATTCACTCCACTTGGAGAATCCTATACTTCCATCTTGGAGAATTTATTGAAATCAAACACCATTCAAATTATTCCTATCAAACCTCATTATTTTTACTCTTCTCATCCTACATTTAGTTGGTACAATGAGAATGATCTATATACCTTCCACTAAGTGATAAGACATTATGTCAATAGGTAAAACACATTTAATATCCTTGTCTAATCCCTCATTGATAAGGGGGAGCTCACATTAGACAACCCTAATGCACCATCAAACCAAGCCCTTGACATATTTAGGCAACCCTTCCCAAACCATGCTCCTACAAATAATGAGATAAACAACATCAAGTGCTCTCATGATACACATATGATTAACATGGTCCTTAATGAAATCATTACCAAACCACCTAATCTTTAATCTTTTGATTCTTTATTATCTATTAATATAGTGTACTTACCTCCCCTTCCTTCAAACACTCAAATTAAGGAAATACTATCCTTTCTTCTCCACTTATTGAGGTAGTGGATCCACTAGCCTCCCTTTTAACTGATATACCAGAACAACCAACCATCAAAGCCTCACCTTCACCTCTAACTACTGAGAAAACCATTCCCCCTTAAAGATCATTCCTAAGGAGGAAAACCCCATGTATACTCCTCCCACTGAGGAACCACCTATCTCAACATTACACCCTTTGATTGAGGAAGAGGATGAGGTTACCATCCCTTTGTTTCTGCTTAGGGGATTATATTTTAGGTCCACTATTTAGGGAATCAAATTAACTTACACACTAGTCTCTAAGATATTGAAGAAATTAGAATTTATCTCCAACCCTAACATATATCAAGCCACCTTATGGAAATAATTAGGTTTACCTTATATCACCAAGTAAGAACCTCTAACCATACCTTTAGTACACCAACCCACCACTTCTGATATCTAAAATTTTACCTTACCAACCAAACCAATAAAAACCTTTACTATTCAAACAATCCCTCAACTATCCAAGGATCCTAAATCCCAAGTATCTAAACAAACTAAACCAATCAAGAACCTTTGCACCTTCCCCATACCAAACCTTAGTCATCTTTTAGTGAAGGTGGAGCTTGTCTTACCATAACTAGCAACCAAATGCTAGACCAAAGCAACCAAAGAGGTAAAACCACACAAAGGATAGAAGGCCTAAATTATGCCTCCCTCAACCTTACCCTCCATTTTTGGGCCTCATCCCTCTACCTTGTGTAGGAATCTAATTTTCTCTACCAAAACCCCACCACCTCTTTTGGTTACACCTTTGTAGTTGCTCTCTGATGCACCTCTTTTCACCTTGCCAATAATACCTAAGCTATCTACCTTAGGATCTTCCACCTCTAGCTCAAGAACCTCCTTGCCTAAATTGAGGTCATCAACCAAGCACACCACCCTACCCAAAACACCTACTACCAAACCTATATCCAAACAACCTACTACTTCAACCATCAAAATAAAGACCACTACACCTCCACCACCTTTATTCGAGTCCTACTCAACCATTCTCCATAGGTTATTACAAAATGATCATTTAGCCTTACCTCTCATTAGACCTTTTGACCCTCTTTCTTCCAAACCCATCTAGTTCAATGACTACCACATGTGTTCTTATCATAGGACACCTGACCATGACATAAATCACTATAAGGCTCTCTAAGTCAGTATCCATCAAATCTATGATGAGTATTATCTATTAACAGGCAAACCTATTATGGCCCCCATACCAATCCAACCAATAACCATACTTGACCAATTTTTACCTACTCCCCTACTCTCATCTAAAAGTGAAGATGAGTTTGAGCAGTCTATTACCTCAACCTCTCCTTTTATCCATACTATTAATGTGGTCATAAGATCACAACATAAATATAAGAGGAAGGATAAGGTCTCCATTCCTTAGATTTACCCCTCCTCAAACTCCCAACTAACCTACACCCAACTTTCTCTATCCTTGACTAAACCCAAGGCGTCTGTCTCAGGTGCCTCCCAATTTAACCCCTTAAAATCCATCAAGAGAGTTATCCTCAAGAAACTTCACTAGACCTAGATGAAGATGAGATTGTATAAGTTTATATATACCTCTCCCCATCACCATGAAGCACTAATAGAGGCTTTGAAATCCATTTATATCCAACTCGAGGACCCCCAACCTCTAGTAGCCCTTATTAGTGCCCTTCAAATTTCCAACCTTGTTACCTTCAAGGATTCAGAAATACCTTCCATCCACCCCCAAAGAACTAGATCCCCCTCTCTTTATTATTTCTTACATCAACCAAACCCACATTAAGTAGGTCATGATTGATGGGGGAGATAACATTAACATCATCTCATCTCTTGACTATAACCAACTCAACTTACCAGATAATGTCATGTTTGAATCTTCAGTTGTCCTTCATTCCTTTAATGATACCATCACCACTACCTTAGGAAATGTCATCCTTCATATCCATTTAGGACCCTGCATGCTCCCTAAACTTTTATATGTTGTACAAGGTGACTTATAATACAACATTTTTTTTGACAACCTTGGATTTGCTTCATGGGTTGCATTCCTTCTACTCTCTACCACTGAATTATGTTTGAGCATGAAGGCTAGGTCATCACCATCCAAGCTAACCCAATTACTTTCTCAACATGTAACATGACCTATCACCCTAATGATGCCCTCATACCCCCATCAAAATACCCTCAACAACTAAAAACCAACCTTCAACCAATAAAGTAGATATCATATCCCCTTCTATTGATGAGGCATCAACTAGTTCCTCTATACTTTCACACCAAATCCCCATCATAGACCCTTTAGAATACACCTTACATTTCCTTTCATTGGGGGAGTATCACCTTTTAGCACTTGACACTTTCTATACTCCTCATTAGTATGGGTAACTTACCAGCCAGTCGAGATATGACCCCAATGTTGGGACTATTATTCCCTTTGGACCTCCCCACCATCAGACTTATTTTATCTATAGGGGACTTGAAAAATCCATTGGTGATTCTACTACCTCTCTTCCACCTTGACCATTCACCACCAGTTTTTCCTACCTAGATAAACTAAGCTTCACCAAAACATACCTCCATCCATGTGCTTGAAAAGGCTTCAGTCTTAGGTAGTATGGCCATGGCCCACATCAATTGGTCACCATCCAAACTAAGAAGCCACATGAGAAGCATGGAATTGGTTTCATATTACCTAATAAGAAAAATTCCAAATACTCATTGTTACCATTATTAAAGAAGATGCCCTTTCCTCATTGACCTCACCTCCACTTGTATGTGATGATGATGACATCATCCCACCCAAATTTTTTCATTAACATTGTCAGCCTTAGACCCCTAACTTATTATAAAGAGGGGGTGACTATAACCATCCCTTTGATCCATCCTAATATGATAGGAAAAGACTCTCCTATAATTAACACTATCTAGTGCTAGGATGATGATTCTATCCTCACCTATCTTGGTGCTCTAAATTATTCAATCCATAAATCCATTCCTCCTAAGACCTTAACCATGTTGAATGAATCCACTACAAATATCAACCTAGACACTTTGGATAACTCTCACATTGTCAAAATCATCCAATCATTTAATTTGAGGAACTTTGGGACTTCCCTTATTTCCTCTAAGATCGTAGCATAACCTTTGTTTGGTCTTATAGTGATATGCTTAGAATTGACCCTACCATTACTACCCATAACATAGTCACTCACCATGATGCCAAACCTATTAAGTAGAATCTTCAATGTATGCATACTCATATAGCCCTTCTTGTCAAAGAAGAGATTCATCATCTTCTATCTATCAACTTGATTTAACCCATTAACTACCCCCAATGGGTCTCAAATGTTGTACCTATCACCAAAGCCAGAAGGGGACTATGCATTTGTGTGGAATTTCATGACCTTAACCTTGCTTACCCCAAAGATGACTTTTCTTTACTAAGTATTGATCAGCTTGTTGATCTTACAGCTAGCCATGAGATGTTATCTCTCCTAGATAGGTTCTTGGGTTACAATCAGATCTTAATTTCTCTTTAAGATCAACATAAAACCACCTTTACCACCCATGGGGAGCCTTCTACTATAAAGTCATGCCTTTTGAGTTAAATAATGCTAGTGCCACTTGCCAATGTGCCATGACCTATATCTTCCATGACCTCATTTATAAGATTGTTAAGGGCTATGTGGATGACCTCCTCAAAAAATACAAACTCCGAAAGGATCACTTGGTTTTTCTTAAGATCATCTTTGAATGCCTCATCCATTACCATGTTTGCCTTAACCCTAAGAAGTATATTTTTGGGGTCTTATAAGCAAAGATTCTTGGTTTTATTATCTCCCTTCATAGAATTGAAGTCAATCCCACTAAAATTAATGAAATTATAGACATGCTTCCTCCAACCAACCTTAAACAACTCTATATTCTACAGGGAAAACTTCAATCCATTCATCATTTCATTTATTAGCTTTCAAACTGGTGCCAACCTTTCCACCACCTCATGAAAAAGGATGTCTCTTTTAAGTGGAATAGTGATTGATAAAAGGCCTTTGATTCACTCAAAGAGTACCTTTTATCTCTACCTATCCTCACCCCTCCTAAGGATGATCAATGCCTTTACCTTTATATCTCTACCATCGATCATTCCCTAGGGGCAATACTCTCTCACCAAGATAAACAACATAGATAGAAATCCATATACGATATTAGCCACATGTTTATGGATTATGATATTTAGTCTACCTATACTAAGAAAATTTGCTTAGCTTTAGTCTTCATGTCCACCAAACTTTTCCACTACCTTCTTAATCAAAAAAACTATGTCATAAATAACACCAACCCACTCAAGTACATGTACTCTAAGCCATACCAAAAATAATGTATCACCAAGTGGATCATGCTCTTAGTAGAGTTTGATGTTGAGTTCCTTTAGTAGAATTCCATTAAAGGGTAATTTATTACTAACCAATTTGCTAAATCACTATTAGTAGACAGCCAACCCCCTCCTCTTGAGTTCCTCAATGAGTCCATCATGGCCCTCTCTCAAAAAGATTTCACCTATCAAGTCACCATGTTATTTGAAAAATCAAAATGTCAATGCATTGGGGGAGTAGGTATCATCCTTATCCCCTTTGATGGTGAATCTCTACCTTTATCTTTAAAACTTGATTTTGAATGTACCAACAATATGGTTGAGTATAAAGCCCTAGTGATAGGCCTTTAGACTGCCTTAGCCTTAGGAGTCAAAAAAATCAACAACTTTGGTGACTCCAAAATTATGGTCAATCAAATAAATGGCTCTTACCAATGTAATAATGATGTCTTGAAATAGTACAAAAAACTAGTTGACAAACTCTCGGCATCATTTGAACACTACTACATTTAGTCGACCCTACAATCTACCAATAAGTTAGTTGACACCATAGTTTCTCTTACCTCTTAGATACCATCCATACCCTCAAAATATAAGATATGTATCATTATCCATAGACTAACCCAACCTTCCTATGTCAAACTATATTCTCCCACCATTTTTAATGTCGAGGAGACCCAACTTGACCTTTGGTATTAGCAAACCTTTGACTATCTCAACCTTGGCATATTTCCTTCTATTCTCTCTAAGAAGTCTCAAAGAGAATTTATCTAGAGTACCTATAAGTATACCATTATGGGAGGAATTCTATATAAGCACAACTTTAAAGGCCTCCTCTTTCGTTGCCTATGTAGTCGTAAAACCTCTCAAACTATCAATGAAATACATGATGGCATCTATGGGGGACACTTTAGCATCCTCACCGTAGTAAGTGCATCCTTCATCTTGGCTATTAATAGCCTACCCTTAACTAGGATTGCTATGATTATGTGAAAAGCGTGTCAAATGTCAATAACATGCTAATTTGCATCATGCACCTAGTCACAATCTTTATGTTTCTAACAATTTTTTGCCCTTTTCAAAATGGGGTTTGGACCTCATCAGTGAAATTAACCCTCATTCCTTATAGTAACACCATTTTATCATCATCATGACTGAATATTTTACCAAGTAGGTAGAGTCTATTCCTTTAGTGTCCACCAAAGTGGATAAGATTGTCAACTTTATCAACCATCATATCATCTGTAACTTTGGTGTTCCTCATAATATTATCATTGATAATGGTAAATCCTTTTAAAAATAATCAAGTCTAGGATCTATGTGACACATTCAACATTAAGTTAAGCTCCTCACCCTATCATCCTCAAGAAAATAGATAGGTAGAAGCCTCTAACAAAAATCTTAATAACATGCTAACTAGAATGGTTAATGCATCTAGTCAGGATTAGCATTTGCACATCCCCTTTGCCTTATGGGTATATCATAAAAGCATTATAACCCCTATGGGTGATACACCTTTATCTATTGTTTTTACATTAGAGGCTATCTTGCCTCTCAAAGTCTAAATCCCATATCTTTGCATATCTTTTCAAGATCTCATTTTTTAGAGTGATTACCATCAGTATTGTCTAACTCAACTAGAGCTACTCAATGAGCATCATTTATAAACCCTTACCCACCTCCATATATATCAAGAGTGCATCAAGAATGCCTATAAAAAACACCGTAAAGTGTAAGAATTCAATATCAGAGACCTCATCCTAAAATAAAACCAACATGTCACTAATATGGAGAAAATCAAGTAGGGAAAATTTACTTTCAACTGGCTTAGAGCTTATATCATAACCCAAAAGTATGGATCAGGAGCTTACTAATTATCTTCTATTGAAGGCCACCTAGAACATGAGACCCTCAATGCTTCACATCTGCATCCATTCTTTTTTTAAGAAGGATTATGATCACTTTTTATCTAATTTAAGCTCATACCTTACTATCAATCTACATTCCATCTCCCTATTTATTATAATCTTTCTGCATCGATCAACTTCCCATATACAACAATAAAAACAAAATACCCTTGTTCAAAATCACAAAAAAGAAAACTAATCTTGAAAGCCACAATTGGCTCTAAAATAGTAGAATAAAGTTAAAGCTATAATCGAATTTCACAAGTAGACTTCTTGCATCAATCAATCTGCATAGTTTGGCATAGGTTTGTTTATCCTAGTTCTTTGGACACCTACAAAAGAGGCAATTTAGTCTCAAAAAGGTTTCATTTTTACCCATATTCCATTTACATTATATAAAAGGGATTCTAGAGCTTACTTGACATTATGTGGTCAAGACACCTTTTTAACCTACTAATGTATGCTCATGTGAAGAATTTGAAGGGCTTATATTCATTAAGCCAATCCACTTCAATTTTGTTGTCTAGTCCTCATCAACAAAGAAGCATCATGCCCTCTTCTTATCTTATCATGACTAGTTGATGTTTTCGTGATGACGTTTATCTCTTGATTATATTCTTTAGTCTCCTATCTAGTGTTGCTAATTATAAAACCTTATGTGTTTTATCCTAGAAATTAATGAGTATATCCATATCAAGCATGATAATCACATCTATAAGCCATTAAAATAATCAACCATTTTCCACTACATGTCAAAATTGAAATAATGCAGCATATACTCATTAAGGTTTGGCATGTCATAAGAAACCATAGGCATAACTATAAATCAAAATCATTTCAATCTTAGATAAGCATCCATATCATAAGTAATATAAACATCACACCATAATCATGAAGCATTAAACATCAAACCATAAACCATAAACCATGAACATAAGCATAAATAATGATCATATGTATAACTCATGAGTCAAATAGCATAATAATGTGTATAAGAAGATAGACATGTATCTCTCAAAATGTACATCTCACCACATTAGCTCATAGGCTAGAATCAAAATGATATACAAAATGTCATAATCTATCTATATTTATACCCTAGGGGTACCACTTCATATTAGAACACTATTGGATCTTGGTGCCTACCCACCTACTATACCTACCAATCCCCTAGTTGCCCCTATCTACCTAGATATTAATTGTTTCCCACTACCCTAGTGCCACCACAATGGTATCACCTACCAAGGTAGCCCTATACTCACCCCATCAGGGCTCATCTAGACACTATGTCAAAACTATGGCCTTGTAGTACTGTAGCTCCTCCACCATAGCTAGGGATCATGTTGTGGGGGTAAAACTCAATGGCCCTACCTATGCCATTGCTACTCCTCTTCCTCTCTACCTTAGAGAGTCCCTCTCTTAGGTCACCAAGCCTAAATAGGTCCTGACCTGATCCTTCTCACTTGTGATGGTATCAAGATGACCCTATAAGGTAGCAACCTAACCCTGTAGTGTAACAATCTAGCCTTATAATATGGCCACCTACCCCTATAAGATGGCCACCTACTCCTACCTATCCATTATGGCTAGCCAAATCTACAACCATTAGCCTCACACCTCCATCATCCCCACCAATATCTATAGCTACATATATGGACTAACACCATGCCAAGTGTCCATCTATAAATTTGGCATTATGTATTGGTGCCCTAGATGATAATTCCTCATACTCTAGAAAAGTAAGCATAAGATGTGGCTCTAGCAGTAAAATCTTGGAGTCCTCTATCTTACACCTAGAGAATGGGCATGAAATAACCTATACCAGGTCAAACTATCAGTGTACCCTATCAAAAAAAATTATATCCACCTCCCCATCTCACCTACTGAGTATCCATTTATAGCTATGAAGGGAGAGTGTATGTCTCCTATACCCTGGCCATATTAAAAACTAGACTTATGGCCTCACTTTTCAAAGTGATGTCTCCTATCACAAGTGCACACTTAAACCATTCCACATCATGAGCACCACCTCCTACACCTAATGCAATAGATTCACCCCTCCATCACATGAAGCTAATGGGGAAGTCAATATATGTTAATCTTACCCATGGCAACCCCACTGCCCTTAGCACCTTCATGTGTTCATAGGCCCAATAATGAAAAACCAGGTTAATGTTGATACCATATCTCATGTGGGTCCTAAACCCCCATAATTCCTTTTATATCTATAATAGTAAAATAAGAACCCAACCAAATACAATCTACCCCAATAATAACTTAACTAGAACCCCCAATATCAAATAAGGAAATCTCTCATTGCTTGAGTTGGGAAGCCCAAAGCATGTCACAGCAATCATGAGCATGGTCATCAGTCTCCTCTTAGCTAGAGCCCTTTTATAAAACAAGCTATACCTAAATCTACCAATATACCATCTAACCTAGTCACTCTCATCTCTATATAGTAGCTCAATATGATCATCCTACTCCTCTCACTCTATGTGGTATATCAGATCACCATGGAGTGGAAGTCAAGTAAACCTATGAATGTCATCGAGTAGGATAGTCATCTCCCTAGTTAGTAGTAGGAAGGTGCTCATAGTAGGATCCCATCTCTTGATGAGCACTATGACCATGGATGCATCTAAATGCACATCCTAATAATGCCTCATCACTCCTAACCCCACCTCCTCCATGTGGGCCTAGTTTACTGGGGTCATCCCCTACTAGATCTCAGTAAAGATATATGACACTCAATCATGCCTCTATATATACTCCATATCCTACACCAAAATGGAAACATGACTTAGTTAACTACACTATTATTATCTACCCTACCTTTTATGTACATGACCTATTTCCTTATCCACCTTAGCCATCTACCTAACACCTGCTAACTATGTTTTCTAGACACACAAGATTACACCTAGCAAGTGATCACATTCTACTTTAGCATCTTTTGTTTCACTTTTCATACCTCTCTTTACCTACTCAATAGTCGATGGTCATGGTGACCCCTAATAGTCAAGTATCCTTATTTTTAAAGGTGTTGATCATTGACAGTCAGGAATGATCATCGATGGTCACTATGGGCATTTTGTAACTAGAATGCTTAAACCCTAGATACCTTGAAACCTACCCAAATGATATCCAAAAAACCTATTTATCTAACCCAAACCCTCTGACCACCCCAAATCACCTAACCACCTAATTATTTCTTGATTTCACTCACCCATTTACTCAAATTCCATAAAAACCTTACCTAGGGCATAGTCAACCAAATCTAAAATTTAACCCTATCCTAACCTCCCAAGCAAATGTAATTGAAAAAATCCAACTAATCTATCAAATTTATGAGACCCCCTACCTCATTTCATTACCTCTACTATGGATTTGCCTACAAACTTGCTCATCCTTATCTGCACTTGCATGCTCCCCACATCTTGACTAGTTCATGTATCCACCTTAGTAAACTATCAAACTCTACCTAAGCAAATAACCTCAACAATAATTTTCACCACTAAGTGCCAAAATTACTAGAGGCCAAGGTCAAGAGTAAGTAAAAGACAAAATGAGTAAAAAGTGATTCATTTTCACTTTTACCCAGTGGGTTTTTAGGGTTCTTACCCTAATCATCAATGGTCAGGGTAACTATCAATGATTACCCTTGGGGCACCTAACCATTGACAATCAAGTTACCTTACTTTTTTAACTATTACCTTCTACAAGCTGTCTTTCAATAGACTCAATATCAACTGACCCACCCTTGGAGTCTACCTTATCCACACACCTCAACCACCTCGTCGCCTTGTTATTGATCCATTTCAGCCTAAATAACACACATTTTGTGACACTTTTTGCCTAGTCTTTTGACTATAGTGACAACATTATCATGTTGACCATTTTTTTAAAATCACACCACCTTATGCTAACCTGAACCAAATGTGTCTTTTTAGGATCACTTCCTACCTCAAATAGTTGTGACACTTGACCAATTTATGTTTTCCATAGGAGCACTTCCTACCTTGGATACCCACAAAATCACTAACCTTGTCTTGGAGACTGATAGGAGTACCCAACCACCATACCTAAATTTTATCACATAGCACATTGGTCACTTATCCTTCTAGCACTAACCTTTATTGTTCTCAATTATGGCAACCTCATCTTTGTATGATCTTAGCTATTGCACCTTTTGTTGTACTCACATGGTTATTTGTGCTTTAGTTCCCAACCTATTATCTACCTTCATGATGTCTACCTTCATCATCACCTTCATCAACCATGTCAAACCTATACTTATTTTTTTTTACCTCATCACCTCCCAGTTTTAGGGGGAACACCTCCTCCCATACTCAGAGCAACCAGACCTTCATCCAACATCTATTTTTTTTGTAACTAGTTAATTCTAAGCTGCATAATAAAAGGGGTAAAATGTAGACACCAAAAATATGCACATCACAATTCCAAATGTTGAAGTACCCCTTGAAAACTTTAAGCCCCCTTTGGGACTAATTTATCCTTCCAACCCCCAACTAAGCTAACCCATAGTCAATTTGACTAAACTAGCTTAACCTAGCCTTTACCTACTTTTTAGCCTTCACCCTCGACCATCGAAGTTAGGTTGACCATTGACAGTCACCTTGACCATCAACGGTCAAGGTCCACCTCCTCAACCACTAACATGCAAGTCACCCACTTTTGTTTTCTAAAAATAACTCATCTAATTCCTATTACGAGTCATTGCATAAGTGAGTTATAAATAAGAATCCTATTTTACGTGATATTATAACTCTCTAGCCTTACCTATAAGAAGAGAGGAGTAAATAGGTGAAATCCATCTAAAATAATTATCAAGAGCTTGTGTATCTAAGATTTTATTTTTTTAGGTCAATTGCCATCAACAATCTAGCAAACCAACTACTACATCAGAGAGTTGATTTGCCACTGCCTCTCCATCAAGTTCTCAAGTATTATTACTCTATTGAAATTGAGCTAGATTCCACCAATAGGTCAACTATCTCAACCATCCACCCAATAAACTTTTTGTAAGATAAGTAATTATTTATAAGTATTTATTCACTTTATTTCAATTTCACAATCAACCCAGGTCCTACCCATCTCTCAAAATCCATCTTTTAGATCTTGTTAACCAACATTTTCACCAACCCAAATCTAGACACAGTAACCATTGATGACTATCTCAACTATCGATGGTATATCTAACTATGGATGGTCACCTTGACCATCGATGGTCAGCTTGACCACTGACAATCAATGTGACAATAAAAACTATTAAGCTAATTTCACATACCTACCCCTAATCAAACCTAATTATCTATGTTTTTGCTTGTTCATAGACCCTTTTTTGAATTTTTGAAGCATACCCCAACCCTCTAACACTAGTATTAATTAGTTTATCACTAATTTAATCATTTATAGTCTATTTTCTAAGCAAACATTCTTGTATTCAATTTTAGTATATTTGATTTATTGATGTAAGTACTTTTCTTTCTATTTTATAAACTTAATTATTTAAAATGTGTGGATTGACATCCCATAAGGAAGCCATTACTTCCAGGACTAGCTATTGCTTCTAGGATCTAATAAAAAAAGTTTTTCAACCATAGAGTATCTCTTCACAATATTTTGATTTAATGTGTGCACTATCAATCAGGTTTTTCAACCACACCCATACTTAGTTTCTTCTTTTCCCTCTTTCCAATAATAAGTAGAAATTCATTGAAACACCAAGGTTTATTGGGGTGTGGTAGGCCAATAGATTAGAATAGGAGAATTAAAAAAACTCTATGGTGATACCTACTTTCTCATGCATAATAGACTGATGACATTGTAAGGGGTCCTGAGGAATGGGGAACACATTATGGGAAGGTAGGTTTATCTTATTTTTCATGCATATAGCCTTCATAGGATAATCTATATACTTCATTTTTTGACCTAAGACTTGTGTGGCTAAGAGAAGTTATTTAAAATCCTTAAGGTTGATATTCCTCTTATTTTGACAAACCTAATTTGAGTGTCTTGACTTCGATAAAGCATTCCTCTACCTTGGTTTTTCCTTCATTATCCCCTCCACCCATTTCATTCCCCCCTTGATAGGAAAATTATGATTCTAAATCTATTTTAACTTCCTCTTCACCTCTTAAAAACATGCTAACACTACTTTTTTTTAGTTTTATCTATTCTTAAAAATGAAACAACATGTTTGAGTAACTTGGATTAGTTTACTTACACCATAAAACTACATTCCTAGACTTATTTTGCTTCATTTTACCATTTTTCATTGTTTTACTACCCTTTTGTTATGGGCACTTGAGTTTGTACCTTTTTCCATTGTTACATGAGGTTGGCTTGTTACTTCTCACTTGGTAATGTTGTTTTCCCTTTCATGCACCTTTTTTCCATTTTTGAGTGAGATAAGGATTGTTACTTCTCACTCATCAATGTTGTTTTACCATTTTGTTTTTGCTTTTACATTTGATGCTTGATTACCATATTTTTGACATGTATCCTTGGTTTGACTTGGTGAGTTTGTCTTTCTTACTTAAGGTTTACTTGTTTGAGTTTTTTGATCTTTAGTAGCCTTAGCTTTTTGGTTACCTAATTTACTCTTATTTTTGACTTGGTATTTTGGTCTAACATATCATTTATCACCCCATCTAGCCAATTTCTCAAGTACATCCCATCTTCATAGCACCAATTACCTTGGATTTCGTATGTTTTTTTGTTTTTGCTCTTTAGTTTTATAGTATTGGATTTATCCAAAGTAGTCTCTATACCATCCACAATCAAAACCAACAACATAATAGATAACCATCTAGTGATAAAGGCAAGTCAAGGTATGAATCACATTTACTTTTTAGTTATTTCCCTTTTATTCATTTACTTTTAGTTATTTTATGCTTAAAAATACTATAGTTTTTTTTAGTATCAATATTATGTGTTCTTGTTTTCTTTCTCAAAGAACCATATCTTGCTTCACCTTAGTGACACATGATGAGCTTCGAGTGGGGCATATATATACACATACTATTTTCAACTTTTATCAAATACATATGCTTTACATCTTGCAAGAACTCATCGTGACTCAATCTCTCTGAGTGCACACCCTAAGGGGTGCACCAAAAAAGGGGTGGGCAGACCATTGGTGATTCACAGGATTGTTGTTCCTTATTTCCACATATTACCAATCCAACTAGTTCCTAAAAAACCTTCCTTAAGCTATTAATCCTCTTTTTCAAACTCCTCCAATCTTTTCCCACTTTTCATCCTTATTTTCCTCACCTTAACTCCCTTTTGACAGTTGGATATACTAGGTTGACAGGGTCGACCCTGTACAATTTTGGGTGATTTTCACTTAGAAATTATTTTGGATTTTAGCTGACCTAGCTCATGACCTAGTGAATAATTGTCCAAAATTTATTAAGATAAAATAAAACATATATTTATCCCCAAATCACATACAAGAGAAATTATGAAATGAATCAATCAAATATATATATATATATATATATATATATATATATATATATATATATATATATATATATATATATATATATATATATATATATATATATATATATATAATCATAAACATGTACAAAATAGGAGACACTAGATTTAACGTGGTTCACCCAAGATGGGTTACATCCACTAAGCTTGTCTAGTATATTATTTTTAGAAATAAAAGAGAAACAAATATTGCAACAAACCCTATTACACCTCTCTACCTCTTTCTACCTCCTCTCTGTGTGTAATATTTTTATCTTTCATCTTAGCCATGTAATAATATATTTTAGGGAAAAAATGCCTAAACATAACCTCTACTGTCAGATCTAGAAACCTTTAATCAATGGCCCAGATTGACTACAAAATTATAATTTTACAAGGCAATTTTAATAAAATTTTTGCTTCAAGGGCACTGCCCTCAAACCCCTATTAGGGCACACAACCCCTAGAACCCTTGAAACCCCCCATACCATCATAGATACAAAGAATGGTATCCAAAATCTAAATGAAATAACATCAAATTTTTAACCTCTAATCTTGGAAGACAATCAAGCTCCACACCTAATAATCTCCCACCTGGAAATTGATTGCAATAACTCCATCGCTACTACATCCACTATACTATTTGGACTTGAACAAGTTCATTAATTTAATTATCATCTAGGAAGACCAATTAAAGCTAAATAAATCTTCAACTTCTTTCTTATAACCACCTTGGTCATCATATCTAAAAGATTTTTACTAATATGTATCTTCTCCAATTTTAGTTTCTCTTCCTCTATCACTGAATGAATGAAATGATACCATAACTAAATATGTTTTTTTCTAGAGTGAAAAGCTAAGTTTTTGGCTAGATGGATTACACTCTAATTATCACTATATAGAGTACATATTTATTGACTATGTCCCAATTCTTCCATCAACATCTATAACTAAATTATTTTCTTACTTTCTTTTGTAGTAGTAACATACTCAGCCTCTATGGCTGAAAGTCCCATAACCTTTTGTAACTATGATACCCAACTAACTATTGTACCACTTATTATAAATGCATACCTTGTAGTGATTCTTCTACCATCTAAGTCACCTACCATATTTGAGTTAACATATCCCTATAATGTCACATTTGATCCACCATATCTTAACATTGTATCTATGGTCCCTCTTAAGTAATGAAAGATTCATTTTACTACCTTCTAATGTTCCTTTCTTAGATCACTCATGAACCTACTCACCACTCCCACTGCATGTGCAATGTTTATCCTTATACACACCATTACATATATTAAACTACCAATTGATAATGAGTGTGGAATTTTAGACATCAGGTTCTTTTCTTCTTGTGTTTTAGGACATTGCTCCTTTGTTAAATTAAAATGTGTAGCCAAAGGTGTCCCAACTAATTTTTCATCCTACATATTGAATCTTTCCAACACTTTTTTGATTTACTCTCCCTATGATAATTCTAGCTTCTTATTCTTTATATATCTAGTTATCCTGATACCAAGGATCTATTTAACTACACCTAGATCCTTCATAGAAAATATATCACTTAATGTTTTCTTGAGCACATTAATATTGTGCATGTTGGGACTAGCTACAAACATATCATCTACATATAAAATAAAAATAATGTAACTACCATTTTAAAAACTTTTAAAATATACACAATGGTATAAATGACATCTATAATAACTCTGTTCTGTTATAAAACTATCAAACTTCAAATGCCATTCTTTGGATCTTGTTTTAGGCAATACAAACTCTTCTTCAATATACACACCATTTTCTCCTTACCTTGGACTTTGTATTATTGTGGCTACTCCATATATATTTCCTCCTCTAAGTCACCATGAAGGAATGTAGTTTTCACATCTAATTTTCCAAGGTGTAAATCTTCTATTTCTACCAAACTTAGAAAAGCTCTTATAGAAGTCATTTTAACTACTTGAGAAAATATTTCATCAAAGTCTATACTTTTATTTTGTGCAAAACCTTTATCCACCATTTTGGCCTTGAATTTATTTTTACCTTCATTCTCTTCCTTTATCCTATATACCCACTTATTATGTAATGCCTTCTTTCCTTTAAGAAGCTCCACCAAATCCCATGTCTAGTTTTCCATTAGAGCATCATACTCCTCATCCATAGCTTACTCCCACTTATCCTTGGCATCAATTTGTACTGATTGTTCATAGCTTTCTATCTCACCACCATTAGTAAGTAATAAATAATACAAAGAAGGAGAAAAATGATCAACTGGTCTACTTACTCTTATAGATCTTCTAACAGAGGTTTGAGATACCTGTTCTTATTACACATTTTGATAAGGAACCTCTGGGACATGTTTTTCTATAATGTATTCTAATAATGTATATTCCCTTTTGGATTATTCTTGCTTCTTTTCCTATAACTAGTCTCTATACATGAATTTTTCATGGAACACAACATCTCTACTCTTGATTATTTTCTTATTTATAGATTCCACAACCGGAATCCATAGTCATCAGTTCCATAACCAATAAATTTTCATTTCTGAGACTTAGCTTATAACTCATTCTTATGATCTTTAGCAATATAAGAAAATGCGTCATAACCAAAAACTCTTAGGAAAGAATAATCTAACTTCTTTCTAGTCCATGCCTCCTCTGGTATTCCACAATCCAAAGCACTCAAAGGTATTCTATTTATCAGATAAACTATTTTTTTTATAACATCTACCCAAAACTGTAAAGGCAAACATGCAAGCAATCTCATGCATTTGGTGTGCTCCATAATAGTCATGTTCATTCTTTCTAAAACACCATTATGTTTTGGTGTTCCTATAACTATTTTTTGTCTATGAATTCTACTTTTTGAATAGTAATTGTTAAAAGTGTTACTATATTACTCACCTCCATTATTTGATCTATGACATTTTAATTTTAAACCTATTTCATTTTCAACTAAAGCTTTCCATTTATTGAATATATCAAAAACATCAGACTTCCTTTTTATACAATATACCCAAACCTTCCTAGTTACATCATCAATAAATGTAATGTAATTATTTGAACCACCAAGTGAAGATACTTGAGCTAGTCCCCATATATCTGTATACACAAGCTCTAACGTTTGCTCCTTCATGGCTGGTCCAACCCTGAGAAACCTCAAACATTTTTTTTCCATATACATAGTGCTCACAAAAGTCTAAATCTAATTCTCTTAGAGCTAGTATTTTATCTTTTGCATGTAGGGTCTTCATCCCCTTTTCACTCATGTGGCTATGTTTGTAATGCCACAAAGCTGCATCTTTACCTTTAGTAGCTACAACACAAGATGAAGTAACATTATCTATAGACAAATATAAAGTGCCTACTTTTTTACCTTTTGAAACCACCATAGAACCCTTTGTGACCTTCCATAATTTTTATATAAATGTGACCATACAACCCTCACTACTCAGCTACCCTACAGAGATTATATTTTTCTTTAAGCTTGAAACATGCCTGACATCCTTCATCACCCAAATGTTTCTAGTCTATACTTTAACCTGAACACTTCCTTTTCCAATAATACTACATGGTTCATCATCACCAAGGTAAAAATTCCCATAATTACCTTGAACGTAATCTATAAAATAATGTGTATGAGGGGTCACATGAAAAGAAGCACCTGAAACTAAAATCCAAGATTCAATAATATTATCCAAAGAAAGTATAAGAGCATCTTGTAGTACATCACCTGGTACATTTACTTCTCTATTACCTTCTTATTGGTCCTTATTGGATTTATCCTTTCAAAACTAGCACTCTTTCTTTGTGCATCCTAGCTTGTCATAGATCCAACATTCTATCTTGCCTCTTGATTTAGATCTTACACCCCCTTTTGATTTTCCATGGTTTTCTCTTCCTCTATTCTTCTGCCTTTCTATATTCTCCATTTTTAATGCATTTATAGATATGGATGTTTCACTTGTGCTTTTCCTTTGCATTTCCTCACTTAGGATAACACCTACCACATCTTCAAACTTTAGTTTAGAATTATTAGACACAAAGTTATATACTTTTATTACTAAGCTATACCAACTTTCAAGCAAGGAACAAAGAATAAGAAGAGCCCTAACTTCATCATCAAATTCAATATTTATGGAATGTAACTGACTAGTAACCGTGTTAAACTCATTTAAATGATTTGGTACTAAATCATTTTTAGTCATATTAAATAATTTTTTCATCAAAAATATTTTATTTGAGGTAGAGGGTTTTTCATATAACTTGCTTAATATTCTCATAATACCTTTTCTTATCTTTTCTTGTGATATGTTGAATGCTACAGAAGATGCAAGGCACAATCATATGGTTCCAAGGGATTTTTGATCCAATAGTTCCTAAGCTTCATCTGATATTATCGATGGCTTCTTGACTTTCCCTCCCAATGACAAATATAAGTCCTTCTAGTAAAGGTAATCCTCCATCTACATCTTCCATAATCCAAAGTTATATCCATTAAACTTCTTCACCTTAGATTTATTTTCATCTGACATAGCTCCCACGTGAGGCCAAACCTTTTTCTTCCTACAATTTAAAATTATGCAAATAAAACCTTTGCTCCGATACCACTTGTTAGGATAAAATAAAACATAGATTTATCCTTAAATCACATACAAGAGAAACTATGAAATGAATCAATCAAACATACATAAAATAATCATAAACATGCACAAAATAGGAGACACCAGATTTAATGTGGTTCACCCACGATAGGCTACATCCATCAAACTTGTTTAGTATATTTTTTTAAAAAATACAAGAGAGAAACAAATCCTATAACAAACCCTGTTACACCTCTCTACCTCTTTCTACCTCCTCTCTATGTGCAATATTTTTCATCTTTCATCTCATCCATGTAACAATACATTTTAGGGTGAAAAACACCTAAACATAACCTCTACCATCAGATATATAAACCTTTAATCAATGGCCTAGATTGAATACAAAATTATAATTTTACAAGGCAATTTTAATAAAAAAAATTGTTTTAGGGGTACTGTCCTTAAAACCCTGCCAAGGCACGTAGCTCCTGGACCCCTTACAACCCCTTGTGCCATCACAGATACAAAGAATGGGATAAAAAAACTAGTTGAAATAACATCAGATTTTTAACCTTTGATCCTGGAAGATAATTAGGCTCCACACCTAACAAAATTGTGCTAGGTTGACTGGGTCGACCCTATCGGCCAATATTTTTAGAAGGGTTCAAGGTTAAATACACCTATATATAAAAGATCATTTTATCATTATTTCAATATGTAATCAAGATTTATTATTTAGTTGAACTTGTTTATAATCTACTCTTACACCATTATACTTGAGAAGTCCTAGCTTAGGGTTTCTACTTGGAGAATCTAGTCTTGTGAAGAAGTCTTGGATGTTTTGGCCTTTCTTAGTGATCCTTACAAACCAAAAAACCTCTTTAAAATCCCCATTAACCAAGGGAGAGATTGAGTCTCTATGAGTTCATATTTAGGTAAGTATTCTCTAACTTTGTTCCTCTCTTTAGTAGATAGAAGTAGTATAAGTATTGGCTTTGAATAATATTACTCTTCATATTCCATGTATTAGAGTCTTACTCAAACTTATCTTAATTGAGATTCTCCTATACATGTTTTGATTGTTTACTAACCCCTCATGTTGTTCCACAAGATTTGGTGAGTCCTAGATTAGATTTATTTTACTTGTTATTAGTATAGGTGAAATATCAAAACCTAGGAGCCCCTTAGGGTTATTGCATGATTGTGTTAGATGAAAGGCTTTAGAACCCTCCTTAACATGGTGTATTATGATAAAGGATCCCATAATAAAGTCTAGTAGATACCCATATTGGTCATTCTCTTGCTTAACAAATGTGTTCCCAATCGAAAGTGTAGGTATTCTCTATCTTCTCCAAGCTAGGATTGAGTTATAGACATGATGCATTTTTTATTGCATACATAGCTCTAATACATATTTTGTTGTTTGATTATTGCATGCATGTAAGATATTTTTTCAATTGGTGGATCAATCATGTCTAATGGATCTATTAGAGCACCTGATAGATGCAAATAGAGATAAATTAGTCATGCTAAGCTTTAGAGGCATCATGGAGATGCAGTGGGTCTTATTGAGTGTTGATCTAGTACTCAAATTCTAGGGAACTTAAGAATGCTTAACCAATACTTTTATATGGGTGGTGGATGGAGATACCATATAGATTGGTATCACATTAGGGGATGTCCATGCATTGTTTAGACTACCTATAGGGGACATTGGTGATCATGGGGATACTAGATGATCAAGAGGAGAGGTGAGCATTAGCCTAATGGGCAATGTGCTCAAATAGGATTTACTCAAGGTTGAGGGTGAGTCTATTTGATGTCTATATTGCATAGAATATGGATATGTAAAAGGTTGTGATAGGAATTATGATAATACAAGTGTTATGTCACAAGTCATATGTCAAGGTAACACTGTATGTGATAGTCTTGTGTCAATCAATATTGGAGTAGGGGCACTCTATGACTTAGGTTCGATCATTTGGATTTAGCTCATACATGATATATATAAAATGTTGTCTAGAGGGTATAATACCATATGACTAATGGTATTACTAAGTGCCTAAATACATGAGAGGTTCTTAATGTATCATCCAGTTGGGTTGCCCTACATGGTCAATGATAATTTACCTTAGGTTTTGAGATGGAGATAAGATCAGGTGGCATGGGTCATGATCTATGTGCCATCACTATATATAGTCACATAAAGAGAGATTATGTGGTATCATTATGCACACATTATTATAGTTTGGTTGATTTGGATGATAGTAGCACCAAGGTTAACATGAGTGCAAATCATGGGCCATTACACCTAGTGGGTAGAGCTACATCCAGTGGCATGCTTTTTAGGATAATTTAGAATCCCTCACCTGGTGGCTCCTATAGTGATGTCTACATTTTAGGTATGAAATTAAAAATAGATAAGGGGGTAAAGAGGATGAGGAGTGTCAATCATGAAACTAGAGATCAGACCATAGCATGTGAGACTATGGATTGGTCAAGCATGATAGCCAATAGTTAGAGAAGGTATGGACATGGATGGAGGAGTGTTGAAAGTACCATATCTAATACCACAATAAGAGGATCATTGACCACCTTGGTCACATCATTGATGGAGATTCCAGTAGAGAGATAGAGCATAGAGGGTGGTTATTTAAGATGACCCATTAGTCAGCCTAGGTCAGAGCTAGTTTATAGAGGCACCACTGAGGCATGGCTTGAGATGTGCATGGGTGGTGACCCCAGGGTTTGATTTGATTGGGAGGCATCCCATAGATGAGGTACTCAGAGGATGATCTGATGGAGAGATTGTACTTGGTGGACAAGTAGATAGGAAGATGGTGATTGGTGAAATTGGGACAAGTAATAAATGGTTATAGTTTTTAGTATTTGAAATAATATACTAGTATAAGATTTGAGTGAATTTAGATAGATATATTTTGAGATATATCTATGATCTAATATCTATCTGGTGTGAATTTTGTATCCTATAGATAAAGAGGAGGCTAGATGGGGAGCTCTAGTGATGGGAACACTCCATGATATTCTAGATAGGGTATTATCACCATATGATCCTACCATATTAGATGATCTTGTGATACCATCTACCCTAGCTTAGATAAGTTAGTTCAAACTAGTAAGGGAGGCCATGAGGAAACTATAAGCATGTAAAGATGGTCTGTAAACACTAATAGGGGTGAGAGTAGGAGAGGAACAAGAATGGTAGGACTTAGCTTAGGAGAGAGCCATGCATTTAGCTACCACTATTTAGTTAGGATAGGTACAAGCCTAGGTGACCAATCTACAGGGATAGGTAGTAGGCTTGAGATCTTGGACATACTCATTATAGTGTACTATTCAAAGGAGACTATCTAAGGCATCTATGGACAACGTGTCTAGGCCAAGAGATAAACATTATAGAACCCAATCTTAGATCTAGAGTGATGTATTTTTTTAGTTTGTAATAAAAACACATGATATATATATATATATATATATATATATATATATATATATATATTTGATAGTTGGATGTTGATCTTATGTGTTGTATAGTGGTTGTGGTTGTGGATGCATGGATATATTTCTTTCTAACACATGTATTTTGATCTTGTTGTATATTCTATAGGAAATATATGTGTTGTGTATTATTTTATATCATTTATGTGGTACATATGCATGGTTAAAAAGAAGAAAGTGATAAAGATTTGTTAAAGTATAATTAATCAAAAATGAATGTACTACACACTAGTTCACATTGGGAAATGTGTAATAACAAAAAGATGACTAATTGTAATAAAAAAAGAGTGGTAAACAAGAGGGAAAAAAAATATTTTTAAACCATGAGAAAGAGTGGCACCAAAATAAAATAAGTAAAATCACACTAAATCAGATTGGGAAGTATGAAAATAATGTAATAAAATGGAAAGCACGTGATATAACAATGGTATAACAATAAATCAACTAAGTAAATAAATCATAATAAATCAAATTGGTAAGTATAATATATAAATAAAAATTAGTAAAATGGTCTTAAATTAATCACACTAATTCCAGTTGGGAAGTATGAAAAACTTAAGAAAAGTGGTTGGATTCTTACATACAATCAAAACGTAAGAAGATAAAAAAAAGAAAGATTAATGATGTAAGCATAAAACATACCAAATCATGATGGAAAGCATCTCAATGATGTGTAACTCATAATAAATCACATCTTATCTCATATTTGACACATGTAATTTCATTATGACTTGAATATTGGAAGATTTTGCGAGGAAGGTCAAGTCTTATCTATGGTGTTGCAATGTAACTCACAAAGGGAACACCGATGAGGTGGAATTAATATGAAAATATGGAAAAAAGGAATGTTTGGAATGGTAATATAATAAATTTGGTAATTTTTTAGGAAGGCCAAGTCTTATCCATGGTCTTACAATGTAACTCACAAATGGAATCCCTAAGGGAGTGATCAGTGAACAAAGAAATATTTCTCAAAGGGAAATATTAGGATTGAAGGGGGTGAAAAATAGAATGTAAGAAGCATAACTTAGGAATATTATGAGAAGACCTTAGAGACATGAGGAATACTAAGGACATGAGAAGACACCAAGTGACTAGTGACCATCAATATACAGAGGATACCTATTCACTATAGACACAAAGTTGTGTAGGAGAATAATTATGCTATGAATATCAACTCATGTTGGTTATTTTGAACAATAAAATTAAAATGGACCTACTTTCCCACAATGTGTTCTCTATTCCTTAGGACCCCTTATAGAGTTTTTAGTCTACTTTAAAGATTGGGTACTTGCATGAGAAAGTAGGTATCACTAAAATATTTTTTTATTCTCCTTTTCCAATCTACTAGCCTACCACAACCCAATGGACCTTGAATCTATCATGAAGCCAACTATGGAGTTTGAGATTTTATTAGAGAAAGGAGGTGTGCTTAAAATCATGTCTTTTAGTATGATCTAAATTTTGATAATTTTGAATGTTGCCTGTTAGATCATTGTCCTTTGTTAAATGATTTGGATTTTGAATTTTTTTTATGGATTTTAAGATTCCTCCTCCATACGGACTTGGAATGAAAAATCATGAGAGATAGAGTAATATACACAAATGAGATTTAGGCTTTGACTAAAGGAAGCTAAGTATCTAAAGATAAGACTAACACGAACACTTAGTCTTAGCAATGAACTAGAATATTATCTTAAGTCTCAACCATGTGTATGTTTAGTTTGCAAAAGGGATTAAAGGGAGATCCAAAGTGGACTGATAAAAGGAGATTATATTAAGATTAATTATTTGATAATTAATCACATGGTAAATAAGTAATGACTAAAAGGAGCAAGGTTTGTATAACCAAACCACAATAAAAATTATTTGTGTTTATAGAGATGAGATAGTAAATAATCATGAAAAATAAAAAGGGAGTTATAAGAAAATGAACTTGAGAAGAAAAATAATGAAATTAGGAAAATAATCCATAAGAGAACATAATGACATCATAAGCAATATAAAGTGCAAAACCAAAGTCACTATGAAAGATAGATAAGAATTTGACACAATGTCAAATGATATAAAATAGATAAATGTAAAGTTGGAGCACACGTCCAATCCAAATTAAAATGTCAGAACACCATGCATGTGTTCATAAGTATTGATATATTTTTCCACACACATTATCCATAACATCTCATAAGTCTCTATAAAGTTGAATGCAAACTATAACTAATGTCTCATTGATCTTTAGTGAAAGTTGAGAAAATACTTCATGTCAAATATCCTCAATATAAAATGTAGTAATGATTGAAGGATCATATTTATGAGGGTTATCATGTAGGGTATTATCAATAGAATGCATGGGAGTGGTTTTTATAGGAGATGAAGGGGTCACTAGTGGGGAAGGTACCATAGGTGAGGAAAGTCCATGGGTGAGGGACTCACAAGGGAGGAATAGTAGGTGGAGAAGGGACCATAGAAGGTGGAGATACTAGGGAAGAAGTGGGAACCTTATTTTGAGATAGACCTATGGGAGGAAGGGTAGAAGGTACAAGAATGTTTAAGAGGTGGTCCTTGAGATGTTGATTAAGGATGTGGTAATGATTAGTATGATGTGTGCCACATTGGTGTCATAGATAATATACCTCTCTATACTTAAGAATATGCTCAGGTAATACTTTTGGGGGAGGTATAGCCTTGTATAAGGGATGAGGAATAGTGAGATGTAAGGTGTCAATATATTTTCACAATTTTTGATAATGTGTGGAGGAATGGTTATCTGTGTCATGGAAGTAACAAATACACCTATGAGTAGACTTGGTAGGTGTACTTATAGGAGGAGTGAAAATGGAAGCTGAGGAATATTAGTATAGGGAATAATCTCTAGTTGAATGACCATAATATATATGAATCTCACAATAAGGCTGATCAACCCATTTGGTAGGTAAAGGATCTAGCTATAGTAAAGAGAGAAAACCATCACCAAGAGAAGGTGGGGTTGGTGGAGAAATTGGATAAGGCTCAATTGAAGGATAAATAGGATTGAAACTAAGAAGAGACTCGGATAAAGAAGGAATATGATCCAAACTAGTCTCTACTGAGGGAGGGGCATGATCCATAGAAGGCTGAAGGACAGTCACAATCAACTTAAGGATAAGTCAGCTAGAGGGGTTTTGGTATCTAGCAAAGTGATATGGACTAGTCATAGCATGATCTATAATCATACTCCTTCAAGTTTATTAAAAAATTGGAGGTGTGTGTACCATCTCTACCCTATAATAAAGAGAAAAAATATTAAAATTAGGAAAAATATAAGATGGAATACTAGAAGATATACTAAAAGATTGAAATAGAGATGAATGATAATGAATAATTTCATCATCTCAGGCCTAAATAAGAGCTCCTAAAAATGGATCATCTAAGGTGTAACCATCTTAATAATCAAATGTATGAAGATCAATGACATGGGTAGGGATGAACTTATCCTCTGACGAGGTGTGATGAATGAAATGCCAAGTCTTGAGATAATGGGGATGCCATCACAAGGTGTTTGATGAGAACAAGGTTGTAAATAAGCATGAAGCTAAGAGATGGGATGAGTTAAGAGATCCAATGTTTTAATCTTGAGATTTATCTTGTTAGGCTCATTCTCATAAGGATTTAAGAGGTTAGGGAGTATATTCCTAATGAGTTCAAGGTGACCATTATAACCTTGGGTGGAATTGACAAGAAATATAAACCATTAAGATTCATGAAATGGAACATTTGGCAAAGGTTCAAGGGTAGGAATCTTAAATACACCATGGTTTTGGAATTTTTCAAAATTCCATGGATTGTTGTCACCTTGAATCCTATATTTAGTTCCATTGTGAGGAAATTTGACACATTGGCAAGTGGAAGAGGCAATTTCTCTCATGCAATGAGTGAACAACCTAACAAGAAAAATGTTATAGGATAGAGGAAAATTTAATACCATCACCTTCATGTAAATGGTGATAGGTGAGATGGTAATAGGGAGCCACACATAACCTAAGGGAGGCATTTACATTTAGTTATAGCCTTAACATGTGATGCATGTGGATTTAATATTGTATTCGAAATATATAAGGGTTTTGATAAAATCAAGAGAAGAAACACAAATTCTAGAACCCTCATCAATCAAAGAACACTTGACTTTGATATCACCAATTTGGACACTGATAAAAAGATGAGGATCATCTACACAAAGCAAAATATCATTAGGGATCATAGAAGTAATGGGGAATTTAAGGGAAAGAGAAGTGTCCATTGTTTCATCAACATGTATGGACATCTCTTTATGCTATTTTAAAATGCTATATTTTGATCCAGATAAGGTGGCTTCACATTTTTCTATGGGAAGATAAGGGATATTCACTTTGAATAAAATTTGTATGATATGATTAAGATGATACAGAGAGGCCCTCATAAGTTTTAGAAATGGGATTTGAGATGGGAGATTAGTAGTCTCAATAATAGGATCCCACTCATCATAACCCATAAGAGGACTATTGGAAAGAGGTTCATGGTGTTGAAGGAGGTCCTCAAAAGGAGGAATCTAAGTACATGAGAATTTATAATGATAAGAGATAGAAGGTTTAATTAGAGGGAAAGTTTTTTGATTAGCTTGAGAGGATGGGGTAGTTAATGTAGGTGTGGTTTGAGAAGAAGTGTTGAGAGAAATTTAGTATCATTGGTGATAGGTAAAGAGGATGGAGAGATGGTATAAATGGTATGAGAAGAGTTACCCAAGGGAGGTGTTGGAATCGGCTCATCAAAAGATATTAGGTCTTTTTGACCCAACTCATTTAAGTGATTTCTAACCATCCCTCCATTATTGTTTTGTTCATCCTTTTAGACAACCCATTCTACTATGGAGTTCTTTGAACCATCATTTTCCTATGGATTCCATTGTTAGAATAATAATCAAATAATTTCAATAATACTCACTTCCATTATCTGATCTGAGACATTTCAATTTGAGACCTATTTCATTCTCAACCAAGGCTTTCCACTTCTTAAAAGTGTCAAATACATCAAATTTATTTTTAATAAAATAAACCCAAACTTTTATAGTTACATCATCAATAAAAGTGAAATAATAATTGGAACCACCAATATAAGATACCTAAGCTAGTCCCCATACATCTGAATGTACCAACTCTAACTTGTTCTCTTTCTTTATGGGTCCAACTTTTAGGAACTTAACCCACTTCTATTTCCCATACACACAATTCTCACAAAAGTCTAGATATAGATCTTCCAATCCAAGAAACTTATATTTTAATATCTCCATGCCCTTATAGATCATATGACCAAGCCTATAGTGCCACATAGTTGTATCTTCATCTTCAACAACTAAATCACAAGAATCGACACTACTAGTCAAATATAAAGTACCAACTTTCTTAATTCTCAAAACCACAAGAGACCCTTTGGTAAATTTCCAAAAATCTATAGTAAACATAACTAAACATCCTTCACTACCTAATTAATTTACTAAAACCAAATTTCATCTCAACATAGGCACATGTCTAACATCCTTAAGTAGCCACATGCTTATATTTTGTATTTTCACCTTAATAGAACCTTTCCCTACTATCTCACATGGTTCATCATTACCAATATATACATGTCCTAGATTATCTTGAACATAATAAACAAAATAATGCACATGTGGGGTGGCATGAAAAGAAGCCCCTAAATCTAATACCCAAGACTTAGTAAAATTATCCAAAGAAATAATTAAGGCATCCCAACTTGTTTTACCTGATGTCACATTTACCTCATTCTTTTCCTCCTTATTTCCCTTCTTATCCCAGAGTGACCAACAATCCTTCCTTGAGTGTCCACTCTACCCACAATGCCAACATATCATCTTGGCTTTATATCTTGATTTAGATCTACCTTTTGACTTTCTATGATTGCATTTGCTCTTGTACTTTTTCCTCCCTCTCGTATCAATAGATAAATCATTACCTAAATATGATTCATCAGTGTTTTTCCTTTGTATCTCCTCATTGAGAATTACACTTAAAATATCCTCAAAAATCAAGATTCCCTTGGTAGGGACTACATTACTCACAGCCATAACCAAACTATCCCAACTATCTAGCAAAGAACATAAAATTAGCAAAGCTCAAAATTCATCATCAAACTTAATTCCAACTGAAGTGAGTATACTTACAATGATATTAAAATAGTTTAAATAATTAGTAATAGAACCATTCTTAGACATTTTCATATTAAACAATATTTTCATAAGAATTTTTTTATTAGAAGCTGAGGGTTTCTCATATAACTTTCAAAGTTTGTCCATGAGATCCTTTGTAGTTGTCTGATCGACAATATTGAATGCAACAAAGGATGAAAGGCATAATCGTATGGTTCCTAATACCTTATTATCAAGAAATGTCCAATCTGCATCACTCATATCTATAGGTTGTCCTCCTTTCCCCTCCAAGGGGAGTTAAAGTTCCTTCTAATACAAGTAATCTTCCATTTGCATTTTTCACAAACCAAAATTCTTACCATCAAAATTCTCAGCTCTAAATCTAATTTCTTCTCCCATATCTCTCACTCAATCTAATAACCTTTCTTATGATTTACCACTTCAGTTGAAACACCACCAAAGCTCTGATACTAGTTTTTAGGAATTAAGTGAATATAAACTAGATTTAATCTACCATAAAATCACATAACTAGATTTTAAAAGTGTGAAAATTAGATTTAATTATGTGTAAATAATTCCTTCAATCACAATTTAAATGAAAGAATAAATGGAAAGAACAAAACCATAACACAAATATACCATGGTTCACCTAATGTGGGTTACATCCACCAAGAAAATCCTAAAATAAAACAATATTCTGAAACAAGATTACAATGAAATATCATAGAGATACAAAAATCTCCTATAGAAACTATTGTACAAAAAGTTGCACTTTCACCTGCACCTGCACAAATCAATATCTCACAAGATGTTATACCACACCATGTAAATAAACACCTGCACTATGCAAATACTTGCACTTTGACTCTATCTCTCAAAAGCTGCACCTACAAATAAAAATCATTAATAAACTCTAAAAGTCACTCCACACCCTATATTTAATAAATGATGTATAAATCCATCCTCTAAAGAGAAAATCACCATCCTCATTGAGATAATCCTTATCCACCTAAGAAACATGCAATATGCCACCTCACCAAGCATATCCAAAAGTCCCATGAGAAGAAACATGTCATTCCTCTCTAAATGGCACAACTTCCAATGAGGAAGTCCAACCCACTCCCATAATACATCAAAAAATTATTAAATAGAAAATTTAATAATTTCCTCCTATGGAAATCATTTAATTAATAATTAATTCCCTATAAAATAAGGAAATCAATCCCACTTCCAACAAGCATGGAAGTTAACATGAAAATTATTAAATATGCATTTAATAATATTCACCCACATGAAGAGTAAATAAAAAATGTGCTCCCCACATTCTTGGAGCTCTCTAATCCCCCAAAATTTTCCATCATGATCATGTGATAATCCCAAAGGGCTCCACACTCAATAATGTCCCACTTGGAGACTATTTCTCCTGAACAAAATCTATCGCTGCTCTATGACCAGTAAGGCCAACCAAATCTAAACATTGTCTCACCTTGTCCAATGTGACCACCTTGGTCATCATATCCACATTATTTTGACTAGTCTAAATAGTATATAACTTCACCAAGTTCTCCAAAGCTATCTTGATGAAGTGATAATGTAACTGAATATGTTTTGTCCTCGAGTGGAAAGTAGAGTTTTTTGCCAAATGAATAGGACTTTGATGATCACTATATAGTCTCCTAAATTCATTCTCATGCCACAACTCTTGAAAAAACTCCTATAACCAAATCATCTCCTTCCTAGACTCTATAAAAGTATCATACTCTACCTCTATGGTTGACAAAGCCACAACCTTCTATATCCTAAAAATCCAACTAACCTTTGTATCTCCAATAGTAAATATATATCCTATCATACTCTTCCTGCTATTAATATCCCCTACCATATCCTAATCCACATAAAAATTCAAAGCGATATCTAATTCACCATATCATAATACAACATTAATGGTTTCTCTCAAATACTAAAGAATCTATTCCACTACCTACCAATGCTCATAACCAAGATCACTCATATACCTACTCACAACTCCCACTACTTGGGAAATATCTAACCTAGTACAAACCATGGCATACATGAAGCTTCCAACTATTGATGGGTAAAGTACCTTAGACATCTTTAGAATTTCAACCTCTATCTTGGGACACTGCTCCTTTGATAATCTAAAGTGGCCTATCAAAGGAACACCAATAGATTTAACATCCAACATGCTAAACCTTTCCAAGACATTCTTCACATACTCTAACTAGGATAAAACCAACTTCCTCTCTTTCCTATCATTAGTAATCCTCATACCAAGGATTTGCTTTGTAGCACCCAAATCCTTCATATAAAAAGAGTCACTAAGTTATTTCTTGAGCATATGAATATGTTGTATGTTCTTTCCTACAACTAACATGTCATCCACATAGAAGAATAAAATAATAAAGGAACCATCATCAAAATGTTTGATGTACACACAATGGTAAAAATTACCAACATAAAATAATCAAATTTCTTATACCATTATCATGGAGCTTATTTCAAACCATACAAGCTCTTCTTTAGTCTGCACACAAAGTTATCCTTCCTTTTGACCTCATATCCATGTGGCTGCTTCATATACAACTCTTCATCCAAATCACCATGAATAAAAGTAGTTTTCACATCTAACTATTCTAAGTGAAAATACTCAACTACAACTAAACCAAGAATAGTCTAATATAAGTCATTTTTACAACAGAAGAGAAAATCTCATCAAAATCAATACCTAATTGTTGTGCAAACCCCTTGACTACCATCTTGGCCTTATACCTTTTTCTCCCTTAATCCTCTTATTTTATTCTATAAATCCACTTGTTTAGAAATGCACTCAATCCCTTGGGTAGCCTTACAAAATCCCATGTTTATTTCTTCATGAGAGATCTATGATCCTCATCCATGGCTTGTTACCATTTCAACCTGAAATCTACTTGTATTGCTTCTTCATAACATTCTAGTTCTCCATTGTTAGTGAGTAACAAATAATTCAAAGAAGGAGAAAAATGTTCAAGTGCTTTTCTTACCCTATAATATCTTACCATAGGAGTTTGGGGTCCTTGTGTAGAAGATTCTTGAACTGATTCATTAGATACTTTGCCATCTACAATGTCATCCAAGACTGTGTACTCTTTTTGTTCATGTTCCTATTCTTGAAATTGACCCTTATACATGACTTTTTCATTAAATACTACATCTCTAGATCAAAATATTTTCTTATCTTTAATGATCCATAAATGGAAACCAAAGTCATCCTCACCATATCTAATAAAGGTGCATTTCTCTTATTTAGCCTCTAACTTGGTCCTATTCTCTTTCTTGATGAGGTAAAAATCCTCACATCCAAACACTCTAAGAAAAGAATAATCTACATTCTTATTAGACCAATCTTGTTCAATAATGCCTCCATCCAAAGGCATATAAGGTCCTCTATTAATCAGATATACTATTGTGTTAACTACTTCTACCCAAAACTGTAAAGGCAATCTTGTATGTAACCTCATGCTCCTATCATGTTCCATTATTGTTTGTTCATCCTTTCAGACACCCCATTCTACCATGGAGTTCCTGGAACCATATTTTTCCTATGGATTCCATTTTTAGAAAAATAATCAAAGAAAGCATTACTACAATACTCAGTTCCATTATCTGATCCAAGACATTTCAATTTGAGACATGTTTCATTCTCAACTAAGGCTTTCCACTTCTTAAAAGTGTCAAATACATCAGATTTATTTTTAATACAATAAACCCAAACTTTCCTAGTTGCAACATCAATAAAAGTGACATAATAATTGGAACTACCAATAAAATATACTTGAGCTAGTCCCTATACATCTAAATGTACCAACTCTAACTTGTGTTCTTTCTTTATGGGTCCAAATTTTAGAAACTTAACCCACTTCTATTTCCCATACACACAATTCTCATATAAGTCTAGATCTATATCTTTCAATCCAAGAAACTTATCTTCTAAGATCTCCATGCCCTTATGGCTCATATAACCAAGCCTATAGTGCCACATAGTTGCATCTCCATCTACAACAACTAAATCATAAGAATCAACACTAATATTCAAATACAAAGTACCAAATTTCTTACCTCTCAAAACCACAAGAGATCCTTTAGTAACTTTCTAAGAATCTATAGTAAACATAATTGAACATCCTTCATTACCCAATTACCCCAATGAAACCAAATTCTATCTCAGCATAGGCACATGTCTAACATCCTTAAGTAGCCATGTGTTCCCATTATGCATTTTCACCTTAATAGAACCTTTCCCTACTCTCTCACATGGTTCATCATGACCAAGATATACATGTCCTAGATTCTCTTGAACATAATCAGAAAAATAATGCCTATGTTGGGTAGCATGAAAAGAAGCCCCTGAATCTAATACCCAAGACTCAGTAAAAGTATCCAAAGAAAGAATTAAATCATCCTAACTTGATTTACCTGATGTCACATTTAACTCATTCATTTCCTCTTTGTTTCCCTTCTTATCTTGAAGTGACCAATAATCCTTCTTTGAGTGTCCATTCTTCCCATAATGCAAGCATATAATCTTAGCTTTAGATCTTGACTTAGATTTAGCTTTTGAATTTTCATGATTACCTTTGCTCTTGTCCTTTTGCCTCCCTCTAGTATCAATAGACAAATCATTTCCTTAATATGATTCATCAATGCTTTTCCTTCACATCTCCTTACTGAGAATTACACCTACAACATCCTCAAAATTCAAGCTTCCCTTGGTAGGGATTGCAATACTCACAACCATAACCAAAAATCCAAACTATCTAGCAAAGAACATAAAACTAGCAAAGCTCTAACTTAATAATCAAACTTAATTCCAACTAAAGTGAGCATACTTATACCCATATTAAAATCATTTAAAAGATTAACAATAGAACCATTCTTAGAAATTTTCATATTAAACAATCTTTTCATAAGAATTTTTTTATTAGAAGCTAAGGTTTTCTCTTATAACTTTCCAAGTTTATCCATTATATCCTTTGTAGGTGACTAATCTAAAATGTTGAATGCAATATAAGATGCAAGGCATAACTTTATGGCTCCCAATACCTTCTTATCAAGTAATGTCTAATCTGCATCACTCATAGCTATAGGTTGTTCTCCTTTCCCCTCCAAAGGGAGTTGAAGTTCCTTCTAATACAATTAATCTTCCATCTGCATTTTCCATAAAACAAATTTCTTACCTTCAAACTTCTCAACTTTGAATCTACCAATATGGGCTACATATACCAAGAAAGTCCTAAAATAAAATAGTAATCTAAAAAAAGACTATAATGAACTCTCACAGTGATAGAAAAATCTCCTGTAGGAGATGTTGCATAAAAGCTACACTTTTACTTTCACCTACAAAAAAATTTATCTCACAAGATGTTATACCACACCCTGTAAATGAACACCTACACTTTGAAAAACACCTACACTTTGACTCCGTCTCTCAAAAGCCACACCTACAAATAAAATTCATCAACAACCTCTAAAAGATCACTCCACACCTTGTAAATAATAAATGATGTATAAATCCATCCTCCAAGGAGAAACTCTCCATCCTCATCAAGATAATCCTTATCCATCTAGGGAAAATTCCATATGGCACCTCACCAAGCATATTCCAAAGGCCCATGAGAAGAAACATGCCATTCCTCTCCAAATGACACAACTTCCAATGAGGAAGTCCAACCCACTCCCATAATACATCAAGGAAATTATTAAATAGAACATTTAATAATTTTTTCCTCCTAATGCATCATAAAAATTATTAAATAGATCATTTAATAATTTTATCCTATGGAAATCATTTCATAAACAATTAATTCCCTAGCAAATAAGGAAATCAATCCCACTTCCAACAAGCATGGAAGTTAACATAAAAAGTATCAAATATGCATTTAATAATATTCACCAACATGAGGAGTAAATTAAAAATGCACTTCCCACATCCTTATAGCTCTCTAAGCCCCCAAAATGTACCATCATGGTCATGTGATAGCCCCAAAGGGCTCCACACTCAATAGTTAGTAAGTGAAGCACTAGTGGCATAATTTTCTTGTGTGATAAAAGATGGACTAGTAAAGCGATGAGAAGAAGTATCACTAGAGGCATGATTACCTTAGATATAAAATGATAAATTAATGGAAGAGTTGAGAAGAATGGTTCTTGGGAGAGACCCACTAGATGTAGAACCTACCATATTAGTAGAGATACTAGGCATGGAGGTAGAGGAAATCAAATAAGAAGAAGTCATTATATGAGAGAGTCAAATTAGAGGAAAAAGGTTGAGAAGCAAAGAAACTAGTATCTCCAAATCTATGTGAGAATGTGGGAGAAGGTGAATGAGGATCCTTGACTTAACCACTTATCATGAGATGGTAAATAATAAAAGGATCTTTTGCTCGATGTTGATGAAACTCATTGCTAAAGAAGAGAATTTGTGGTGTATACTCTAATTTAGGTTGATATTCAAGTGAGAAGATAGGATTACAAAGTGAAGAATAATGAGGAGGGATCTCATAATTTGTAGTGCGAGTGGTTATATGCATTTTACTTTCATATATGATAGGAACCACAAGCTGCTTATGGGAGAACCTATTAGGGTTGATAAGGCTCATCATATTTATTGAATTTAACACAATGTTGTCTTCAAACATGAAGTTCATGATGAAGGAGATAGATTAGGGAAGAAAAATTTGATTCAAAAAGGGAGATACAAGATACAAATAAGAGTATAGAGTCAATTGGGTTGACCTAGTACTAAAAATAGGGTATAAAACTAAGCCAACAAGGATACAAAGTTGACCAAGCTGACTTAGTACTATAACCTAAGATAAAGGGTATCTTGATAAGGATATAATGTCGACCAGGTCAACTTAATAACCTAAGAGGCAAAAATGAGTACTAGGTCAACTAGGTCAACTCAATACTGTAGCTAGAGAAAAAGACAATATGTAAGAGACTATGTCAAATAGAATGACAATGTACTAAAAATAAGGACAAATTTTGTAGTGTAATTTTAAAGCAAGAAATAGAAGAAAAAAATATTAATTAGGTCAGTGAGAATGATCCAATTGAAGCACATGGCACAAAACCTTGCACCAATGCTAATCAATGCAAGTTTTTGCAACACAACATATAATGAGTAAAGAACAAGTAGTCAACTAAAAATAAAATACTAAGTGCACTAGTAGAATTTGGTAAATAAATGACTACATGACTAAAAATTTTAATCATGACAACTAAAAATGACTAAATTCTACTAATTTTTTGTAACACGACTATAAATGACTAAATAAATGACTAATTTGATTATTTGGTAAAAAACACAACTAAATAATTAGTCACACAAATAAAAATGACTAAATAATTAGTCACATAAATAAAAATTAGACAAGATGATATTAAAGTGGGTAGTTAAAAAAAATGAATTGAGAAATTATTGGTGGGAGTGGGTTGTATTATGCATGTAGGGTTAATAGCGAATTAGAAAATTGTTGGTGGGAGTGCGGAGTACAATAGAGTGCAAAATTTGGTATTGATGGGGAGTGGGGAGTATAATTGGCATTATTTATGCAATGTACCTCTACAAATAGAAGGAGGGTTTGTTAATTATTAATGAAGCTGAAGCTAATTAGAGAGGGTTTATGTGCCAATTTGATGGCATGAGGCATTTTGGGTTTTAGCATATAAGTATAGCATCTACTTACATGGGTGATAAAGCTTATTTGGAGAGGATCTGGAGACTTCTGAAAAGGAAGGCAAGGAATTCAAAGTTTGCTACGATGAATTTTAAGTCAATGAGGCCCTCTGTAGTGAAGTCATATTTGGGGACACCCTCTATAATGAATTTAGATGTAATTTGAGACCCTCATTACATTAAACACAAAATCTATACCTTTCTGATTGGAAATTGTATCTAGCTATGAGAACAAAATTGGTGTATTATTAGACATGAGTTACATAAATAGGAGGGTATCTTATCATAATACATTGACTACCATGTAAAAATTTGGAGTTATTGAGATTATAAAATAATTGGATGCTTTTATTCATTGTATAATCAACCATATCTTGAATTTGTCTATTTGTATTCCATGTTATCATGCATGGGTATGGTATTAATTTCTAATTTTGCAACAAATTCACCAACCTAATCCTTGAGGCTCTTTTTCACTAAGTCTTCATGGCATGGGTAGTGCATGTACATCATAATTAGTTTGTTATTAGTTGGTTTAACTTATGGTAGTTACATAGGCAATTGAGTACCAAAACCATACAGGCAATTCTTATTTTAGCAGACTATTTTTCATTAGTTTTCTCTACACGTTTTAGAGAATATGGTGATTGAACTTGTAACATGCATCCAAATTTCAATTCCTTTGATCACTTTGCCATTAAACCACGGGCTCATGTCCCTATCCTAGACCTATATGTTTTGATAACATTGTGTGCAATCCTAATATATTAATTGCATGGAATCCTAGAATATGGTCTCATATGGCATAGTTGAAAGTTATGCTAGTTCATCAAATCAATGTGGTCAGCAAGCTATTTCTATTGATACTATATGTCCACACATGGGAGTATATCAATTATTAGAATAAGTCATCTTATATCAACATGTTAATAATTTATGCTAGTAAGTAATGCTCAAAGTTACAATAAAGAATTCATTATCTAGTTTGTTAGTGTTTGTGTATTCATTAACATTGACAAGATTGCATATGTTTAAATAATTGTGGTTCATCAATAAAACAAGCATAATTTTTGTGTCCCATTGCTAAGGAATTTATTTAATTATCATCTAGATAAGGAAGGCCCTCAATAAAACATGGATAAAAATGACATTTATTTATTTTCAGTCATAAAAAGAACATCGGATTCTGTAGAGTGATGCCCAGTTGTATTTCTCAAATTTGAATTGCTGCAAAGTGCTCTGTATCTTGTAGAGTGATCTAATTCTAATTCTATAGAGTGATCTATATCTTAATTTTGTGAAGTACTCTAAATTTTAGGTAAATGCTAAAGAGTGATGAAGATAATGAGTTTACATGTATTAGATCCTAAGTAAGTTGATTTTTTTAGATTTTTATTTTTTTATTAAAATAAGAAACTAAATTAATACTGAAATGTAGAACATTATATATGGATCAATACCATGCATATAATGAGAGAGTATCTAATGAGAGAGACATAGACAAATATCCATGTCCATGTAATGACCATCTTGGTGGAAAGGTTAAAAAAAAGAAATGTGATTTATTGACATATGATAAGATATGAGCATAGTGGTATAAGTCCTTGGGATTATAATTATTATGAAGATATGATATAATTGTATAGTATGAGAGATGAAGAGGCAACAAACATAGATGAAGTGGCACCAAACATAGATGAAGAGGCAACAATTTTAGATGAAGGTTTTGAAGTTGATAGAATATTGAATGAGGGTCTAAACAATTATTGGGCCAAGTCAGTGGAGGATGCTTTAAAGCTTGTGTATGTTAATTGCAAGTTAAGTTGTTTGACAACAATCCTTCAAATTCTTAACTTGCAAGTGGTGTTTGGCTAGACAAATGAGAGTGTAGATCAGTTATTGAAATTATTAAGTTCATTGTTACCAACTTACTCCACATTACCAACAAAATGAAGTCAATGTAAAAATCAAATCTCTAATTGAGGCTTAGGATATGAAAACATCCACACATGTGTGAATTTTTGTGTCTTATTTCATAATAATATTGCAAGTGAGAGTGATTGTCTAAAATGTCATGAAGGGAGGTATAGACAAGGGTTGAAATCAATTGTGGTTCCTAGAAAGGATCTTCACCACTTTTTGATAATCTCATGATTACTTTGAATGTATAGGTGCAAAGACATTGTTGAACTTATGCAATGGCATGCCCAAAATAAAAGCACTGATGGAAAATAATGGCATGTGCCTAATTCTAAGACATGGACATAATTTGATAATAGATGGCCTAATTTTTCTCAATATCCTAATAATATAAGGTTGGGTTTGGCTCTAAATGGGGTGAACCCATTCTCAGATCAAAGTACTAAATGGTCAAATTGTCCAGTGTTTTTAATAAATTATAACTTGACTCCATGGTTAGCAACTAAACCATTTTTATTAATGTTATAATTGATTATACTAGGAAAGAATAGTGTGACTTCAGGTACAATTGATGCCTATCTAGAGCCATTATATAATGAGCTAATGGAATTATGGAAAGGAATTGAAGCAATTTAATCTTTAAGGGATGGTCATTCAATCAAATTCACTTTATGAGCTTCCTTATTTTTTATGATTCATGATCTTCCTGCATATGGGACATTGTCTAGTCTCACTATTCATGGATACCATGGATGCCCTTCTTGCAACTTTAAGTATTTTTGAGGCACTCAAGAAGTTTACATAAGTGTATTTATTGTGGACATCATGCTTACCTTAAAATGGATCATCCATATCATTGACAAAAAAATGTTTCAATGGTCAAGAATAGAATCATGAAACACCATTGCTAGTAATGGGCGATTACATTATTGAGAATAGACAAAAAATAATGTCATTTATAAATGAAAATGATGGGATTACTGGTAGTATATATGATACATGTAATGAAAATGGTGTAAAATAGTTTTGAATATTCTATAAGTTTCCATACTTTAAGGATATATCCATTAGGCATACTATTGACTTTATGCATACTGAGAAAAATATAGCCTATGCTATTATAGAAACTATTTTTGGTGATTTTGATACTATTTCATCATGTGAATACTTTCAAGAACTAAAGACTCATTGAAATATTTGGGTTGTAAAATATGATGATGAAAAATATAGAAAATCTAGTGTTCCTTATGTCTAGACAAAGGACCAACATGAAAAATTATTATAGTTGATGTCTTAGACTCGCTTTCCTATTGGATATGCAAGTAGTTGTATTAGAATCCAAAATAACATTAATAGCTTAAGAGGCCTCAAAACCCATGGCTATCATGTCATAATCAAGAATATTTTACCTATTATGGTAAATATATCAAGTTTGGCAAAGGGGCCAAGATTGGAAATTATAAGGTTGGGCCTAATATTAAAGAGAATGAGTTTACATGTATTAGATCCTTCAAACTTTGATAGTTTGAGGCAAGAGGTTGTTGAAGTCCTTTATCTATTGGAATGGGAATTTCCACCAATAATCTTTAACATTTATATTCATCTTTTGATACATATAGAATATGAAATAGAGCATTGTGGCCTAGTAAGAATGAGATGGACGTATCCTATAGAATGATATATGAAGGTTATGAATGATATATTTACTCAATTACATTTACACATTTATATTATTAATATTACTATTTGTATGTTAATATTATATGTAGAAAATATGAAGAAGAGAATCAAACTTGGATGCAACATCGACCTCAAAATCATAGACGTCATGATTTGATTGGAAGTGATTCTTTTTCAAAATTTGAAAAATAGATTGCTAATGTAGTCATTGATGCAAAAGAAGAAGGTAAACATATAACAATGGAGTAAAGTGAGATTTCACAGTCTCCACATTTATGGGCTATGCATTTTAGTGGAATGTGGGCCTATGGTAGTCATTTAAGAGTGGAAGAAAAAGACAAAGGAAAGATAAATTATGATTTTGTTGTTAGTGCTGAATTTCTTCATGAAAATGAGAAGAAATTTTATGTTGGATTCATCCAAGAAATTTTTCAAGTGGATTTTGGTGAAAATGGTCTTATATTATTAAAATGTAAGTGGATTTAACCATCTATAGTATAATTTGATGAATATGGATTTGTACACGTAAATACATGCCAATTTTTATCAGAGATGGATGAGCCATATGTTTCCTCTCTTCAAATTAACCAATAATTTATAATTGATAATGTAATAATCCCAATATGGTCATATGTCATTCAAATAGAGTCTCATTTGAAATGAAAATTCATGGAAGTTATCCATATAATGCTTGATGGGCAATATGTTAATTTACAAGAAATATTCAAAGAAGTGGATGAAGACAATGATGGAGTGTCTGAAGAAGATATTTTGATTACCAATGAAGATATTGAGAGAGTGAATGTATTTCATGTCATAGATGAGGATGTGGAATAAAATCAAGCAGATGTAGACATGAGTGATTAGGATTTTGATCTTGCTAGCAATACAGATGATTATGATGATGTTTTGTCACCTTAACTAGCATGTCACCTTAACTTGTTAGCTTGCCACCTAAACTTTATTTATATGTATGGTGTAATTTATTATTGAATGTAATAAATATCTAAGTATAGGTGTGCTTATTCACTATTGTTTTACTAATACATATCTAAATGTAATCATCATTATTCTGTTGGTATATCATATACAAAACCTGAGATGTTCACTATTGATTTGAAGTGAATTTAAAGTTAGGTTCAATCATTCTTATTAGTTTCTTACTTTTGTTGAAATTAATTTTGTTTAGTTAGAATATAATTTTCTGTATTTCCTATATGTTTTCTAGATGCTAGACTTTTCTAACTTCTCTAGAACTGATAGATATGAAAAGAAGCAAGCAAGGTCTAAAGGTATCAAATAATGCAACAACATACTTGTGAAAGTAAAAATAAATTGTAGTCATTTCTATGATATTTGGATAGGTTTAGTTTGTAATGAAACTTCTAGCCTCCACATGTATTTAATATGCTTGTGTGAAGGAAACAATAATGAACATCTGTGATCTAATAATTCATATAGATATCTTAATATTAGGTAAACAAATTATTTAACGTATACTAGTAAACAATTTGTGTGAAAAGATAAGAAAAATTTCCCTATCATTTTCCCCCTTAGTGTTATGCTCCCCCTAACTTTAGTAATTTCATGTTGTTCTGGATCATGTTATGTTTTACTGCTTCAATTCTCCCCCTTTGACATCAATGACAAATGTGTTAGTCAATTAACTCCTTAACTTAAATATCCTCATCAACTTGTAGTGTGAGAAATTTAAAATAATAGAACTAAAACAAGAGGTCAACGATGAATATTAAGACCAAAATCCTCAAGGTATAAGGGTTCCATACTTAGATAAAATTTTTAAAAATGACAACCACTATTTTAGATCCTCCAAAATTTGTGTAGTTTCATTATCATAAATAGCCTTGAGCCCAATGACTAAAGCCTTGATCCCTATGTTAAAAGTCTCTCTACCTGACTAACCCTCCTCATTACAAACAAATAAATGATCTCTTAGGTTTTAATGACACTGAAAACTAAAACTAAGAGACTGTAAAATTAGAAAATTGTTCAATCTTTTCAATAAAATGATATCTAAAATACTACATTCATAATAAACCCTATATTACCACCTAAAATATATAAAAAAATCTAATACTGAAGACCTACAAGGGGTAATTAGTGAAACTATGGTATTATCGTTAACAATCACTCAATCTCTAGAATTAGCCCATAGTCTCGTGGGAGTCCAAAGGGGTGTGCACAGGGTGATGATATGAGACTGTCTAACCTGCTGTCCTACAGTAAGTAAATTGAAGGTATAAAATATAGAAAGGAGAATAAAATGATAATTATACCATACTTCTTATTGGGATATTTATGGTAGGTGTTTTCATTGATGTCTATAAGCCATGTGCAATGACAAAGTGGTCTAGCAGGTATAGTGAGATGTAGCATGGTGGTCTAATGTGCTTAGTGTAGTGAGATGCTTACATGAAGGTTATTTGGATGAATGTATGGTGGCATGGATCATGGTATGGTATTGAAATACATGATATTTTAATGTTCTATGTAGGTTAGAGTGGTTTCATGAGGTTCTCATAAAGTAAGTAGGTCTGGTAGGTTTGACCATGTATGGTTACCTATAGGGTTTTGAGTCCTATGGCTTGTATGCCATGGTATGGATATCAATGTGATTTTAATATGAATTTTAGATATGTTTAGGGATTCAATAGGCTAGGTAAATGAATTTTAATTAGTTTCAAGTGGTCTGTAAGGCTGTTTGGCTCTTGGCCTAGTTGGCCTAGGTGGGCTTGTGAGGCCTTGTGAAGGGTCAAAGGTTGTTTCTAGGTTGGTGAATCTTGTATTTTCATGGGAGATGATAAATAATTTTGATGAGGTCTGAGGTCAGATAAGGAGATATAAAGTCAAGAAAAGTCTTCATGTGCTTTAGAGGTGGATCGAATGGTGCATTTTGAGCCTGAGAGGAAAGTTTCAACATTCATTAACTCATGTAGAATTTGCATGGGGACATAATACTTTTGGATAATGTGGATAGGGTTCATAATAATTATTTAAAATCATTATTTCATTGATTAAGGTTGTATCCTTTATGAATGATTATTAAGAAGGTAAGTAAATTTTTTATGGTCTAAAACCCTAGTCTTAAACTCAATTGAAGAAATATTTTTGGATATAGGCTAGAATGGATTGGTTGAACAAGATTGAATATTGGAAGGTATAGAATAATCCTATAGGAATCTATATGTGTTATTTATGTGTCAGGGTAGTGAGAAAAAGGTATATAAATATGCTTGTCTTTGAAGATTTTGGTACTACAGACAGAGTTGACTAGGTCAATGCATGCAAATAATTAGAGATTGAAGGATAGGACTTGTTATTGTTGGAAATATTGTCATTGATGTCAAAGGTATATAGTTATTGGTGATAAATTCCCCATTTCATTTAATATTGTTTGTAATAAATATATCTTGGCTAATGTGAGTTAATATTTATTTAATATTAATGAATATATTTTTGGTTGCATATGAGACAAAAGAAGGGCCCATGGAGAAGTCAAAGAGCCATAGGGTAAAGACAAAAGAAGGATGGGATGAATTTTCCCATGAAGAGTCATCTTTGGGAATACCAAGAGTCACCAAGTGAAGACAAAAGAGTAAGGGCGCAATTTCTCATGAAGGGACACTTTGAGGAATACAAAAAGTCACCAAAGATAAGGACAAAAGTGGGAAGGACATTTTTGATCATGAAGGGTCACCACATGACTTTTCAAATGCAAGGATATGAAGGGTCATAAAATTTTGGTGTCATTTTCCATGAGGATTAAAGGGTCATAAAGGGGGAATGCCAAAGGTCATTTGAAAAGCTATAAATAAAGGCTTGAGAAGCCATTTGTAATATGAGAGATAGAGGTTGATTTGATATTATAATATCTAGCTTAGAAGAGCAATTGTGAGAGATGATTATGATTTGTATTTGTTATATCTAGCTTAGAAGAGCAAAGGTGAGAGAGAGGAAAGAGATGTTGTATTGAACTATCATTTGTTGATATAGTGGTGAAAATTGTATACTTGCAACACACAGGCTAAACAGAATGTGATTGGCAAATTTTTAACTTATGAGCAGAAAGCCTCAAATGGCAGGCACAAACATATATCTTTGACAAATTGTTTTCATCTTAATATCACCTTGAAATTTCAACAAATTTCATTACAGTAGAGTAATGTGAACCTTAACCTGAACAGGACTCGAACCAGAATACTCTATCTTCCAAAAACAACGAAATCAATACGGAGTGAAGAATTCTACATAGCTCTTATCAAGAGAATACTGGAGATAACAACAAGGAAAGCAAGTGGAGGAGAGAAAGAGCAGCATTTCACTTACTTTAACACTTTTAAAGTGTCCAACATTATATTGAAATGGCCGAAGTTACCATTTATTTGTTGGGGTGGCCCAGCCAATCATGGACGCACCCAACATTACAAGAGACCAAAAATTTAAATGTATTTAAAACTCTACGGCCAAAGCAATATTGAAATACCTAGCAATACAATAAACCAACAGGTCAAACAATGTATTTAGTACAAAATATAGCCCAACCATGATACATATTGCGAATGATAATATAGGAGTATTATTGTTTGGTTACCCAACATCACATCACATATGTCTGCAATGGCTAGTATTGTAAACAATACACTGTGGCGGCCAACTAGCATAGAAACACCCAAGTTTATATTTAAAACCAATGCATTAAAATGTTCCCACAAAATAGCAACGCCCAGCAGAATGGCGACGCCCCCTTTTCATATATTTGAACTTAGAAAACAAAAACTCTACTCACAAAGGAATCACTTATTAATATATCAAAAAAATATTCACCTGGTATTATTCTGTGTTGCTAGTCTTCCTCCTACGCCCCTGTTCCTCCTTCTTCAAAACTCATTCCCCTATTTTTTTATGTATATTTTTTTTTTGTCTTTTTAGCTAATTGATTCTCTCTTGAGCTGGGCGCAACAATTTTCCCAGAATGCATAAAATAATCTTCTAAGATAAGGAGATTCCAAAACAACTAACTACTCGCCCTACAGGCTATTTTTGTAGGCTTAAAGAATATTAAAAAAAATAAATTTTCAAAATGCAAAAACAAAACGGAGGGAAAACAAAACAACTAGCTCGTAGAGTGAGGATGCTCCTGCATCATTCTTCCAACTAGCAGAAGAAGTGTTCTTCACTTGTTGTTTTTCTACATCACTTCATCTATACTTGTGCCCAGCTTAAGGATATCATCTTTAGTCAACCATGTTGCATCTTCAGCTGGTAGATTCTTCCACTTAGTTAGATACTGGAAGTATTCTTTGTTCCTTGTCTTTTTAACTACTTTCTTCTCTAAAATACTCTCAATTTCCTTTGGCACTTCCTTTGGTAGTTGATGCTCCCATTGGATAACTTCATCTACCCCTATTTCAGTTTCTCTGGCTGATTGTCCTTCATCCTTGTATGGATATAAATCTGCAACATTAAAAATTGGAGAGATTCCAATCCCCTTTGGCAATTCTATTTCATATGCATTATTTGAAAACTTCCTTATTACCTTGCATGGTCCTATTTTATTTACCTTCAGCTTGTTGTATTCTTTCTTTGGAAACCTCTCTTTTCTAAGATGAGCAAGAACAAGGTCTCCAATACTGAAATTGACCTCTCTTTTCTTTTGATCTGCCCTTATCTTGTACTTGATGGTGTTTTCTTCAAGTTTCTTCTTTACCTGTTCATGCAAATTTTGCATGGCATTGGCAAATTCTTCCGCATCATCACTCCTTGTCTCCATGCTACTTATATTTATTAACTCATACACGCCTCTTGGATGCATTCCATACATGATTTGAAATGGGCTCAATCATGTACTTCGGTTAGGAGAATCATTATAGGAAAATTCAGCTTGTGCAAGTGCAAGATCCCATTGTTTTGGATGCATACTTACCAGGCTTCTCAAGATGTTGCCCAAGCTCTTATTGACAACCTCTATTTGGCCATCCATTTGGGGATGATAGGCTGAACTCAAACTTATTTGTGTTCCCAATTTCTTCCATAAGGTTCTCCAAAAATGTCCAACAAATTTGGTGTCCCTGTCAGAAATAATGCTTCTAGGCAATCCATGCAATCTAAAAATATCCTAGAAGAATAGATTAGCTATGTGAGTAGCATCACTTGTTTTGAAACACAGAATAAATTGAGCCATCTTTTAAAACCTATCTACCACAACAAATATGGAATCATGGCCTTTTTGAGTTCTTGGCAAACCAAGTACAAAATCCATGCTTATTGAATCCCAAGGCCTATTTGGAATGGGTAGTGGCTGGTACAAACCTGTGTTTTGACTACTTCCCTTAGCATATTGGCATATTTTACACCTTTCAAAAAACTTCTTAAAATAAATACTCACACCTGGCCAATAGTAGTGAGCACTCAATTGTGCTAATGTCTTGTTCTACCCAAAATGTCCTGATAAGCTGCCACTATGTTTTTCCCTCAACAAATTCTCCCTCGTGGAACTCTTGGGAATGCAAAGTTGGCTGCCTCTGAACAGCAGACCCTCTTGGACCATGAAATCTATCCAAGGACTTCTATCAACCCCCACTAGATTCATGCAAGCTTCATATGGTTCCTTGAAGTCTGGATCTTCCTTATATAGCTCCTTCAAATCTTCAAATCCCACAATACTTACTTGAGACTCTTGTATGATCAGATTTCTCCTGCTTAAGGCATATACAACCTTGTTAGATTGTCCTTTCTTGTGTTTAATAGTGAATGTTAAACTTTGTAAAAATTCAATCCATTTGACATGCTTTTGATTCAACTTATTCTAATTGCTAATGAATTGTAAAGCATAATTGTCAGTGAATAAAACAAATTCTTTAGGCAAAAGATAATGCCTCCATTTATTCAAAGCTTGTACAAGAGCATAGAATTCTTGATCATAAGCTGAATATTTCTTCTTAGCATCACTTAACTTCTCACTAAAGTATGCTATAGGCTTCCCATCTTGACTTAAAACATCGCCTATTGCAGTTCCACTAACATCACATTTTACTTGAAAATCCTTATTAAAATCAGGCAAGGTCAAGATTGGCTCTTCAGTTACCTTCTTTTCCAACAATCTGAAACTCTTATCAGTAGCCTCAGTCCAACAAAAACTTCTTTTATCACCCTTGATTGTATCTATCATTGGAGCAACAATTCCACTAAAATTTCTTATGAATTTCCTATAGAAGCTAGCCAAACCGTGAAAGCTTCTTACCTCATATGTGCTCCTGGGTGTAGGCCACTCAAGTATGGCCTTAATATTTTCCTTATCCATCTTCAATCCTTCTTTTGAAATCACAAATCCCAAATATATCAACTCTATTTTCAGAAAACTGCACTTTTTGACATTGATTAGCAACTTCTCCTCATGTAGTTTACTCAATACCATCCTCAAATGTTTCAAATGATCTTCCTTATTTTGAATAAACACCAAAATATCATCCAAATACACTATCACAAACTTACCAGTGAACTCCTTCATCACTTCATTCATCAGCCTCATGAAGGTGCTTGGTGCATTGGTTAGTCCAAATGGCATAACTAACCACTCATAGAGTCCATCATTAGTATTGAAGGCTATTTTCCATTCATCCCCTTCTCTTATCCTAATCTAATGGTAACCACTTTTCAAATATATCTTAGAGAAATATGTAGCTCCACTTAAACAATCAAGTAAATCATCAATTCTTGGCAATGGAAATCTATACCTGATAGTAATCTTGTTGATTGCTCTGGAGTCTGTACACATTCTCCAACTCCCATCTTTCTTAGGACTCAACACTGTAGGGATAGCACAAGGACTTAAACTCTCTCTTACCAATCCTTTGTCTAATAATTCTTGAACTTGATGCTTGATCTCTTCATTCTCCTTTGGTGTCAATCTGTAGGCAGCCTTGTTTGGAAGATTTGCTCCGGGAATCAAGTCTATGTGATGGCTAATATTTCTCAATGGTGGTAACTCATCAGGTAAAGCATCTACCACAATGTCAATGTATTCATTCAACATATCTTGAATCTCTAATGGCAAATAAATCAACTTAGTACTAGTGACTACACTCCTTGGCTTACCAATTACAGCAAAGTTTACCTCTTCTTTCTTCATTTGATGTAGAAACTCTTTGCCACTTACTATCAAAATTTTAGAATTCTGTCCAACAACAGCAGCAGCCTCTTTTTTCAATGGTGTGAGTGTATGCTTGATCCCATCCTTTTCAAACATGTATGTATTCTGCCTTCCATCATGTATGGCCTTCCTGTCAAATTGCCAAGGCCTTCCAAGCAAGATATGGCATACATCCATGGGCATGACATCACATAAAATCTGATCCTTATATGTTCCTATCTGAATATCTACTTTGCATTGTTCACTTACCAGAAGTTTGTGTCCTTTTTGTAGCCAAGAGACTTGATAAGGTGTAGGATGTACCTCCTTCAAGCCTAGTTTCTCCACCATCTCAGTTGACACAAGATTGTCAATACTTCTGCTGTCAATAATGACCTTACAGCATTTCCCCTTAATCTTACATGTAGTTCTAAATAAAGTTTTCCTTTGAGGTGGTTCTAAAACTTCTTTATTTGGCTTTAACAATATTCTTTTCATCTAAAGAGACTCACCTTCTTCTGGAGTATCTTCATAAGCTGTTGTAACTTCTACATTTTGTTTTTCACCTTCAGTCACATGTACACCTCTCTCATGGCTGGTAGAAGGGTTCTCTAGACACTCATATGCCCTGTGTCCTGCATACTTGTTACATTTAAAGAATTTGCCCATGAATCTTCCTCTTCCTCTTTGATATCCTTGGTATGGTCTTCTTCCTCTTGGTGTATAGCTCCCTCTTAAACTTTGTGAGCTGCTGGCCTCTTCATGAGATGTTTGCAGCTATCTTCTACCTCCTTGAAATCCTATACCTCTGCTGAACCTGCCCCTTCCTCTTGAGAAGGATGTTTGTTTCCTTGCAATCTTCTCCTCATCTTTCAAGGCAAATTGATATGCCTCCTCAACTGTCTTAGGAATGAGAAGACTAATTTCATCTTGAATGGAAAATTTCAAACCATTGGTGTATCTGGCTACCTTCTCTGTATTATCCTCAATATGTCCTGATCTTATAGTTAATCTGTAAAACTCTTCAGTATATTCTTTCACAGACATTTCTTTTTTCTTTAAATTTTGTAATTTCTTAAAAAGATTTGCTTGATAATCTTTAGGCATAAACTTACCTTTCATTTTTGCTACCATTCTGTCCCAGCTTCTGATCTTTGGTTTCCCTTTCCTTCTTCTTTCTTCTTGCACTCCATCCCACCACAGGGATGCATGTTTCTTTAGCCTTGTCATGGCATACTTGACTTTCTTTTCATCTTCTTCAATTCCTTCATACTCAAAATATTTGTCTAATGCATTAATCCAAACAATTAATTCTTCCACATTCAAATTACCTTCATACATTGGAACCTCCATTTTTTGGCTTTGTGTTCACCTTCATAATGGCTTTGATCAACCTCTCTTTAGCTATTTCTTCTTCCACCACCAATTCATCTTCTGGTGGCTCCTCTTCTCTATCACTGACTTCACCCATGTCAGTGCCTCTTCTTTGAGCCATCTCAAGGTCTTGTAGCCTAGCTGTCAGGTTCCTAATCTCTTCTGCAAGTGCAACTTGTCCCCCAGGTCTTCTTCCTCCAGCTCTACCTCTGTTCTTGATTCTCATGGCCATCTTGCTTTCTATTCACAAATCTAGTTCTGCTTCTCTTTGGCTTGGATCGTAATCCCTTGTGCTCTGATACCAAATTGGTGAAAACTGTATACTTACAACACAAAGGCTAAACAGAATGTGATTGGCAAATTTTTAACTTATGAGCAGAAAGCCTGGCAGGCACAAACATATATCTTTGACAAATTGTTTTCATCTTTACACAAAATATCACCTTGAAATTTCAACAAATTTCATTACAGTAGAGTAATGTGAACCTTAACCTGAACATGACTCGAACCAGAATACTCTATCTTCCAAAAATAACAAAATCAATACGGAGTGAAGAATTCTGCATGGCTCTTATCAAGAGAATACTAGAGATATCAACAAGGAAAGCAAGCAGAGGAGAGAGAGAGCAACATTTCGCTTACTTTAACACTTTTAAAGTGTCCAGCATTAAATTGAAATGGCCGAAGTTACCATTTATTTGTTGGGGTGGCCTAGCCAATCATGGATGCATCCAGCATTACAAGAGACTAGAAATTTACACAATGTATTTAAAACTCTATTGCCCAAGCAATATTGAAATACCCAGCAATACAATAAACCAACAGGTCAAACAATGTATTTAGTACAAAATACAGCCCAACCATGATACATATTGCGAATGATAATACAGGAGTATTATTGTTTGGTTGCCCAACATCACGTCACATATGTATGCAATGGCCAATATTGTAAACAATACACTATGGCGGCCCGCCAGCATAGAAACGCCCAAGTTTATATTTAAAACCAATGCATTAAAATGTTCCCACAAAATAACAATGCCCAGCAGAATGGTGATGCCCCCTTTTCATATATTTGAACTCAGAAAACAAAAACTCTACTCACAAAGGAATCACACATATTTTTATTAATATATCAAAACAATATTCACCTAGTATTATTCTGTGTTGCTAGTCTTCCTCCTATGCCCCTGCTCCTCCTTCTTCAAAACTCATTCCCCTATTTTTTTATGTATATTTTGTTTTTTTGTCTTTTTAGCTAATTGATTCTCTCCTGAGCTGGGCGCAACAATTTTCCCAGAATGCATAAAACAATCTTCTAAGATAAGGAGATTCCAAAACAACTAACTACTTGCCCTACAGGCTATTTTTGCAGGCTTAAAGAATATTAAAAAAATAAATTTTCAAAATGCAAAAACAAAACGGAGTGAAAACAAAACAAATAGCTCTTAGAGTGAGGATGCTCCTGCATCATATAGCAATATTGAGAGATAAGTGTGTGATATACACAAAGGGGTTGGTACTCATGTGGGTTGGTGCTTGGCAAAGGGGTTGGTGCTCTTGTGGGTTGGTGCTCATGAATAGTTGCTAGGTTGGTGCTTGGCAAAGGGGTTGGTGCTCACAAATTGTTGCTGGGTTGGTGCTCGGTAAAGGGTTTGGTGCTCCTGTGGGTTAGTGCTCATGAATAGTTGTTGGGTTGGTGCTCCTATGGGTTTTGCTCAAAAATAGTTGATGGGTTGGTTCTCAGCAAAGGGGTTGGTGCTCCTGCAATTTTGTGCTTGAAAATATTGTTTGGCTTGGTGCTCATTCATATACTTGAGATTGTTCTCTATGGTTTTTCCCACATTGGGTTTCCACGTTATATCTGGTGTCTCTCTTTATCTTGTGTGGTGTTTATTGTTTGAGTTTTATTACATATCTTGAATGTTTGATTAAGTGTAATTGGGTTAAAGGAAAGTTTTATAAGATATATGATATATTGATTCACCCCCCCCCTCTCAGTATATCCTGTGCTTAACAATTGGTATCAGAGCAGGTTCCTTTTTGAAAATTTTTACAGCTTGAAGGTAAATCGAGAAAGCACGATGGTTGGGTCACAGGAAGGATTTTATAAAAAAGAGGCACATTTGTTTGATGGGATGAATTATGCCTTTTGGAGCATGAGAATGAAGGTTTATTTGATGGCCCTTGGATTCGACATATGGAAAGCAGTGGTGGAGGAATATGAAAAGCCGCAGACATTTGTAATTACTCCATAGAAAAGAAGGCAAGTGAATGTAATGCTAAAGATTTAAATGCTATTTTATGTGGTTTATGTGAATCTAAATTTGTTAAAGTTATGCAATGTAAATTTGCTCTTGAAACTTGGGTAAATCTTGAGAATATTTACAAAGGTGATGGAAAGGTTTAGCAAGCTAAGCTACAGACTTTTAGAAGGCAGTTTGAAAGTTTGAAGATGGAAGAAGAAGAAGATATAACAAGTTATCTTTTGTGATTTGATCAAATCATAAATCAGATTCAAGGTCTTGGAGAAACGTTGGATGAGTCAACGATGGTGAAAAAGGTTTTGAGATCTCTACCAATGAGATATGATGCAAAGGTTTTGGTAATTGAGGAGATGAAAAATTTATCCAAGCTAAAAATGGATGAGCTTCATGGTATTCTCATGGCATATGAGATGTAGACAAAACAAGATAAACCCTCAAAGAGAGAAGCGGCTCTCAAGACATCAAAGAAGGAGAAATCTAAGATTCAAGAATCAAATTATAGTTCCAGTGATGATGAAGATGACAATAGAGCACTTTTCATTCACAAGCTAAAAAGAGGAACAGGTAAATATCAAGGAAAATTACCTTTTAAATGCTTTAATTGTGGAAAGAATGGACATTTTTTAGCTAGATGCCCAGATAAGGTTAATGATGATGAAGAAGAAAATCCTACATACAAGAAGAATTTGAAAGGCAAATCTAAGAAGGGATTCAAGAAGAAGAGCCTATATTTTAAGGATCCTAGCTCAAGTGAAGATAGTGGAGTCAGTGATTCAGAAGAAGAAGAGATTCTATTCATGGCCATACATGAAGATGATCAAGAAGAAGAAGAGGAGGAAGCTGAAGTGAATATGGAAGGAGAGCTCATTTTTTCCTTATAAGAGTTAAAAGCTGTTGAGAAGAAGAATCAAAGATTAAAGTGCCAGATCAAGAAAAATGAACAAGAGTCAAAGGAAATGATTGAAGATCTACAAGCACACTTTGAAGAAGCCAAGAAGAATGAAGAAGATCTCACAGCACAGTTGGAAATAGCAAGAAAAGAATGTGAAAGGTATGTTATTGAAATTGCCTCTTTAAACGAAGATATTAAGAAAGCAGTCAATGATAAAGTAGTCAGTGATTAAATATTTGAGGATAACACTAACATGTTGAATAAAATATTGGAAAGTAAAAAAGCAAATTCAGACAAGACAGGGATCAGATTTGAAAAGAAAAAGAGCTATGCTAAAGCTCTTACAAAAGAGGAAACAAAAAGGGGAGAAGTGAAAAATACAGAGGACATTTCAAATAGAGAAGGCTGGAGAGAAAAAAGCTACAAAAGACAATTAGGTCAGAGATATATAGACAGGTCTTATTTTTATGGCTATTGTTTTTATTGTAATGGATATGGTCACAAGAAATTAGAATGTAGAAAAAGAGCTAACAATTTCAGAAATAAGGAGAAGGAAAGTCAACTAGAGTCAAGCAAAAGTCACAACTCTTTTGCTCCTCTATCAAGCTTTGATGAAGAGACCATAGTATGCTACAAGTGTAATAACTTTGGACACATAACTTAGTATTGTAGAAGCGTGTTCGACTTAGTCAAGAAGGATCAGAGTTTCAAAGCTCCATTCATCAAGAATGAGGTATAGACATGTTCATGGTAGTAGAAACAACTTGAAGATTCTATGATGGTTCAGACAGCTCTGCATGTAAGAGGTAAAGATCAGCCATGGTTAATTGATAGCAGATGTTCAAGGCATATGATAGGAGATAAAATTAATTTCATTACTCTAAAGAAGATCAATGGTGGTACAGTGAGATTCAGAGATAAAACCACTGCCAAGATGGTCGAAAAAGGTACTTTGAGTTTGGATTATGGTAGAACTAAGACTAAGAATATTTTATATGTAAAAGGTCTTAAGCATAATTTGTTAAGTGTTAGTCAAATATGTGATCAAGGATACACATTAAGGTTTCATGCTAAAGGTTGTGAGATTAGAAGAAAAGATTCAAATGAGTTGATTACAGATGCTCAAAGGATAGAGAACAATGTATATGTATTGTCAGATATCTTCTCAAAGGCACGATCAAAGGACACATTCAAAGATCTGCCAGAGGAGTTGGGAGTAATTTTTATTACTTCATGCCATTGATGATCAGCATCAGTTGAGGGGGAACTAAGTGTTAGCTCCAGGTAGGCCCTTTGCCATTGATGTCAAAGGGGGAGAATAATAGGTACAGGTACAGGTGCAAAAAATAGGTACAAGGAATAAGTACATGTTGCTACAGTAAGGGGGAGTTACTATATGTTTTCAGATGACAGGATGTGGTAGTTTCAAGATTAAGGTTGCCATCAATGACAAAGGGGGAGATTATTGGAAATATTGTCATTGATGTCAAAGGTCTAGCATTATTGGTGATAAAGGCCCCATTACATTTAATATTGTTTGTAATAAATATATCTTAGCTAATGTGAGATAATATTTATTTAATATTAATGAATATATTTTTGGTTGCACATGAGACAAAAGAAGGGCCCATGGAGAAGTCAAAGATCCATGGGGTAAAGATAAAATAAGGATGGGATGCATTTTCCCATGAAGAGTCATCTTGGGGAATACCAAGAGTCACCAAGTGAAGACAAAAGTGTAAGGGTGTAATTTCTCATGAAGGGACACTTTGAGGAATACGAAAAGTCACCAAAGATAAGGACAAAAGTGGGAAGGACGTTTTTAATCATGAAGGGTCACCACATGACTTTTCAAAGGCAAGGATATGAAGGGTCATACAAGTTTGGCACCATTTTCCATGAGGATTGAAGGGTCATAAAGGGGGAAGGCCAAAGGTCATTTGTAAAGCTATAAATAAAGGCTTGAGAAGCCATTTGTAATATGAGAGATAGAGGTTGATTTGATATTGTAATATCTAGATTATAAGAGCAATTGTGAGAGATGAATATGATTTGTATTTGTTATATCTAGCTTAGAAGAGCAAAGGTGAGAGAGAGGAAAGAGATGTTGTATTGAACTATCATTTGTTGATATAGCAACATTGAGAGATAGGTGTGTGGTATACATAAAGGTGTTGGTGCTCATGTGGGTTGGTGCTCATGAATTATTGCTGGGTTGGTGCTCTTGTGGGTTGGTGGTCACGAATAGTTGCTGGGTTGGTGCTCGGCAAAGGGTTTGGTGCTCCTATGGGTTGGTGGTCATGAATTTTTGCTAGGTTGGTGCTCAAAAAAGGGGTTGGTGCTCCTATGGGTTGGTGCTCATGAATAGTTGCTAGGTTGGTGCTCGTCAAAGGGGTTTGGTGCTCCTGTGGGTTGGTGCTCATGAATAGTTGTTGGGTTGGTGTTCAGCAAAGGGGTTGGTGCTCCTGCAAGTTTGTGCTTATAAAAATTGTTTGGGTTGGTGCTCATTCATATAATTGAGATTGTTCTCTATGGTTTTTCCCACATTGGGTTTCCAATTTATATCTGGTGTCTCTTTCTATCTTGTGTGGTGTTTATTGTTTGATTTTTATTGCATATCTTGAATGTTTGATTAAGTGGAATTTGGTTAAAGGAAAGTTTTATAAGATATATAATATATTGATTCACCCCCCCTCTCATTATATCACATGTTTAATAGTTATTGAAGCCCATAGAGTTTTTTTGGAAATAGAAAGTCACTTTTTCAATTATTTTGGTCAATTAATTTGACTAATAGCTAATCTACAGATAATGAAAATAGTGAGAAAGACCAGTTGGAGTGAGAAGATAAATTAGGAAGGTGATCAAGTTATTAGGGATTAATTTGAGATCTTAGTGATGATTAAATGGTTTTATTCACTCTATCCATGCATTTTAAGTGGTTATTATTCTTGAGGTATGATCAAGGAGTTGACTCAAAGTTGACCTTTTTGGTCCTTTTGAGTGTATGTGAGCTAGTGAAGTGAAAATGGCTTGTAAAAGAGTTTTTGCTATTGGATCCTATGATCTAATTGTAGGAGAGTGATTTAAGTTCCTTTTATGATATTTTTCATTCCTTTTAATATATTATTTAATCCATTTTATTTTGAGATAAATTCATGTTTCCATGACTAGTTTTTAGAGCTTGTAGGCAGTCTAGAGTGACCTATTTGGAGAGGCTAGTTTGAGCTACTCTGAGTAGAGTTTGAGGTGAGTGAGAGCTTGGTGGTATTATATGATTTTCATATATTTATTAAATTTATTTTTTATTCATATTTATCTCTATTTTTTTGGAGTATTCAAATATCTTTGACTAAGTTTCTGGTGTGCATGACCAGTTTGAGTAGGTCATCTAGAGTGAGTTAGTTTGGATGGTTATGAGTTGTGTAAATGTGAAAAATGAATATGGAGGTGTTTATTGATTAATTAATGACCTTTTTAAGGTATTATATTATTTTTTCAAGTGGATAAATTAAGATCATGCTTCAGTTTTTATCGGTAGTATTTTTTGGGTGTTTACAGGTCTTGGAGCGAGAGAAAGAATGGCTTGGATGGAGTAGTGGTTTAGAGTTCCAAGTGGATTGGATAATTATGGAAGTGTGAAATGGTATTATGATATACATCATGATGTTTTTGATCCCTTTTTTTAATTTTTTATCCCTTTTTCAAATCCCAAAGTTTTCATCTTGTAGTCAATGTGTGAACAAGTGGTTTTAGGCCTATTAGGTCTATTAGGTCTATTTAGGCCTAACGGTGAGTTCTAAGTATATTTGATGTATGGGACCTTGTTGGGATATGAAAATGTTTTAATTAAATTTTATTATATAATATAAGTATTTATTATTCTTTGGTGAGGGATATTATTCATGGAGATGGCCATATGTGGTGAATGACCTATAAGTGCTAATTAGGCCTAGTGTAGCCTAGTAGTTGGATAGTTTCCATTTGAAGTATGGAAAAACTATGGAGTGTTTGAGTTTCCTTGGTGATATTTAGATAATATTTTATTTATCCTTATATTTTATCTTGGCTGAAAAATATGATATGAGGTGTGGAGAAAGGTATATAAGCAAGACTAATTGTTTTGTTTATTAAGTGTAGAGTGTGTGTGGTGAAAAGCAAAGAAAAGATCTCAATCAAAGAGAAAAGATGGGTCATTTAGGACCATGAGAGTTTGAAGAGGATAAGTCATGTTTTTATGATTATTTTCATAAGATAAAAATTCATTAGACCTAATAGTCTAAAGGGTGACTTGGTTGAGCGAATGAGCTAGAAGTGCCTGCTTGGAGTAGAGAAGTAAATTGTAGGTGTATGAGCTTTAGGTGTTCCATCATCAGGTTTATCAGACATCATATTCAAAGGCGTAGAGTATATTTTTTCTCATTTTTAAGGTGTTGGGTAGGTTCTTAACATCTTTGGTCAGAAGGACTTGACAATCCTAGGGGCAGGTGTTCCTTGTGGGATAGGTGTCTCACTAAAGGTCTCTTATTTTCTCTATCATATAGGATAGGTATTCCATTGGTTATAGGATTGAGAGTGGGTTTTATCCCCCATGAGGGTTTCCCACATAGATGAGGTGTACTTTTGTTGATTTTTATTGATCTTGCTTATGTGTTAATTTTTTTATGTTATGCTTAAGTGTTTGTTTCATTGGAACAAAATAAAATTGATTATGAGATGTTGAGCAACTAATTCACCCCCCCCCCCCTCTTTGTATCTAATTCCATCAACTACTATTAGATTAGGTCATTATTGAGGCTTAATCATCTTGGAAGGTGATCTTGTGAGTATTTTATTTGTTGGTTTTTGCCTAGTCAACTTGTTGGTAGAGTTGATAGAGTTTTTGATGATCAGTGTGGTTGTTGACAAGTTTTCTTCATGTTTCCTATGATGTTCTTTCAAGGGATGATGAGATTTGATAGTTGATTTGATAAGAATATGGATGTAAAGATTTGGCTTGTTATTCACTCAAGAATAGGTGAGTCTTCTATTGTTTCAGGTCTACATGATAGATTGAGGGTTTGTCAAAGATTACATATTGCAATGGAGAAGAATTATGTTGAAGCTAAATCAAAAATCAAGCCTATGTTTCATATCCCAATTTTCTTGAAGGAGTTGTCACAATTGATGTCTTATGGATTAGGCCTTCTTGTGCTTTCTAGGCCTAAAAGTGTTTTTTTGATGGAAGTGGGTTTCATATTTCCATGTTTTGAGTATACAAGGTCCTTGAGAAAGCTTATGTGTTGTCTTTTGAGGGTTTGAGGTCTTCATGAGACCTAATATCAAGATAAGGACTAAATGTTTCTGTAATACCTAAGTAAATGGTTTGATTTCGTTAAGATGACCTATTGGAGTAGAATTCAGAGCTTTTAACTTATATAGATCATTGTTGGTGGCTTGTAAGAGTGTTTCTTGCAAGAAGTCTTCTTGAAGTGGATTTTAAGTATGCTTTTCTTTCTTGAAAGTCTTATGCTTCTTTACAATAGTGCCTCAAAGATTCATATGTCCTTGAAGGGTATTCATGTAACTTGGTGGAGTTTTATATGTTTTGATGGTTTTGAGGATGTTATGCAATGGTTCCTCAACTGAGATCTAGTGGTGCTCAGATTGGCTTGTACAGTCAAGGGTCTGAGTGCTTGATTGGTCTACAAGACCAATGTTGTTTGTGAAGATTGAATCTCTTTGGTGCTCAAGAGTTATCTATTTGGTTTCAAGAGATGTAGATTCTTGGAGTATGGTTTCATGAAGGAATTTTATAGCCCTGGAAGTGGTCATGTACTATAACATGACTTGAAGGTTGTTTACTTGAAGTAGATTGTTGTTTGGAGACTCCTTTGTGTTGTGTCTTGGTTTTTAGATCTAAAGGTATATTTTTTATTATCTTTGTGGTCTTTTTTCCTTGATTGTAATGTCTTGAAGTTGGATCAGATTTATATTGATGGATAAGGTCTTGTATCATATGATGGTGCTTGTTTCCTAGTTGAGAAGTATGCTTTGTTGGTTCCTAAGAGAAAATGCTTCAGTGATTGGATGCTTCTTGAGTTGCCAAGATGACCTCATAAGGTCTTGAGGGAACATGTTGGTATGTTGTGTTTGTTTTGAAGTGGTGCATTAGTATAAGGATGATAATCTTTGAGTCATCATAAGTAGGGTTCTGAGTTTTTTGTCAAGTTTAGATAGTGCTTGTTGAAGATTGATTCTTTGAGTATATATGACAGGTCATCAAGAAGAGTTATATGGTCTAAGAGATTGAATATGATGTTAGGATCATGTATCTTGATTTAAATCATGTTTTTAATCTATATTGAATGTTTTTTAAAAGAATAATACTATATGTCTAGTATATTCTTAGGTCTAGTTGGTTATATGTCACTATATGTTTCCATGAAGTAATTTATTAATATTAATGGATTGTGGTGTTTGAAGGATAAATGGTTGAGGGATTGGATGTCTCTTTCTATTCTTCATGAGATATTTTTTTAGGTGGTGAAGCATGTGAGTTCTTCAAGAGGTATGTTCAGGTCTTTTAGTTCTAAAGTGTCATTTTGATCAATTTTTTATGCCTTGGTTGAGTGGTGATTTGAAGGAAAAGGAAGCAGTGGTTTGTTTTAGGACTTGAGGAAGGTTGAAAAAAGTCATTCCCAGGTGGTTTGAGGTCTTGATGATCTCATATGTGAGTTTTATGTACAAAAGTCAGAGTTGACCAATTTTGGCAGTGATGACTATCTAGAAAGTGCCCAAGTTGCTCATATAGTGTTATAAGGTGGATATAAGTTTGAAATTGAGTGCTTAAAGTTAGTTTTGATGTGTTAAAAGAGGGAGGATGTCTTGGAGATGTTTATGAGGTGATCAGATGTGATTTTGACCTTTTGGTCAAGGTGCCTACTATAGATAATGAACCTGTATGCATAGATTGCTTGGTTTTTAACTTTAAGAATGAAGATGTGTCATGAATAATTTTTTACTCAAGAAGATCTACACATGTGTTTAAGACATGTTCCAAATGGTTTCAAAGGTTGATGAATCTTTTTGTGCTAGGTGGAGCATTTTGAATGGTCTCTGGCTCTTCTTCTCAAGAGCATGTGTTTGGAGGCTTAAAGTAAGTCCATGTTACCAAAGGTATGGAAGCTTGAAATTTGGCATGGAAGTGATTTTTTATGTTATCTAGGTGTTTTATCTAGCTCAGGTGTTTGTGTTGACCAGATGTTGACTTTTGACCAATTGTTGCTTTAAAGGCCTAGTAATTTGGGCATGTTTGTAAAAGTGATCAAGATTTAGAGTTAGAGGCTAAAAGCCTAAAAAATAATTGAATAGGTAAAATGGGTATTTCAATCAATGTTTATAGTGGTTTGAAAGTAAGTATAATTCATTTTATTCAAATTTTAGCTCACTAGGAGGCCTAATTAGCTAGTAGGCTAAGGAAGGAAGTATGCTAAGGAGGATGAGTTGGAGGCTCAGTTTTGGCATGTCTAAAGGGGAATAGTATTTTATCTTAGATGTGTAGTTTTATGGTTTTAAGTGCTTATGGTAGAGAGTTATGAGGTCTGTAGTGGCCAAATAAGGCTAAAAGGAGTCTAAGTAGGCCTATTGAAGAAAATGAATATTTTTGAGATTTTTTTTCAAAGGAGGATGGAATTTTTGGTTTCAAATGAGTATTTTGGTCCACTCTAAGTTTTTTTCAAGTATGGTGGTGTGCTTAAAGTGCCTTTGGTGGTTTATAGGGTGCCTTGAGTGTAATGATAAGTGAGTTTCCCTAATACTGTGATGATCCTATTGTTGTTGGAGTTGATGTTATTTATTATTGAAGGTCCTATAGGTATGCATAGGTTTTTTAAAATAAGGGGGAACCTTCAAAGTGGAGTAGGGTCCTAAGGGGAGCTATGCTATCATGTAATTGATGATAAGTCTAAGGATCTAGGTAGCTTGGGAGCAGTTTCTAAGTAGAATCACATTTCAAGGGGGAGTTGTACTTGTTTAAGGTCAGAATGGTACTCTTTCATATGTATTCATATAGGTGAGCTTGATTCCATATGTTTTTTGTAGCTTAATTGGTTGATTCTATGGTGCCTAGTATTGAAGGGAGTCCACTTTGAAATTTTGGCAAAGGGGAAGAGAGAAAAGGAGTGTTGACATAAATGAAAAATGGGGATATTGTTGGGATACTAATGGTAGGTATTTTCATTTATGTTTATAAGGCATGTGTAATGACAAAGTGGTCTAGTAGGTATAGTGAGATGGAGCATGGTGGTCTAATATGCTTGGTGTAGTGAGATGCTTGCATGAAGGTTCTTTGGATGAATTTATGGTGGCATGGAGCATAGTATGTTATTGAAATACATGATCTTGGAATGTCATATGCAGGTTATAATGGTTTCATGAGGTTCTCATGAAGTATGCAAGTCTGGTAGGTTTGACCATGCATGGTTGCCTATAGGGTTTTGAGTCCTATGGCTTGTATGTCATGGTATGGAGATCAATGTTCTTGGAATATGCATGTTAGACATGTTTAGGAATCCAATATTCTAGGTAAATGACTTACAAGTGGTTAAAAGTGGTTTGTAAGGTTGTTTAGCTCTTGGCCTAATTGGCCTAGGTAGGCTTGTAAGGCCTTATGAAAGGTCAAATGGTGTTTGCAGGTTGGTGAATATTGTATTTGCATGGTAAATGGTCAATAAATTTTGTTCAAGCATGTTGATGAGGTATGAGGTTATATAAGGAGATATAAAGTCAATAAAAGTCTGCATGTGCTTTAAAGGTGGCTTGAATGGTGCATTTTGAGCTCGAGAGGAAAGTTTCAATGTTCATTAGCTCATGTAGACTTTGTATGGGGACCTGATCCTTTTTGAGAAGGTGGAAAGGGTTCCTAAGAAGTATTTATAAGAATTAGTTCATTGATTAAGGTCCTATCCTTTATGAATGATTGTCAAGAAGGTAAGCAAGTTTTTTATGGTCTAAAACCCTAGTCTTAGACTTCATTGAAGAAATCTTGTTGGATATAGCCTAGAATGGATTGTTTGACCAAGTTTGAATATGTTAATAATAAAACACTTATAAATATAGATCTAATATTACCATAAACTAGATCTAAAGCTATGCAATAAAATGCATCATGGAAACATTCCTTAACTCACCATTGATATGAAAGCATAAATGAGAGCAAGATAAAAATAACATAGATATAACGTGGTTCATCCAATGTGGGATACATCCACCAATAAAATTTCTCAAATAAATTATTAATCTAAAACAATATTATAATGAACTCTCATAGAGATAAAAATCTCTTGTAGAAAGTGCTACAAAAAAATTGCACTTTAACATGCACCTGCACAATGTTGTATCTCACAAGTTGCTAAACCACACCTTGTAATGAATTACTACACTTTGTAAAATACCTAAAAATTGACTCTGATCCTCAAATATACACCCTAAAAATAGAAAATCAACCTCTAAAGGCCACACTGTACCCTATATATATAATAAAATGAATAAAATCTATAAAAAGGATGAATAAATATGCAGTGCTTATCCAAGATAAGAATTATCCAACATGTGACAACCCTTTTCCACCTCATCAATCCTATCTAAAAGTTTTCCCAAGGAGAATTTTTCCATGTTCATCTTTTCCACCTTCTAAGGGCACATTTTCCCATGAACATGTGATCACAACCAACTTCACTCAACAAGGAAGGAGTTACCTTTTCCAAAAAAATAACTAGCTTCCTCAAAACAAGGAAGTCAACATGGGAAAAGGCATATAAAAACTAACTCCATGAAATATGGAATACATATAAATTAGGAATACAAGGAATATTCCACTCACATGTGAAAAACATGAAAATTATGCCCCCCCCACATCCTTGGAGCTCTTTAAGCCCCTAAAAATTTATTCTTATGGTCATGTGATAACCCCAAAGGACTCCATAGTCAACAATCTCCCACTTGGAGACCATTTCTCTTGAACAAAATCTATCACTACTCCATGACCCCTAAGGCCAACTAAATCTGAACATAGTCTCAACTTGTCTAATATGACCACCTTGGTCATCATATCACTAGGATTTTGGCTAGTATGAATCTTCTCTAGCTTCACCAAGTTCTCCTCTAAAGTTGTCATAATGAAGTGATAATGTAACTGAATGTGTTTTATCTTCGAGTAGAAATCAGAGTTCCTTGCCAAATGAATAGCACTTTAACTATCACTGTGTAGTCTCCCAACTTCCTACTCATGCCCCAACTCTTTAAACAACTCTTGTAACCAAATCATCTCCTATCTAGCCTCTATAGTAGCAACACACTTTGCCTCTATGGTTGACAAAGCCATAACCTTTTGTATCCTAGAAATCCAACTGACTATTGCATCTGCAATAGTAAATATATAACCTATCTACTTCTCCTACTATTAATATCCCCTACCATATATGAGTCCACATAACCATGAAAAGTGGTATCTGATCCACCATAACATAATGCAAAATCAATGGTTCCTCTCAAATATCAAAGAATCCATTTCACTCCCTGCCAATGCTCATAACCTGGATCACTCATATACCTGCTCACAACTCCCACTTCTTGTGAAATATCTAACCTAGTACAAACCATGGCATACATCAAGATACCAACTACCAATGAGTAAGGTACCTTGGACATCTTAAACTTTTTAGCTTCTGTCTTGGGATACTACTCCTTTGATAATATAAAGTGGCCTACCAAAGGAGTACCAATAGATTTAGCAACCAACATGCTAAACCTTTCCAATACTTTCTTCACATACTTTGATTGGGATAAGATCAACTTCCTCTCTTTCCCATCATGAGAAATCCTCATACCAAAGATTTGATTTACAACACCCAAATCCTTGATAGAAAAGGAGTCACTAAGTTGTTTCTTGAAGATATGAATATATTATATGTTCTTTTCTGAAACTAACATGTCATCGACATACAAGCATAATATAATAAAATAACCATCATCAAAATGTTTGATTTACATGCAATGGTTAGAATGACACCTTTGATATTTTTTTCCAACATAAGATAATCAAATTTCTTGTACCATTATTGTGGAGTTTATTTCAGGCCATACAAGCTCTTCTTTAGTCTGCACACATATTTCTCAGTCCCTTTGACCTCATAACCCTATGTCTACTTCATATATAACTCTTCATCCAAATCACCATGAAGAAAACCAGTTTTCACATCTAGCTATTTTAAGTGTATATATTCAACTGTAACTAAACCAAGAACAATCCTAATAGAAGTCATTTTTACAATAGGAGAGAAAATATCATCAAAATCAATACCTAATATTTGTACAAACCCCTTGACCACCATCTTGGCCTTATATCAATTTCTCCCTTCATCCACTTCCACTTGTTTGGTAATGCACTCTTGCCCTTATGTAGCCCAACCAAATCCCACATTTGGTTTTCCATGAGAGATCTATGCTCTTCATCCATGGCTTATTTCCATCTCAACTTGGCATCTACCTACATTGCTTCCTCATAAAACTTTGGCTCTCTATTGTTAGTGAGTAATAAATAATTCAAATAAGGATAAAAATGTTCAAGTGCTTTTCTTACCCTAGAAGACCTTCTTACCATAGGAGTTTGGGGTCCTTGTGTAGAAGGTTCCTGAACTCAATCCTTGGATACTTTGCCATCCATAATGTCATCCAATATTGTGTACTCTTTTTGTTCCTAATCCTATTCATGTAACTGATCCTTATGCATGACTTTTTCATTAAAGAATACATCTCTAGACCAAAATATTTTCCTATCTTTAATGCTCCATAAATGGAAACCAAAGTCATCCTCACCATAACCAAAAAAATTGCATTTCTCTGATTTATCCTCTAGCTTGGTCCTATCCTCTTTCTTGATGAGATAAAAAGCATCACATCTAAAGACTCTAAGAAAAGAATAATCAACATTCTTATCAGACCAAGCTTGTTCAAGAATGCCTCCATCCAAAGGCATAAAAGGTCCTCTGTTAATCAGATATACTACTATGTTAATTGATTCTACCCAAAACTGTAAAGACAACCCTACATGTAAGCTCATGCTCCTAGCATGTTCCATTATTATAACATTCAATACTTTTAGATACCTCATTCTATTCTAGAGTTCTTGGAACGATCCTTTGCCTATAGATTCCATTGTTAGAACACTAATCAAAGAAAACATTACTACAATACTCACCTCCATTATCTTATCTGAGACATTTCAAATTGAGACCTATTTCATTATCAACCAAGGCTTTTGACTTCTTAAAAGTGTCAAATACACCATATTTATTTTTAATACAATAAAACCAAACTTTTCTAGTTACATCATCTATAAAAGTAACATAATAATTGGATCCACCAATAGAAGATACCTGAGCTGGTCCCCATACATCTGAGTGTAGCAGATCTAAATTATGATTTTTATTTTTGGGTCCAACCTTTAAGAACTTAACATGCTTCTTGTTGACCAATTTTGCCCACAGGCAAAATTTTGGTCACCTTCTTCACCTGTTGTTCAAATGCCAGTCATTTACGGGTTCAGTTAAACGGTTCAGTTCAAAGCCGCTTGGTTCAAGACAAAAGGTTCAATGGAAAGGTTCGTCGGCTTGGTTCATTGGGAAATCGGCGTGTAATGGTTGAACCTTGAACCGTTGAACCAAATTTTGGTTCAATGGGTTCAGTTCAAAGGAGTGCCCTTCAGCTGAAGGGGAAGTCCAAGTCAAATTCCCTAGTGAAGGGCAGGCATTTACAATGCAAAGGGGCGGGCACGGGTTTGCAAAGGCAGGTGTTTCATTTAAAGCCTATGGCTTAACAAAATAAATACAAAAGGAATAGAAAGAATTTCCATAGACTTTTTGTCTGCGAGAAAACATCAGCAGACAAAAGTCTGCAGAGAATATACAAAGCCCAATGCAAAACATTTAAAAAGTCTACACAAGTATTTATAAGGCCTGACAGTCTACGCAATAAGCAGGGATCCACTGAGAAAATAAACAAAGACACAAGCAGTGGTGAAGAGACTAAGGTAGTCTACGTAAAGCAATGAAGGCCTGTCGGTAGTCTAAAGCTAGCGTGGACCTGTTTAACAAGGAAAGATAGCCTGAAGGCTGCTAGTGTGGACCCGACTACTAGCATGGACCTAACATCTCCAAGGCTATCAAATTTAATGAAATAGAATAGCCATTGGGTTTTCAAACATTGAAAAGGGCAAAGGGAGGCACTAACAAAGTGAAGCGACCAACTAAAAGTTTGCCTAAAGGGGCCAAGCGGCCAGTAAAGACAAGGATGCAGAAGAAGACAAAACAAAGTGACAAAGCAAGAGGAATGATGAGATGTGGAGCAGTCAGGCAGTCCAAGTGGCATAGATAGAAGACATTTTATTGCTTGATGGTGTAAATAGGAAAAGGGCGCAGCCTGCATTTTGACATTAATGTTAAACACCAAAGTCAAGATTGGGCAACCACACGATATGGTTCCAGCAGGCCTCTTCTAGAAGGATGATGCACCAACAGTGTTTTTCTTCTTCCCAGTGAGGGACATGACTTACAACTTGCCAAAGGAAGCACCAAGTTCTTTTCTTATTTTTTCTCATATATATCACGAACTTCTCATTATTTAAAAGGATCTTCCACATTTTTTAAAGAGCGCAGCTCTGCAAAAATTTCACCTGGATCAATACAAATGCAATTTTTTACCTCCATTTGGATAGACATTTTTGTGTATGCATTGAATGTTTGCTTGTGTCTAGTCATTGTCTTTTGATGCTCTCATAGGTTCAACACTAGTAGACTTGTTGTCTACAAGGTGCCATTATTGCAGCTGACAAGAGAAGAGCAGTATTTGGGAGTGAAGGTGCAGAATAAATTACTTCATAAGTGTGTGTTTCATAGCACCTTGGGTGATCTTTGTTTTGGATTTTCCATTGAAGCCTCCCTGCTAGTTTCTTGCAGCCTGGTCCTTCCACCAAGTGCATAGTGTATGTATGAATTTGTCTGATTCTAAGAGTGGATGTGTGAAGATCAACCTTTATTTTGGTGCATCACCTCTTTTAGAGTAGGTAGTTTGTTCTCTATGCATTTCTTCTCCCTTTTCATCCCCCCCTTTATTATATCTATATATACCTGTATTTTACACTGCCTAAAACAAACATGATGCATCAAAGGGAGCTAGCCATTATCTAGAGACTCTCCTCTCTAGCTTCGTTGTCCCACAGGCGAGAGAGGAGTTTCCATGTTGTGGGGAGAGGGCAGGAACCTATTTTCCTGCCACTGGTTGCACTTTCTAGCATCAACACTTCTATTTTCCATACTCATAATATTCATAGAAGTCTAAATCTATGTCTTTTAATCTAGGAAACTTATCTTTTAAGATTTGCATGCCTTTATGATTCATATGATCGAGCCTGTAGTACCACATAGTTGTATCTCCATCCACAAAAACTAAATAAATAGAATCAACACTACTTGTCAAATACAAATTACCAACTTTCTTACCTCTCAAAATCACAAGAGCACCTTTTGTAACTTTCCAATAATCTGAAGTAAACATAACTAAACATATCTCACTACCCAATTGCCCCACGAAAACCAAATTCTATCTTAACATAGGCACATGTCTAACATCCTTAAGGATCCATGTTTTCCCATTCTACATCTTAACCTAAACACAACCTTTTCCTACTATCTCACATGGTTCATCATCACTAAGATATACATGTCCTAGATTGTCTTGAACATAATCAGTAAAATAATGCTTATATGGGGTGGCATGAAAAGAAGCCCTTGAATCTAATACCCAAGACTCAGAAAAACTATCCATAGAAAGAAATAAGGCATCTTGACATGATTTACCTGACATTTACTTCATTCATTTACTTCTTATTGGCATTCTTATCTTGAAGTGACCCACAATCCTTCTTTGAGTGTCCACTCTTCCCATAATGCCAACATATCATCTTAGATCTAGATCTGGACTTAGATCTACCTTTTGACTTTCCTTGGTTACCTTTACTCTTGTCCTTTTTCCTCCCTCTAGTATCAATAGATAAATCATTACCTAAATATGATTCACCAGTGATTTTATTTTGCATCTCATTGCTAAGGATCACACCTATGACATCCTCAAAATTCAAGCTTTCTTTGGAAAGGACTTCATTACTTACAGCCATAACTAAACTATCCTAACTATCAGGCAAAGAATATAACATTAGAAAATCTCTAATGTCATCATCACACTTAATTCCAACTGAAGTGAGCATACTTAAAATTGTATTAAAATCATTAAGATGATTAGCAATTGAATCATTCTCAGACATTTTCATGTTAACCAATCTTTTATAAGAAATTTTTATTAGAAGCTGAATGTTTCTCATATAACTTCCTAAGTTTATCCATGAGATCCTTTGTAGTTATTTGATTTGCAATGTTAAATGTAATAGATGGTGCAAGTAATAATCATATGGATCCTAATGCCTTCCTATCAAGTAATGACCAATATGTATCACTCATACTTACAGGTTGTCCTCCTTTCCCCTCTAAGGAGAGTTGAATTTCCTTCTGTTATAGGTAATCTTCCATCTATATTTTCTACAAACCAAAATTCTTAACATCAAACTTCTCAACTCTGAATCTGATCTCTTCCCCCACTCAAGCTAATAACCTTCCTATGATTTACCACTTCAGAAAAACACACGACCAATGTCTTTGTTACCAGTTATTAGGGATAAAACACTTCTAAATATAGATCTACTATTACCATAAACTATATCTAAAGCTATGCAATAAAATACATCATGGAAACATTCCTTAATTCACCATTAATATGAAATCATAAATGAGATAATGATAAAAATAACATAGATAACGCAGATCTAACATGGTTCACCCAATGTGGGCTACATCTACTAATAAAAGTTCTCAAATAAATTAGTAATTTAAAACAAGATTACAATGAACTCTCATAGAGATAGAAAAAATATCCTATAGAAAGTGATGCACAAAAATTGCACTTTCACCTACACCTACACAATGTTGTATCTCACAAGTTGTTAAACTACACCCTGTAACGAACACCTACACTTTGAAAAATACCTGAACTTTGACTTTGATCCTCAAATCCACACCTTGCAAATAAAACATCAACCTCTAAATGCCACACCACACCATATATACATATATATATATATATATATATATATATATATATATATTAAAGAAAATCCATGAAATGAGGAGTAAATATGAAATTATTATCAAAGATAAGCATTATCTAACATGTGACAACCTTTTTCCACCTCATCAAGCCTATCTAAAAGCTCTCCCAAGGAGAAATTTTCCATATTCATCTTTTCCACCTTCTAAGGGCACATTTTCCAATAAACATGTGATCACAACCAACTCCACTCAACAAGGAAGGATTTCTTGTTTTCAAAAAAAAATTAGTTTCCTCAGAACAAGGAAGTCAACATGAGAAAATGCATATAACAACTAACTCCATGAAATATGGAATACATAGAAATTAGGAATACAAGGAATATTCCACTCACATGTGGAGAACATGAAAATTATGCCCCTCACATCCTTGGAGCTCTTTAAGCTTCCAAAATTTATTAATATGGTCATGTGATATCCCCAAAGGGATCTACACTTAATATAATATTGGAAGGTATAGAGGAATCCTCTAGGCATCTCTAGGTGGTAGTGGTGTGTCAGAGAAGTGAGTAGAAGGTACAAAATATGCTTATCTCTAAAGATTTTGGTAATACATGTAGATTTAAACAAGTCAATGCATGTAAATTATTTTAGTTTGAAGGATAAGACTTGTTCTTAAAGTCCATAGAGTTTTTTTGACAATAAATAGTCACTCTGTCAATTATTTTGGTCAATCAAGTTGACTAGTCACTAATCTATAGACAATGAAGATAGTGAGAAAGTCCAGTTGGAGTGAGAAGATAAATTGAGAAGGTGATCAAGTTTTTAGGGATGAATTTGATAGATTTATAGTGATTCAATGGTTTTATTAACTCTATCCATGAATTTTAATTGATTCCTATTCTTGAGGTATGATCAGGGAGCTGACTCAAAGTTGACTTTCTTGGTCCTTTTGAGTCTATGTGAGCTAGTGAAGTGAAAATGGCTTGTAGAAAATTTTTTGATATAGGATCCTATGATATAATTGTATGATAGTGATCCAAATTACTTTTAGGATATTTTTAATTCCTTTTAATATCTTATTGAAGCCATTTGAGGTGAGAGAATTTCATGTTTCCATGACTGGTTTTTGGAGCTTGTAGGTAGTCTGAAGTGGCCTATTTGGAGAGGCTAGTCTGAGATGTTTTGAGAAACTTTTTAGGTTAGTGAGAGATTTGTGGTATTATATGAGTCTCATATCTTCATTAAATTTATTTTTTATTCATATTTTGACTCTATTTTTGTTGAAGCAGTCAAAGATCTTTGACTAAGTTTTTTGGTGTGCATGACCAATTTGAGTAGGTCATTTGGAGTGAGTTAGTTTGGATGGTTCTGATATATGTGAGGGTGAAAAATTAATTTGGAGGTGTTTTTTGAGTCATTAATTACCTTTTTAAGGTCATATATTAGTTTTTAAGTGGATAAATGAAGATCATACTTCAATTCTTCTTGGCAGTAGTTTCTAGGTGTTTGCAAGTCTTAGAGCGAGAGAAAGAATGGCTTGGATGGAATAGTGGTTTGGATTTATAGGTGGATTAGACACTTGGAAAATTTTAATATTGTATTATTAGATCCATTATAATGTTTTTTATCCCTTGGTTTAATCCCAAAGTGTTCATCTTGCTCAATGTGTGAGCAAGTGGTTCTAGGCATATTAGGTCTATTTAGGCCTAATGGTGAGTTCTGAGTATATTTGATGTATGGGACCTTGTTGGGATCTAAAAATTTTTAAATTAACTTTGATTATATTATATAATTATTTATATTTATTTTTTTATGGATATTATTCATGGATGTGGTCATATGTGGTGAATGATCTATAAAGGCTAATTGGGCCTAGTGTAGCCTAGTAGTTGGATAGGTGCCATTTGAAGTATGGCCAACCTATGGAGTGTTTGAGTTTCCTTGGTGGTGTTTAGATAATATTTTATTTAGCATTATATTTTATATTGGCTTACCAATGTGATATGATCTGTGGAAAAAGGTATATAAGCAAGACTAGTTGTCTTGTTTATTAAGTGTAGAGTGTGTGTGGTGAAAAACAAAGAAAATATTTCAATCAAGGAGCAGAGATGGATCATTGAGGACCATGAGAGGCTGAATAATATCATTCATGTTTTTATTATTAGGTTCATGAGCTAAAAATTCATTAGACCTAATAGTCTAAAGGGTGACTTGGTTGAGTGAATGAGCAAGAAGTGTCTGCCTGGAGAAGAGAAGTAGATTTTAGGTGTATGAGATTCAAGTATTCCATCATCAGGTGTATTAGATATCATCTTCAAAGTTGGAGAGAAGATGTGTTCTCATTTTTAAGGTGTTGGGTAGGTGCTTAACATCTTTGGTCAGAAGGACTTGACCATACTAGGGATAGGTGTTCCTTGTGGGATAAGTGTCTCACTAAAGGTCTCTTGTTTGCTCTATCATATAGGAAAGATAGTCCATTGATTGTAGGAGTGAGAGTGGATTTTATCCTCCATGAGGGTTTCTCACATAGATGAGGTGTACTTGTGTTGATTACTCTTGATCTTGCTTATGTGTTGATTTTTTTATGTTATGCTTAAGTGTTTGTTTCATTAGAATAAAATGGAATTGATTATGATATGTTGAGAAACTAATTCACCCCTGCCCCCTCTCAGTATCTAATTCCATCACTACTACCTCACATTAGTCTTGATATGACATAGTGATACTATGGTATAAGCTGTCAAAGCATTTAAATCATCATTAGAAATGATTATACCTCTAAACATGAATCATTAAATTTTTAAAGATTAAAGGCATGTATTCAAACTTAAAATGTGGATAAATTATGAAATGTTTTGTAGTAATTTATAGTAATAATGAGATGACCAAGTTTAGTATCAGATATACTTGATATTCGATGTAATTTTTATAGTCATTCACATAGCTCAACATCCTAGAGGCAAAGGAATTCAAGGAGTAAGACTCTATAGCTATTATTTCATCAGTTAAGTTCACAAAAACCCTCTGTAGTAAGTATATAATAACTAAATTTACTCAATTCTATAAGTAGACGCTAAACTAGGAAAGGTATAAATACTTTACAACTAACCTAGTCAACCTTCAAGTGGTTAGTAACTTAAAGTTACTTGTTTTTAGTCATGACTGGGTAAAGGACAATATAAAATGTTTTACTATTTTGCTTCTTTTTCTCCTTTCCATTATCCTTATCTTATTCATTTTTTGGTAGCACATCCAAGTTTATATGCATGTGAAGGATTCGTATAGTTGTTATGGAGGATCCTCTTCAATCATTTACTTTGTTTCTAAGATAGTTGGATGTGTCTTTAAAAACCATTACTTATTATCACAACAATAGTTGGTTTTGTCGAGTGGTTATGGGATCTTGTAGGTGAAAGTTTGTAGTTGCTACGGGTAACCTATAGGTGAAAACTTGTAGTTGTTATGGGCAACCTATAGGTAAAAAACATGTAGTTTGACAGTTGTTACAAGTAATCTATAGGTGAAAGCTTGTAGTTTCTATAGGCAATTTGTAGGTGAAAACCTACAGATTGGTAGATGTTATGAGCTAAAATCCCCTTTTGCTATAGACTTATCTATAAGTGTTGTGACTAAGTAAGATTTGTACAGTCTTATTCTACCCTTCAAATGTCTGTTAAATAAGGTTACACAAGTATAATCTAATAAAATAAAAATCATCATTAATCTCTAACACATGTATATACTAATGCACACATCTAATCATTAATTTATTCATTCATTTACATGAGTCATGGATAGTTATAGGAATTCATATAGGAACAATATATATAATTGGGTATGGATGAGGCTATAAATAGAACAATTAGTGGCTTCATCACACCCCCTACTAAACCTCTTGTTTGTTCTCAAACAAGCTTTCTTTGTATTTTGAATCGATAATATTTCTTGAAATCTAAGGGATTAATACAACCCATCCCTTTGAAGATATAAAAACCTTTAACATCATCTATGCTTTTCCATATTTTCTTTTCTACCTCTCTATCAACTAGCATATTCCCTTCCCAATCAAAAATTGAGAACCAAAACATGGGTGGATAAAACATCAAACCCAACCAACTTATCTTTTTTTCCTAACAAGATCAATGTACATATATACTCTGTGTATTGACTCTCTGAGGTTCTGATGGGAATAAGGTTATTTTCATTTTAGGGTATCTGAAAGCTCTGCCCATCTATGCAAACAAGAAATAAAAATTTGTTTTCTATCTCTGTCCATGAGGCTCAAGTAGTGGTTTTGGACCTCTACTTGTTTATTTGTGACCCATGCTCATGAAGTATTTTTATTCATAAAATCAATACATTCCTCTTTATAGTTTATGAATCAGTAGATTTACCCCTAATCATTAGGGTGGCCTCTTTTTCTTTCTCTTGATAGTCTTCAACCTATTTCTTTCTTCTTTTTTCAGTGAAGACATATGAGGTAAAGGCATTCAATTGGACATCCTCTAGGTATATATTAGGATTCTACTTTGTGTCATGTGGCACAACATACCAATGCATGTAAAACTCACTCAATTGTGCTTAAATATCAATGTCAACATGCCTATAGACCTCAAAGAAAGACTTAGAATCACATACCATGTAGGACTGATCACTATATGTCCTATCATATTTGAATCTAAGCCACCTTTATTCTAAGTATACAACAATATCCTAAATGGTGATATGTATTCCATTAACATCTTAGTGGTCTCATGCATGCTAGTGACCTTGTCTTTCAAATAAGTAATCATAGTCTCAACCTTTTCTGTGATTTCTTTTAAATCTTATTTTTGCTCCCTTACTTCAAGATATACTATAAACCTTTGTATCAACTACTTATGATAAGTTTCATCATCACTACAATTTTCTTCAAAAAATCTCAAAAGGTCATCAATTTCTACTAGCCTAGTAGCTGAGAGGTCTGCATCAATTACTTCTACTATAAGTACTTTTGCAGTGGTCTCTACAAAAGCAAACCTATTGTGAAATGGTGTTAAAGCTAGAGAATTATCTATTGTAATTTTTTTTAGGGGTACACTAATGCCATCTATAAGTAAGGTGGATGAACCTGCTACAGGCACTTCTAAGAGAGTTGTTACAGGTTCCTCCAATGTCCTTTCCTTGCTTTACTATTCTTTCATAGATGGCTTTAAAAAAATTGCTACCCCCAAAAGTGTTTCTAGGCCTCTTTTACCTTTTAACTCTGCTATTTTATTCTTCAACTTATATATCTCTTCAATAGCTTGTTCCAAATTTTGGAACTCCTGGTCATGAGGAACTATGTCCTACTATGTTGCTTCTTCTATGGTCATTTTTTAGATAATTCCTCTTCTTTTACAAGCTGATATGGCATTTTTATTTCTTCTATATACCCTGTTTATTTGAGTAGTTCCACATCTTCTTCTCCCAGTTTGGGTTACTCAGGTGACTGTATTTCTTCTTCTTTTGTTGACTCTTCTTCAAAAAACTATTTTATTATCTCAAACCCATCAAAGATCTTATGAATTATGTGTTCTTTCTTATTCTCTTCATCCTCACTAATGTCTATAGGTGAGGATATTAGGGTTTACCTTTATCTTTTAATTTTCTGAGACTTCTTAGGAGAAGGTCTTCTCTTTGATGCAAAGGGCTTCTTCCTTTCAGTATTATTTTTATTTTTAGGAGGGGGAGCTATTGAAACATGTTTCTCCTATATAGTTGGTGATGGAAGAAATTCTTGCTGAGGATCAAGTTTTGTGGAAAATCCTTTTTCTTATACAACTAGTGATGGAAGAGCTTCTCCTTTTGAAGGAGCCATGATAGAAGAATCTACTTCTTGTGTTTAAATAGTTGGAATAGCAAGAGAAAGAATATCCTACCCAGTTTGTTTTGGTGGACTTTCCTCCTCTATATCCTCAAGAGGTAGCACTAATTTTCTTCATCTTCTCTTATCCGTAGCAACTATAGATGAGACTATAGTAGCTACAGGCTGAATAGTTGCACTAGTGCCTATAGTATTTTCTTGTGCTATTTTTTGAACCTGTCCCTTGTGAGATTCTCTCTCATTATTTCTCTCCTCTTATTGAAGTTCACCAATACTTAAGGTTAGAAACTGTTCCTAGTTAAGGTCAGGTCTAGTATCTCTTATTTGTTATTTAACCAATAATCAAATTAGATAATGATGAGATGAGGCTTTCTCTACCCCCCTATGTTATTCTTTAAAGAAAAATTAGTATATTCCATAATTTATTTGGGACATTAATAGTCTTACCATGCCTTAAATGATTCAATAGTTTGAATTAAAAAGTATAAATCAAGGAGTACCTACCTTCACATATCATATATTTTATGATATATGATGCCACTTCTCTCCAAGCTAGGGGTAGACTCAATCTCTCCACACCTCCTTTCTTAATCACTAGTCTTTCATTATCTTGACAAAATTATTGTCTAGTTAGCTAGTCATTAGGTTTCTCTTCCCAAATTTTCCCAATTCTTGGCAACCCAATAACCTGGCTTACCATTTTTTTTATAACTAAAAATGTGATGCCAAAAACTATCACTTGTTCTCCTGTAAAAGACCCAAAAAATTCTTTAGTGAGAAGTTCTAAAAAATATTGTAGTTTCTCAAAATAGGTAGTCCATCCAACCCTGTTGAAGATGGTCTAGTTGTCTAGGTCTCCTTGCAACTAACTGCCTGTGGTCTAAGGGTTCCCTTCTCACTATTGAACCTCCTATTTTATCTATTTTATCTTCCTATCAAAATTTTCAAATAGACATCTCTTAAAAACACCCAATTTTACCTTTAGATTGTTGCTTATAGCAAAGCAAGTTTTTTTAATAATGAAAGTTTTAGTTGCAGGCTACAATAATGTTTTGCTTAGGTCTTTTTGTGAATGAGTTTTGATTTCTAAATAGACAATAATAAAATTTATTATTTTCTCCAATCAAATATGGGTGTCTTTATGGTGTAATTATGGGCTTTCAATCTTCATGCATAAATTATCATGTGATTGATCGCCTGTAGCATTCCCTCTCACATAAAGTGTCATTTATCTCCAAGTGACGTGGTACATGTAGGATGCAAAAAGATAATATGGGGTCATAATGAGGTTTTTGAGTGGTGAGTTGACATAGCTCATGACAAGACTTGATGAATGGTGTTTTAATGATTAAATATAATGTTTAATATAATGCATGCTATATTTTCTATGCCATATCCCTAGGAACAAATGGTTATAAAAATATACATCATATTTTTATAACCATTTGTTCCTAGGGATATGGCATAGAAAATATGCATGTGAGTGTTTGCCAATATGGAAGCTTAGTTTGTTGTTTTCTCATGTAATGATTACCCTAATTATCTTTTAATTATTCCCTCAGCAACTTGCATGCAATCATGATGACCTGCAAAGCACTAGATTAGTGATCTTGTAGTGGTATGAGAGATTATTGTCATCCTTCCACAAGGTGGTTGTTACAAATATTTGTTTGTTATCCAAGTCAAATCCTTTACAATCATGGAAGAGGGTGGGTGATGGCATTTTTTGCTCTTGATCTCCTCTATATGAGCCTATTGATGGCTTATTTCTCTTATATCTTACTCCCAGTAAAAGAGGATGTTTACTAGATGAATTCTTTGTTTAGTGAACTTTTAATTTGATAATCAGCTGATTTATCAAACTTGGAATCTGTGCTCTAGAAAAGATCTCAAATCTCTCTTATTGGCAGAATGAAATTATTTTTCATGAACCAAACATTGAGAATAGTTCTTTTGTATCCTTGTAGTCATAAATTATGGTCTGCAACACTCCAAATGGAGATTGAAACTGTATGCTTTTGTTTTAGAAATTATTTTATTATTTAGGGGTATGATCATTCCTTAGTAATGTTTAAAGTTTCTAATCTAATCTTCCTTCACTCCTCTAGCTTGTCTGGCGCATTCCATAAATTTTTTAATAGCCCATAGCCAAAGCTATAGCTCTTCATTTGTGAAGAATTAACATGTAACTACTAAAGAGTTGTATATAGGGGTTAGGATGTGCCTATAAAAACTATAGGTTGATTCTATAGCCACTGTAAAGTTGTATCCAATAGTGACAAATGTACTCGTAGCAACTACAGAATAGCCCATAGCAACTAGAGAAATGATACTTGTTGTCCTCGTAGCATCCACATCTTCATGGCACATGATTGCTAACATATTGACACCTTTTGTATCTAAGATCTATTCTACATCAAATAGCAGAAAGTTAATTTTTATTTAATACATCAGGTGCATGGTTTTAGGCATCTTATCATCATTTTTTAATTTATTATAAATATTTATCGAATGTTTATCTTTGTGTTATTAAATATTTTATATCTCAATATAATGTGTATTTTTTTTTATTTTTACAGAAATGTACTGATAAACTCCAAGAAAGGGATAAAGTTGGGATGTTAGATCCGTTTGATGGTGCTAATGTGGGCATTGGGTGGATTCAATCACTATTTATTGTACATGGAGTCAAATTGAAAGGAATAGGAGATGCAAATGTAAATATTTTAAAGGTCACAAATACCCCTTGCTTATGAAGAAAAAATAGATGACATTGTTCATCTAAAAGATAAAGAAGGAACCTTCATACGATATGTGGCTACTAGAATATTTGCAAAAAATGACATAATTGATGTTTATCATGTACTCGATGTTAGATAGTTTGGCCCACTACTTTATGCAATAGTTTGAATGTGTTGTTCAGGGATATTTATCATGGTGTATTTGCAAGAGTTGAAAACTCTTAGACTTTGATATATATATATATATATATATATATATATATATATATATATATAAACATCTTACAGTTCATCAAAATTATATTGTATTTTTTTATTGTGGATTACATTTTTTTTATCATGATGTTGAATCAGTGTTTTAACTTCTAGCATGTTGTAGCTTGTTCGTAAATGTAATATTTTTATTTGCTTTTATGTTTTAATTCAAATTTAATGATGTTTATTTCTATATTTTTATCTATTTGTATGTTTTAATTCAAGTTTAATAATATATTTATTTTTGTATTAAACAAGTTATGGAATTTAAATAAATTATTCATATTATATAAATAAAAATTTATTATTAAACTAGTAGTAAATATAATGATTATGCAATTAATAAATAATGTATCAATATACTATCAGTTGACAAAAATCAATGAATAAAAACAATTAATTAAACTACTAAATAAAGTCAATTAAAAAATAAAATGATTAAATTTACTATCAATTAATGAAAATTAGTCAATTAAAATGACTAAATATACTACTAATTGATGTCAATTAATCATTAAATTGACTAAATATACTACCAATTGACAAAAATTAATGAATAAATATAACTAAATATATGACTAGTTGATAAAAAATAATGATTAAAATGATTAAATGCACTATCAATAGATAGAAATCGGTTAATAGAAATGACTAAATATACTACCAATAGATATAAATTAGTGAATAAAAATGACTAAATATACTACCAAATGATGATAATTAATTATTACAATGACTAAATAAATAACTCCCATGACTAAATAAATGATCAGTTAACAACAATCAATGACTAAATACATTATCAAATGGATCAATCAAAACAACTAATAAATGATTAAAATTAGTTGTCATAAATTTGGTCATGTTATAAATGATCGAAAATAAACTACTAATGGTTACGTGACCAAGCTTAGTCATTTATATGTAATTTTTAGTAGTTTTTTAGTCATTTATTATTATTTTTCTACTAGTAGTGGTCATCTTGAATATTGTTAGATTATTATAAAGTGTTATTTTTAAGTGTGAGAGGGAAGTTAGCTGAAAGTAACTAGAAAGCAATCTATGGATGGTTTCAAGATGTTTAGGTCGAAAGGGATCTGTGTTGGCAATGATAATAGCTTGGTATTGGGGCCTACCCCCTCACTTCATAATATTGCAGTGATAAGGGTGTCAAGTGCTTTGATAATATATACCATTAACCATGTAATTATACTTGGTTAAAAAATTAAGTCAGCTTCCCTCTTAGTGATGAAATCCAAGTAGATAGACCTTGGATAGACAAATGTTTAAAATTATTTTGAAATTATATGATTTGATAATGTGGGCAAGAAAAAACAAAATAGTGCAACTAAATGGTATGTTTAAAAACCACCTAATTAGACTATGTGAGTTATTCTAAGCATGCAAACAACTAAAAATGAAAATATGAATTAATTACTAGCATATAGTTATTAATTTCTAATTTAAGCATAGTATAGAATTGGTTCAAATGGCAGTGTATGTAAACATTGTCAAACAGAGTCGATAGGGTCGCTATTGTACTACACAAATAAGAATCTTTAAGAACTAAGTCCACTAGATCAATTTAGTCTTTCAGATAGAAGATAAAATACAGAATTAGGTCAATCAGATTGACTTAGTTTGTTATTGTAGTTTTAAAGACTGCAAACTTTATAAAATAGAACTATAAAGAATAATTGAATTTAAAGAGAGAGAGAAAGGAACTTTGGTGGGTTGAAAGATGTTGAAAATAGTGAAATTTTTATTGAAGTGTCTTAAATGTTTCTCTCAAATTCCACTAATTATGTTTATTGGATTGACCTAGTTCTATAATTTCCTTTTTGTTGAAGCCTGTTTAAGATGACTACTATCCTGGTTGACTTGGTTTGTTATTTGAAAGTTGACTGGAATACTAAGTCGACATAAACAACTTAGTTTATTGTTCTAGATCTAAATAAGAGACTAAGTCAACATGTTCAACCTAATATGTTGTCTAGAAGTGAATAAGAGTACTATATTGACCTATTTGATGCAGTAACCTATATCTGATGAAGACTTGCATAAAAAAATAGAGTTATTTTGATGTGACTATGTGTTAAACTTGTGCATAGAAGTTAGAAACCATACTGGCTTAGTCAACATAGTATCGTCAATATAGAAAAATAATAAAATGATAGAAATGAAAAGCGTGAAAGAAAACCTACAAGGGTTAGATTCACTTCGGGTTCACTAGAATGTATACAATAAAAAATGCATTAGATCCACAAATCAATGTTAGCTCAGAGAAGATAGATTCTACTTACACTTACGATTGGAGATATAATATATAATCGAGAACATGACCAATATAGATCCACTACATGTAATTAGAGGATCTTTACCACAATAATATCACTATAAAGGGTTCCAAAACCTCCAGTCAAGCAAAACTATGAAATAACCTTAACTAAGACCTATGTTTTCATATTTATTATACTAATAACAAGCAAAGAAATCTAGTCTAGTGATCACCAAAGCTTGTGGCACAAAGTGGGAGTAATAAGCAATAAAAGTAAATATGCATAAGAGACATATACTCATGTCCATGTATACAAAATTTTAATACATGAAAGTCTATCTACTCTTACAAAAGAGGAACAAAGTTAGGAATACTTACATTTGAAGTCAAACTTGTCGAGCTTCAATCTCTTCCTTAGTCAAGGTGATTTGCAAGAGGTTATTGTGGTATGTAAGGATGAAAAGGATAAATCAACTCTTGGCTACACAACCTATCAATGCATCTAAAAGACTTCTCCATAAGACAAGATCTATATCTCCAAAGAAAGTATGAAACCCTAAGCTTGCTCCTCAAGTAGAATGGTGGATAAGCAGATGTGCAATATATCTTAATTCTTTTTTTTATCTCTAAATAATGATGAAATGATTGTGTATATATAGGTGGATTTAACCCTAAACCCTTTTGAAAGTTTTGGTCAACAGGATTGACCCAATCGACCTAGTATTGTTATTGACAAAAACTTACTGGGTCATGGGCTAGGTCGGCTAAGAGCAGACCTAGACCCTAAATAATTTTTTCCAATAAGAGTACAAGGTCGACCCAGTCAACCTAGTCATGTAAACTATCAAAAGATGGTTTAGATTAGAAAAAAGGCATTGAAGGTAGTAAAATACTAGAGGAGTGTGCAAAAGAAAAAGACAAGCTTAGAAAATGGTTTTTAAGAGACAAGTGTGTGGATAACAAGTGGTAAAAGGGAGAACAATCCTGCAAAGCACCAATGGTCTGCCCACCTCTTTTCCGGGGCACCCCTTAAGACATGTACTAAGAGAGATTGAGACTCGATGAGTTCTTGCAAGATAGAGAACGCCAATAATTGATAAAAGTTTGAAAATATTATGTGAATACAATGTGCACCTGTAGATCTGCAATAAGATTGATTTGTTTTGGCAATATTGTGGAATAAACCCCTATAATACATTAAATAAATAAATAAGTCTTACCTTGCACACCTAAGGAGGCAAGCAAGTGTGCCCTCGCAGCCCTGTTGTTGTTGTTGTTGTTATGTCATGCCCTGGGCTTTATTGTTTTTTTCTTTTGTTTCTTCTTCATTACTAATCTACTTTCAAATACAAATATTTAGAAATACATTTTATGATTAAAAAAAATCTAAAATATATTCACACTAATACTATCATTATACACCACTAGTGTTGTTAGTGTTGTTTTTTTTTCTTAGAGGTAATATAAAAAAATAGTTACAATCTTTCATAATCTTTGTTAAGGTTAGAAATTCTACTTTGATAAAGCAACTCCAGTGTTACCAAATTAAAAAAATAAAAATATATGTGGAAGCAACTCCCATACAACGTTGCACCACTATGAAAGGAAGAATAGATAAAGGAAAAGGCAGCCTCATGTCTCCCTCATCTTTTTCTCAACATGTAGCATCTCCATCTATTAAGCAATCTATCTTGTTTAGCCAAAACAAAGGATCCATCCAAAAGCTATTCTGCACCACAAGGATAAGGCTACAAGGGTCCCAAAAGTCTATATGGCAGTGTGTCGATATACACTGAAAAAGTATGAATTTCCCTAAAAATCTTTTTTTTATCAAATTGTTAGATTGAAAGATTAAAAATGTTGGTTTTAAGTCTCGTGGTGGAGCACATGATGTGACAATCACCCTTTGAAATATCTCATATATTCCATTCCACTTTGTTGCAGTCACTGTCACTACTTTTTCCAAAAGAAATAAAGTATTACAGACTCCTTTAAAGTAGTCCAATGCAAGCTTTATATGATCATGTTTTTCTACAACATTGAGTAGTGAATACTCATAAGGGCTGAATCAGAATCTTATCAGTCTGAGTTGCTTCTAAGATTTCCAACCATTGTAAATATAAATAAGCATACCCAAGTAAGAAATACAAGCCACTTGCATCATGTATATAACATGAATACTATTGCAGAAGCCAAACAAATAACAGTCCAGTCCAAAGTCAAGAGACCATGGCATCCTTTATGATGTCCATGCCATTATAATTAGCAGATTGGTGGGATTGCTTCTTTTGACACAGGACTTAGATTTTTATCATCATTTTCATTATCAGTGCATGTGGAACTAGGGAGAAAATGCAGGTGAAATTTTAAAGTTAGTTTGTTGAGAATATTATCGGTAGTTTTGGGAGAGCCTTCTTAAATTAGCTGTATAAAAATATTTTTTTTCGAAAATTTCGAGTCTTTCTTAAAAAAACAAGACCCGAAACTTCAGAATAAAATATTTCTACGCAACTGATTCCTGAAGACTCTCAAACAAAGTCATTGAGATTTGTCACTTAAAAAACAAAATCATTCATGCGTTCTTGTTTAGATAAATGAAGTTTCCTTGGTATTCGTGTTTTCACTTTCCATAAAATAACTAACCGTGAATTCTTCTGATTGCAGGCTGTATCAATGGAGAAACACTCTTGCAATTTTTGCATACAATTTTCCAGGAATATATATGATTCAGACCGACTATTATCTGAAGGCTCTCTGTGCCATGATTCAGACTTTCTGTACCATCTTATCAAAAAGACTTCATATCATGATATTGATATTCTGAAAATGCCATCTTATCAGAACAAAAAAATGGGTATATTAGATTCATCCTGATCATACAAAATCAAGGAATATATTCCAGTAGCTATAGATAAAGATTTCTAGTCAAGAGAGTATTGGAAAATGCTATTAGTTTCATGCTTCTGTCCAATCATGTTCTATTGCCATTTTCAGTATGATTCAAGACTCTGCATTTTCTGATATCCATTGTGAGAGAGATTGCAGAGCGGGGAATTGAATGCAGCTGGTCCGATCTTAGCTCAAGCTAAACATATTTTACAATTGTGTAATATAATGCAAGGATAGTTATTTAACTCTTCCAAACTTGAGTCTATTTAAAATTTTGTTAGTAAAAGGATCACAATTTCTTGAGATAATGTGTTGTTTTCGGTTAGAAGAATTTATGGAGAACTTTTATAATATTATAGTAATTATATTTTTCATAACAGTTCATAACCAATATGTGTTTTAAAGACCCCAAGCATTCCAAATCAATAAAGATATCACACATCAAAAATTAAAAACCCCCAAAAGGAAATCCTTTCATAATGATATGCTACTATAAATTTTAAAAGTTTCACATAAACATCAATACAGAATTTATATTATTAAACCTGTTATTTCTAGTAATTTAATAGATAAATAAATATATACCTTTAGGGTAAGGGAGCCAAATTTATAGCAGCCGTGTCCCTCTCAATCATTTAAACAATGAACACACAAGGCACTCACAATAGAGACCAAAGATCACAGCTTTATTCATTTTTTATTATGAATTACACAAGTTAATACACATTTCATTTGTCTTATTTTTGAAATTTTTAATATGAACGTGGCATTACAATACATTCCATCAATCAAATTCTTCGATATTTTATATTTTCCATCGTACCCACTCTTCCTGCTAAAGCTACCCCTTCCAACATGAAGCTCTTCATTTTGAACCATTCCTCCATCTTGTCAAACTTCTTGGATGTCTCTTTAAATTACTCTTTTATTGCAAAACAATCATTCTCGACCATTATTTAAAGTATGTAATTACCGTTGGTGAAATCTTGATTTAATGTAAATTGATGATTTCACAACTATTTATTAATACAAACTGATGGTTTCAAAACCAACACCTATATTAACTAACAATTTCATCATCATTTACAGAATACTCACATTGATCCTTTTTTTGGTGACAAAATTTGCTCTTCTTTGATCTTGATGCTTGTTGGAGTTCAGAAATCTTCAAGAAACTTTAACATAGTTCTTTCACATATAACATAAAGGAAACACATACACCAAAAAATACACACACCTTTTTGGTGGATGCAATATTTTTCATCATACCCCATATGCTCTTACATTAGGCACTTTGAGTAAATGAAAATGATCCATTAACTCCTCATGAACATGGATTGAGCTCTTCCTATAATTTTTTGTAATTACTATTAAATCTATAAACCATCCAAATATATGCTTTTTATAAACATACATGTGCTTTGTATTGTAACAATGCATAACAAACATTTCACCCTTTTTTTATAGTAAGGCATGTATCTATAACAATATGTCACATGATTTATGGCTTATTGATGTAGTAGTTAAAATGGGTTTATGGGTTTACCTAACCATATCATGATGTAATAAGCTTATACCTATATATATGGCTTTAGGATGTATGGGGAAAAATGTGAAAAGAGATCAACTCCTAATATGTATTTATTTTTATAATGATCAATGAAATCCTCTTTTGCAGAAATGGATATTGTCTTATTTTATTACATTAATATTTCATGAATTATATTATTTTTATTTCATATCTTAAATTACTTTACAACTTTTAAAGATATGAGGGTTAATCAAACTTTATTGTGCACTTTAGGTGAGTAACTTCTCTAAAGTTGTTATGTTTTTATGGAAAAGTGTGGGCTCTATTGGCTCTAGGTGCTAATACCACAATGTTTAATGAAATAAAATTTTGATTCAATTTTTCATATTCTCAATGAATTTGAGAGTTGTAGAATATTCTAGAGGCCAACGTCGGATGGAATTGGTGCATGGTTAGATCATATAACCCTAGAATGTATTAAATAAATACCTAGTAAAATTCATCTAAGAGGTTTTTCTCCTGAATTATTGAGTCATCTAATTTCATAAATATAAATGTTGTTGAAATCACAGTCTACTATGCCTAACCAGGAAGTGGAGTGAACTCCTGAAAATATTAAAATATTAAGAAACTAAATTACAATGCCAATACACACAATGGACACATTCATAAAGGGTACAATAGAAGGTTTTATCATGAAATTTATAGTTACAACCTACTCCTACGTGGATGAGACCTTAACTAAATTTATCACCATTATGTTAAATAAATTCATAAAGAGTCTCATGTTGTGGGTTAAGATATTGTTAACTATTAATATGGTGGAGTGGCTCAGGTGAAAGTGTACCCATACTTGCATTATGAGGTCTGAGCATGGTAAGAGGTTGAGGGTCACCAAAAATTTGATGTTTGATAAGATCTAAATTAGAGAGGATGGAATAAGTGGATCCCATGATAAAGTGTCATAAATGATGGGCTTACATCATGAATATTAACTGGTTGCAATAAAGAATAATGATCATGCATGAGGTAGTCACACATGTAATAAATGCATCCAATGGAAGAGATCTAATAACTAGAATTTTAGGTTACCAAGGAGGAGGAAATATCATAGTAATGAGGAAAAATGACAGTTTGTGGGCTATATAAAAAGTGGTGATATGGTGTGAGTTCTACTTAAGCAAGTTGAATATGTAGAGGATACTAGTTGTAATGGTGGTGAACCCAACTTCTTATCAAATTCAAAGGCTCATGCAAAATTTGAGAGATTAAAGAGATCATTAAGTGATTCAACAAGGTCAAGTCCATAGGAAGAATGTCTAGAATCAATAGATAAATTAAGATTAAATAACATACAACTATACAAGTTAATATTGAAGATCTTGTAGATACCCATAAACAAAAGTTAGAGAGTTTTTAATCAATTTTTCTTAAGTAAAATTAGGTGCTAGAAATTAAGAAATCCTTGACAATCTGACCTTAATTTTTCAATTTATAGGTTTGACATTTCGTCAAACACTTTGCATGAAATGGACTGAGTTCTAATTTTTTGGATTAATTCCACTTGTGTTGGGTATTGTGTGATTATTTTAGTTTGGATTTGTAAAACAAATGCATATAATGACAGTAAATAATATAGAATTCAAAATAGTGAAAGAACATACAACTTATTATTTCCCCGCAAGGGCAATGAAAGTACAATGAAACCAAGTCTGATATAAGTATGATTGGATTACAGGTGCAAGATATTTTATTCAATATATTATCTATATTGATTCCAGATCAGCAATAAACCCTTGGAAAGAAGCTAGAAAACTCTCAAATATATCTACAATACCAATGATACCTTCAAACCCTAGGTGCACTTAGATTGAAATGACTATTTCCTCTTCAATATTCAAAAAACCCCATAGCCCATATGCAAAAATAAATTTATAAATTATTTTCCAATTGGTACAACTCTGAAACCCTCACCAAGATCTTTCAAAAATTCACCCGGTCTATTTCCCTCAAGCAAGATTTTTTTAATAAAATGTTTTGGTCATGAAATTAGTGAGATATCACAAAAAAGGCGTCATAAACCCTAGCGCCTAGCTCTGAAAAATTTCTCCAGTAATAAAAACCCTAGCCATCTAAGATAATATAAAAATATGGAAATAAAATCTCCAAATCTGAAGCAATATGTCTTCCACCTATAAATAGACTTCAAGCCCTAGCTAGTTGAATCTCTAAAATGATATAAAACCTAAAAATAGGCTCAATGATGAACCTTGGGTGGATTCACCTCTCAAAGTAGAGTTGGGTTTTCGTCCAATCTACTAATTTTTGAAGGTTTTAATCCTTAGAAATGGTTTAACCTATCAAGACTAACTAATAATGGATAAGAATCAAATATCTCAAAGCATCTTAATAAACCTTGGGGGATATAGAGAAACTTTTATAATACCTCCGTACACAAATTTTGGACCCCAAATCACATTATGTGATTTTTAATGAATTTTTCCATTCCATAAGCTAGGCATCCCTTTTCGAGAAATAAATGATATATATATATATATATATATATATATATATATATATATATATATATATATATATATATATATATATATATATATATATATATATATGTATATATATATATATGTATATATATATATATATATATATATGTATATATATATATATATATATATATATATATATATATATGTATATATATATATATATATACATATACATATGTATATATATATATATATACATATGTATATATATATATACATATGTATATATATATATATATATACATATGTATATATATATATATATACATATGTATATATATACATATATATACATATGTATATATATATATATACATATGTATATATATATACATATGTATATATATATACATATATATACATTATATATATATATATATATATATATATATATATATATATATAATTTTCTCATTGTCCAAAATATCAACAAGTCTAGCAACTAATTCCATTTCCAACAGAATTAGGCTAAAAGAATGAAGGAATAGGCTAATCAAGTACTCGAGTGATCACTGAGGAAAAGGAGACATTACAATCCTCCCTTCCCAAAATTGCTTGGCCTCAAGCAATTGTAATGTTGGATGTTTCATAATTTCCTCTTCTTCCCATATGGTATCCTCTAAAGGTAAATCTCTCCAACACACCAAATACTCACGGATCACTCTGTTCCTCAATCTCTTCTCTCTCATCTAAGATCTCAACAGAAACCAATACTAATCTTCCCTCCTCATCTAATGGGGGTAAGTCCGTAGAAGGAACAACATGCTACCAAAGTTCCTTCTTGAGGCAAGACACATGAAAAACATTATGGATCCTACTGCCAAGTGGTAACTCAAGCGCATATTCTACCTCCCCAATCCTCCTCAGAACCTTGTACGGATCATAGAATCTTTGTTTAATATTTTACGCACCACTTCTCTTCAAAGTAATCTGGTTATATTGTTTAAGGCATAAAAAACCATATCACCAACCTCAAATGATCTCTCTATCCTATGCCAATCAACATATAACTTCATTTGATTCTGAGCTTTCTAAATATTATCCTTGAGAGCTCTAAGGATGTCATGATTATCCTACAACCAATTTCTAGCTTGAGGAGATCTACTATCATCAAAAGCTAAGTCTATGAAAGACAAAGCATCATAACCATATAAGGCTAAAAAAGAAGACATGTTAATAGACATATGATCGGTGGTATTATAAAAATGCTCCCCTAAATATAACCACCTGATCCAAGATTTTTACTGCCCCATGTGTAGACACCTAAATAGTGTCTAACCCTTGGTCACCTTCCCCCTTGGTCCATTCCTAACCCATTCCTAAAAACATGCAATTACTAATTTAAAATAATAAACTTATTTTGAATTAACCCCATCTCCTTTGACACCTCGCCTATGACACCTCACCTTGGACCATTTCCCACCTTATGACTCACCCAAGACCTATTCTTACTCCTCTCCAACTGCCTAACCAACTCTCGTGCGTATTTATCTTAACCTTCGATAATTCTTCCACTGACTATGCACTTGGCAGATGGAGAACGGGGTTGTTGGCCCTTTTAACCATTTTCCACCCACCGACGTTGGTCAACTATCGGTCGACGCCAATGGGATCATCGACGTCGGTTTACTTAAACCATCTTCTGACCCTATCCACGGCTAATCACAAAAAATCACAAATTCTAATGACAAAAATCACAAATTCTAATCAAACTCTGAATCTGGGGAGCTAATCACGAATCTGGAATCTGGTGTCTTCGACCATTTGTCATTCTGCCAATCTCTCAGTGAAGCCTCTCACTCTCTCCCTCAGGTGCAGCATCAGAATTCTACACTAGCAACAGGTCCTCCACACAGGCTACATCAACAGCAGGTACGGGGATCATCAGCAGTGGCACACCTTCAACAAGACACAGGTATGTATATTGTCTATGTTTTCTTTGTGTTCTCTAGTCATTTGCTTCTAAGTATTATGAATTAGATTCAACACTATCTCCCCCCAGACCAAACTATTCCCAAACCTGAATCCATATTTCCCTGTTTCCCTATTGCTTCCGTCCTCTGTCGGACCATACACTCTGCCCATTCAACCAAACTCCCAGACCCTAGACCATTCACCCAAGCCCAAAACTTTGTCTCAGACCAATCAAACAGACCACAAACTCATCCACAGACCATAGACTCGTCCAGAGACCCGTCCACGGACCAAAAAACTCGACCAGACCCGTCTACAGACTACTACCCCGACCGACGCCGGCCACTTCCCCAATCGATGTCGACAGACTAACCGACGCCGGTAGGACCATCGACGCCGGCGACTGTGACCAGGCCGACAGCATCTTTCAGGTAAGCTTTTGCTTCCATTTTCCTTTTCAGTCTTTTATCATATCAGTATTTAATCATTTTGTCTTTTATCAGACTTTTATTTTATCAATTAGTGGGTTGACCTCCCTTAAGGAAGTTTTCATACTTCTGGGAGCAGGCTTTTGCTTGGCAACCCACCATCTATCCATCTAACGCCTTTTTGTCCAAGTCTCTCTCCTTTGCAGGTGTCATTCCTCCACAGCCAAAGAGGAGTTCTCACAGCGTCTGGATTACGGTGCGCAGACTATATCCAGGTACATACAAGCCTTGACCATCTTTTAGTTTCTCATTTTCTATCTTTTGAATGTAGAAAGCGAATTTGCATAGAAACATTCTGGCACGCCCGGTGGGACCCTTAGGGCCTTCCTTGGGTTCCTTTCCTTTGTTCATTTAGGTGCATTAGGCTTCTTCCTTTTCACCTCCTTCTTTTCTAAACGACATCATAAGCAGGATTTAAAAGGAATTTTTCTTTATTTTCTTGCATTTCTAGACTAGTCCAAAATCATATCCTTCAAACCCTTTCTCAACTTGTTTTCATTCCAACTTCACATTTCGACTTGGGGCTTAAAACACTTTGCATTCATTTATGCTTGCTTGCATTTCTTAGTCCACACTTAGTAATTAACAACCACATATTGAATTAATCTAGTCCACTTTATGTTACACAACCGAACCACGTGCACAAATCAAACATCAAACAATACCTGAGACAAGGCCCGACTGGGATTTCATCACCCAGCGGATACCTTACCCCTACCTGGCAATCTCACTTGGATTTCATCACCAAGGGGAAAGCCCACTCCGTTCTCTGGTGGAGGATAATCTATAGGCAAGGTATATTTTGGCTAAGCGAGACCAACTAACCACTGGACTCATGAAGTGAGGGGAGCTTGCTCCTTAGCACCAGGCCACGTACTAAACCTAATACAGACTTCTTGAGCACCTAAACATACCTCAAACCATCCATAGACTACCTCTTCTAGGACCCTTCTTTCAGCCAACCTCCCCAAACATCACTTTAAGGCACAAGCCACAGGATTCTAAAAAGTTGGTTCTTAGGATTTAACGCTTAGAGCCTGTCTGTCTCTCTCTCTATTTTTCTGTTCTTATCTAGTTTTTTGAGCTAGTGAGGATGTTCTCTTCCTTTTTTTCCAAGAATCTTCAAATTTTTCTGAGTTTCTAGAAACCACAATCCTCGGTATCGGCTTTTCCACCGACGTCGGCCACCTTCCTCCACCGGCATCGGTTATCTGACTGACGTCGGCCATTTTCCATTACCGACATCGATTTTTAAACCAACGTCGGTCACAATCCTTTTTTCCAAAATAGCAACTTAAAACCCGACCCCTTTTTCTGCCAAAACCTCATTCTGAGTTTTTGAAACTGAAAACATGCAGTTTCTGGAACCTGACCCTCTTCTTGACCACGCTCTCTCGTCCCTAACTAATCCTATCATGGAGTTCCACTCGGAGACTGAAAGAACTCCTACAGGACCGACCCTGACTCAGACTCCCATCATCCCTAAAGGGGACCAAGATTTTGAAAGATTCTTGGACCTCAACGTCACAACCCTCCAAAACTATCTCGCAAGAGACCCAATGCGAGACCTTTCGGGTGAAGCGGTGATGACATTAACACCGTCTGCTACCTAGCCTTTTGCCTCAACCGTTTACCTGACCATGGCCAATACGCAAAGTTTGGCCTCCCCATCCATTTTTAGACCAACCTCCATCGGGGTTCCATTACCCCCTCAACCACACGCAATTCAACCAAGTTCTACATCATACCAGAACTTGATTGTCTCGACCCCTCACACTCTTGCACCCATGAATGCAAGAGTGCCAACCTATCCTTCTACTAGTGTTGTCACGCAACCACCCTTAGCGGTATCTAGTCAACTTATACCCTCGACCTTCATAACTCAACCACTTTTGGCCTCCACTTATGTCCCTACGACTAGTCATCCGTACGTTGCCCCCTTACTGGTACAACCGACTACGTCATATGCCTCCTCTAGCCTCTTTCAAGCACCCTACAACCTAGGGGGTGCTCCATCCGCCAATCCGTCAGCAGACGTCATTAAAATACTGATGGATAAAATGTCCAGTCTCGAGACCTCTATCTCTGGTTCACGCAATGCTCTCTCGTATGAGCAAATTTGCAACGAGCCCATTCATCCTTCTGTCTCTATCTGACCATACCCCAACCAATGGGAGCTTCCTAAATTCACTCACTTCTAGAGTAAGGAGGACCCGCAACAACATCTACGGGCATTCAGACATGCCTACTATCTTATTGCCCACGACGATGCATTACTTTTACGCACGTTCCCTATGTCTCTTTCTGGCTCCGCCCTTGACTGGTATAGCTCTCTTGCCAGACATTCTATCTTTTCATTCATTCAACTTGCCCAATTATTTCTCGACCATTTTTCTATCAACATCACCAAACAAGTCTCAATTACAGACCTTTACTCCATCAGGCAATTCGATGACGAATCAATAGTCGATTTTGTCGCCCGTTGGAGAGGCTTGATTAACCAGCTCTCTTTCTCCTTACCTCAACCTAAGCTCATCGAGCTCTTTTCTCGAGCATGTGCCAGGCACATCTCTTCTACCTTGCGGATTCAGACATTCTGCACTTTCGACGAAGCTTTCACCATGGCTCGAAAGCTTGAACTCCACGCCATTAAGGAGGATAAGGTCAAATTGCGTAATACCAATGCAAAAACCAATGACCATTCTTCTTCCAGACCTTCTTCTTCTGCTAACTCCAAACCAAAAGGAGTGGCCAACACTGTGGTCATTAGATCACCATCTTCGATGACAACTAATTACCCTCAACCTTCTACATCTCCAAGCATCACCAAACAATTCCAACAACGGTACATCCAGCATTCATACACTCCACTTGGAGAATCATACGCTTCCATTTTGGAAAAACTACTCAAGCAGGGGGTCCTCAATCTCCCTCCAATTCGACCACCTCAATTCAACCCTTCAAAATCCCTCCCTACATGGTATAGGGAGGCCGACTTCTGTCACTTTCATCGCGTCCACGGCCATGACATCGACAATTGCCGAACCTTCAAGAACATCATCCAAGACATGATCGACAAGGGGGATCTTATTTTAGATAACCTGAATGCCCCACCAAATCAAAACTCGACATCTTCAAACAACCATTTCCAAACCATCCACCTACTCAAAATGACATCCAAATCATGACTAATGACTCTCATGACCATAATATTCACATAATCAACACTATTTTGCCTCTTGTCCTTGACCAACCTCCTCCATCACTAGATGAAGAACTTTCTTCTCCTATTAGTCCTCCATCTACCTCTCTCATACTAGAGGACACCTCGACCATGCCTACGCCATTAGCCTTACCTTCATTCGAAGACCTTACCTTGCCTATTCCTCAAGCACAAGCAGAAGGCACGATCATCCCTACCTTCTTCTCTCTTGAGGAGCCGCACTCTCCTATTTCTTCTCCACCAAGAGAAGACCCAGTCTCTCCACCCATTTTGACTGAAGAAGACCTAGTCATGGTTTCCTCTTGCCTTTTGCCTGAGATTGTTACATCTCACTCACCTCCGTCCACATCTAAGCCCAAACCCGCACAAGCGCCCACCTTACCAAAAGAGATTGAACCTCTTGGTGTTCGCCCCACATCTAACCTCACCTCACACAAAGGTTGCCCTCAAACCATATCAAAGAAGGCCACTAGACCACACCAGAGAACTCCTCCCCCACCTTCCTCATTACCTTCAATCTTGGGCCCGCATCCATCCACTTTAATAGGAGTTCTTCCTACTCCCATACTTCACAGAGGCAAGTTGCCTCCATTACTCCCTCAACCCCTCAGACATATATCTCTTCCAAACCATCGACCTATGCCTCTTACGCATCCCAAACCAAAGTCATCAATCCCCACTACGAAAAAACATCCAGACCCGTTAGCCGGTTCTTATGCTTTGCTGTTACAGCAATTGTTGCAGTCCTCTCGCATCTATCTCCTGCCTCTTAAACCATATCAATCTCTCAGACCAAAACCGCCCTAGTTCGATGACACTTGCATTTGTGCGTATCATCGCACGCTTGGACACGACACTGAGCATTGTTGTGCCCTCAAGGTTGTCGTTCGCCAATGTCTGGGAAATGACACCCTTCTTCTCGACCACGTTATCAGCAAACCTTCAACACCACCCCACTCATCAACTCTCGGATCAAGGCCATCTTGGTTTGACAACTCTAAATTCTGTCATTATCATCACACTCCGAGACATGACACTGAGCATTGTTGTGCTCTCAAAGTTGTCATTTGTCAACAACAGAGAAAGGATTCCCTTCTAATCAAGGACCCTCTTGACCACCTCTTCGACAAATTATCAACACCGACCCATGCCTCTCAAACCTCATCGCCTAAATCGGGATCTCCACGCCATACTATGATCCCTTTGCCGCCTTTGACCCCATTATTCGACATCAACACAGTCCATTTAGCCACCAAGCCTCAACCGACCTTGACCAATTTATCCAACATTCTCCCTAAGCGACTGGGGGAATCCAACCTTATCATGACCCTGACCAAACAGTCAACCAAACATTCGACCAAATTTGACCAGACATTCGACCAAACTTTGACCAAGTCTCGACCAACCATCAATCAACCTTCTTATCATGACCCTGACCAGCATCAACCAAACCTCGACCAAACTTCAATTATCAAACATCAACCAACCAAACACCTATCATTTCTTCAAGCTGTCATCAATCACCTGACCAATTTGGAAAGAGGCAAATGGGGCACCTTTGCTCCTAATTGACTCGGACCTTTTATTATAACGCACTAGCATGGTCCAGGGACTTATCAGAACCTGAGCCCTTTTATGCTTTGCATCTATGACCATTCTACTGTTAGTCAAGTACTCATCCACTTGACATTTAACTTGAGCTCATCCCTTGAGCAATCCTTGTCCTTTTAATCCTCAATCCATTCCACCCTTTTTCCCTTAACAAAATCCTCTACAACCCTCTTATGATGTACAGATGCTTCGTCCTAATAAAAGGGAGCCCTTGAGCTTCTATAAGTCTTGTCCATGACTCAATATTCTGTCAAAAATAAATCAAGATGTCAAAATATCCACGGTCACCATATCAATATCAAATCAAAAAGTAGACTGCTCCCTCGAAGGACAGCTATAATATCATTGATGTAGCTAATAGACTGATCCCTTGAAGGATAGCTATTCAAAAGCCCTTAAATCTATAAAGCAAAATATAGACCACTTCCTCGAAGGATGGCTATGACTAAATCTTACTACAAACAACACTTTCTTAGAAGCTTCCCACATCGATCAGCTTCACAAATGACCATCAAACAAATGACATCTTTCTGTGGACTTCCCGCATTGATCAGTCTGCTCAAAAAAAAAAAAAAAAAAACCGGGTCATGGACTTGACTTGTAGTTGTCTCAAGGTCTCCTATAAAAAGGGGAAAAGTTATCCATACTCTAAAAACGGGTTACCCTTTTCCTCCTATCATATCACCTACTCAAGGGACTTCGAGCTCACTTTAATGTCAAAAGTGATTCGATTACAACTCTAACATAACTCATGGTCAACGATGCAATGCATAAATGGGGCTCTTGGTTCTAACAACCCCTATCCATGTTGTCATTTTGGTCCTTGTCAATAAAAGGGCACTTTTGCCTTTTACTTTCTGCCTACACTTTGGTCACATTTAACCACATCATTTGTCAAAATGATTCAATCCGACTCTTTTCAAACCACTCACATAGCCTAATCATTATGGTTTCCATAGACATTAATACACATGGAAACTATCAACCACACAATTTTTGTCAAGCATAAACCATTACTTGCTGAAGCATAAATAGACCTCAATTCATTTTTAGCATACATCCATCACGAATATGGAAAATTGCTAGGGATGAAGAACTTTGACTAATGTTACAGAATACACCATTTGGAAAAGGCTGTAACATCATCTTCTCCTCACCTTGACCTCGACCAAGACCAATTCCATCCCTTTGACCATTCCTCCCTTTTAGGGAGAACTACATTGGCTTGAGGCCCTAACGACAGGGGCTATGTAGGCAGCACTCAGTTGACATGGGGTCTTCTGGGGTTAGCTCGGCCATTCCTTCATCACATTTCTTCCATCACATTTTTTTCATCACCTGCCAATAACATCACAAATAATCACCTATTTTCATAATCATTAACATTAATCATTTACATCCATATCATTAATCATTAATCCTAATCATACATTCATCATCATATCAACACAACAATATCAGCATCATAATCTTAAACATCATATCAAAACATCTATCAAATCAAAATAACATATAACCACATCCATAATATTTTCCATAACACATCAATGATCCAAAACCATCATCATATATATATCAAAATAGTTTTTACAATCACACAAATCTGTGCCTTTGTCTCTCTCTCAAAAATAAATACATCTCGCATCATCAGCTCGCAGGCCGGTATATACATCAAAAATAAATCTCAAGGTCTGCCCTCAAGGCTGTGGCTATGGTGGTGGCGGCGGTGGCCGGGAAGATGCTGTATCCTCTCCCCCCTCTGATATGTGCCATCTGCGAGACCCAAAATCCATCACTCGAGACATAGACCGCTGTCGACTCTACTCTGCCCTCATCTCAGAGTATCACTGTATCTAAGGGAACCCCCTGATGGCCCTCTCGTAATAAGTGATCTCGTCCAGTGCATCATTATATCTAACTATAGATACAGTCTGCGGTGGACCCATCAACCCTGCCATCGTGCCTTGCACTGAACCCTACGACTGTGAAAACCCTGGCTGCACTGACGCTAAATACGTAGGCTGCTGAACTGGCCGCTGAGGTGGATGCTGCATTGGGCCTTATCCTCTCAAACCTTGTCCTATCAATGCCTATGCCTGGGCTGTAGCCAACTGACCCTACAAAATGGTCACCTGTTCTCGTGCTGCATCCCTCTCTTGGATGGTAGCATCTCTCTCCTGTCAGGCCACATCTCGCTCTCTGATCACTTTTTGTAAATCAAGCTATGGTCCCGCCTACACCCCTGTATACTGACCTGCCCACCATGTCAAGTAAGCCTCTGTACATCTTAGATCTACTATCCCAAGACCTGTCGATAGCTCCTCAAAATCTGGGCCCTCTGTCTCCTCTGGTAGTGGGAGCGATGCCTCAATGTCATCCCGTTTGTACAGTGGGAATGCAGGAGGTACATCCTATAGCAGCCCATATTGACACTGCACTCTCTCTGCTGGCACTCTCTCGAGCTCACTAGCTCACCTGCCCCTGACCCATCTCAGGCTCTGCACTCCACCCAGCTGCTCTCTCTGATCTCTGAAAACTAGATACACCAAGTACGGTCTCCAGATAATGTCTATAGGAATCAGGGCCTCCAGTACTCCTCTATCGTGGTCAATATCTCTGACTACCCCATCCATTCGTGCCTGTGCCATCATCTCACGCCATCACCTAAATCCAACTCTGAAACCGGCCTGAATCACCACTGGGAGGCCGAGAGGTCGTGTGACCATGATGTGCTCGTAAAACCAACAACACAGGAGGTGGCCGACACATAAACTATACCGTCGCCACCGACTAATGCCCCACAGCTCTCTATACACCTGGGCCAAAAAGACAGGCACCCAAGCAAACACTGTCTGCTGCTCTATCATCTCTGATAAGACCCCGGTCATGGCAATCAGAAACCTGCCTCCATCTACATCTGGCAACGCATAGACTGTGATGTCGATCATCATCAGGATAGCCAGCCGATGTGCACCCTCATCTGCCGCGTACAAAGGCTCATAATCAAAACTGGCTGAATGGTAGCTCACCTCAGCTGCATGCTCACCAAACAACGTAACCATATGAATATCATGCACCTCTCTCAAGCACACATATAGGTCTGCTCTGTGTACCAGCAGCCACAAAATCTGGTATACATCCTCCACTGTGACCGTCATCTCTCCTTTGGATAGGTGGAAAGTGTTGGTGGAATGATCCCACTGCTCGATCAACACCACCATCAGGCCCACATCTCTTGCCACTCTGCAGTATCATCGCAACCTACCGAGTCCCACTGCGCTCATCTGTGCCCACTCCTCCCCGGTAATGTCTCGATGCATCTGCGTTAACAATGTCGGCAGTTGATCTCGTAACAGCAGTGTCTGCCTCGCCTGCATCCAACCAATCACACTCATGTCAACTCAACTCTCAATCCCCATGTCAACCATTTATGGCTATCTTGACACTCGTGAAGCCCTTGGCGTAACTTCGACACCTCGACTTAAACATTTTTTATTTTTCTTTTAACCAGGTAGATAGCCGACATCAGTTAGCGTGCCGATGACGACACTCACCTAATCGACACCGGTCACTTAGTGACCGACGTCGGTAGGTTAGTGACCGATGCCAGTCACTGGTCAATCGATGCCGGCGTACCCACCAACGTCGACGACTGGTTCGGCCCTAGGGCCGAATGGGGCATGCCCTAAAATTTAGGGCTTCCCCATTTATCCCCCCTACACCCTCCTAAACCCTCCTAAATCACTCCTAACCTATCCTAGACCCTTTACCCACCTTCCTAGCTACCCTCCCCCCTCAATTTCTGCCTAAAAACAACTAAAATTTCAAAAAACAAATCAAGACAAAAATCAATCAAATAGGGCTTAGAAACCTTCCTACCTCGTCCCGGCGTCGTCAGCGTGGTGGCACGATGGGTGCCGCTGGTGGTGGACCTCTCGTGGGTCCTCTACTCCCCTCTGCCATCTCTTTTGTGCCAATGACTCTGCACGCTCCTACTGGCCCACACGCATCCCTGCAGCATCCAATTGACCCCCTCTCTTCACAAATGTTTCTCTGACCCGTCACACTGCACCTCGGTCAATCTAGTGTCACTTTCACTCACTTGGCTCTAGAGCTCTTTTCTCTTAGTGAACCAAATCACAAATGACTTTTAGTGGGCCGCCAATCCGGTTTTGTCGGATTTGGTAGGCCGCCGACATTGGCATCATTGTGCCCTAGATTGCCAACATCGGCCAATACACTGCCGACATCGGTCCCTTTATGTCTCCGACGTCAGTTTTTATCACCGACGTCGGCAACTTTTAGACCTCTTTTTTTCATCACGTTGTCCCAAAATCATGCCCCAATCAACCAGCCCTGCCAATGTTAAAGTCATTTCTGACTCCTCATGGGGCCCATTTGAGATCACTTATATCTCAACCCGACCAGCGACCATGGAGATCACACATATCTCCTTAGACCCTGACCACTTCCGAGACAACTCTATCTTGGTTTTGTTTGCACGCATGTTACCTCACGAATAAATAGCAAAATTGTTCACAGACCTTATTTTTGGACCCTCACAAGTATAGGATCGCAAGCAGGTTGATCCGCACTACTTGTGACTTTTTTTCGTGTTTTTGGGAGCACTTCCTGAGCCTGGGATACCTGGAACACGATGACCATTTGGAGCTACAGCTTAGATTGAATAACCCAATCAGCTACAACTAATGCTGGGGCCTGGTTATTTCAATTTTGGCACTCCTCAACCTTTTGACTGCGACCATTTGACCTACCTGTCCCGTGAAGTGGTATGCGCGCAATCACGACTTTTGCAGCGTTCACCCTCACTCTCCTTCTCATCCACCTTTTGTCAAATCGGCACCTGACATCAGGTTCCCTTCCCTTGACTCCTGCTTTGAGGGGGAATACCTCATCCATACCTTGGGGCAATCCACATCATCCCACACTTGGGGCAACCAACTCCTATTTTTGTCTTGCAATTCGTCCAGAACAACCAACAAGACAAAAAGGGGCAAATGTAGACACCTAAATAGTGTCTAACCCTTGGTCACCTTCCCCCTTGGTCCATTCCTAACCCATTCCTAAAAACATGCAATTACTAATTTAAAATAATAAACTTATTTTGAATTAACCCCCTCTCCTTTGACACCTCGCCTATGACACCTCACCTTGGACCATTTCCCACCTTATGACTCACCCAAGACCTATTCTTACTCCTCTCCAACCGCCTAACCAACTCTCGTGCGTATTTATCTTAACCTTTGACAATTCTTCCACTGACTATGCACTTGGCAGATGGAGAACGGGGTTGTTGGCCCTTTTAACCGTTTCCACCTGCCGACGTCGGTCAACTATCGGTCGACGCCGGCGGGATCGCCGACGTCGGTTTACTTAAACCGTCTTCTGACCCTATCCACGGCTAATCACAAAAAATCAAAAATTATAATCAAACTCTGAATTTGGGGAGCTAATCACGAATCTAGAATTTGGTGTCTTCGACCATCCGTCATTCTGCCAATCTCTCAGTGAAGCCTCTCACTCTCTCCCTCAGGTATAGCATCAGACTTTTACACTAGCAACAGGTCCTCCACACAGGCTACATCAACAGCAGGTACGGGGATCATCAGCAGCGACACACCTTCAACAAGACACATGTATGTATATTTTCTGTGTTTTCTTTGTGTTTTCTAGTCATTTGCTTCTAATTATTATGAATTAGATTCAGCACTATCTCCCCCCAGACCAAACTGTTCCCAAACTCGAATCCATATTTCCCTATTTCCCTATTGCTTCCATCCTCTGTCAGACCATACACTCTGCCCATTCAACTAGACTCCCAGACCCTAGACCATTCACCCAAGCCCAAAACTTTGTCTCAGACCAATCAAACAGACCATAGACTCGTCCACAGACCCATCCACAGACCACATACTCGTCCACAGACCCGTCCACGGACCAAGAAACTCAACCAGACCCGTCTATAGACTACTGCCCCGACCGACGTCGGCCACTTCCCCAACCGACGTCGGTAGACTAACCGACGTCGGCAGACCTCGACAACCGACGCCGGTAGGACCATCGATGCCGGCGACTGTGACCAGGACGATAGCATCTTTCAGGTAAGCTTTTGCTTCCATTTTCCTTTTCAGTCTTTTATCATATCAGTATTTAATCATTCTATCTTTTATCAGACTTTTCTTTTATCAATTAGTGGGTTGACTTCCCTTAAGGAAGTTTTCATACTTCTGGGAACAGGCTTTTGCTTGGCAACCCACCATCTATCCATCTAACGCCTTTTTGTCCAAGTCTCTCTCCTTTGCAGGTGTCATTCCTCCACAGCCAAAGAGGAGTTCTCACAGCGTCTGGATTACGGTGCGTAGACTATATCCAGGTACATACAAGCCTTGACCATCTTTTAGTTTCTCATTTTCTATCTTTTGAATGTAGAAAGCGAATTTGCATAGAAACACCATGACATAATTATGAAGGTAGTTTTCCACCCACTTATTCACAATCTTAGTCTATCCATCTATCTTGGGGTAGTAACTAGTTTTTAGGGTTAATTCTGTACCAGCTAATCTAAATAGCTCCTACTGAGAAACATGTTATCCTAATTGCTAAAAATGGTCTTAAGGAGTCTATATAATCTAAACACCTCATGAAAGAACAACTTCTCTACTTGAGATGTTGTGTAGTCAACTGCAATGGCAAAAAGTGTGCATATTTCATCAATTGATCAATAACTACAAATATACAATTCTTGCCCTAGACTCTAGGAAGACCTATAATGAAATCCATATAAACACTTTCCCATTTTTTCTCTAAAATCAGCAAAGGCTGCAATAATCTTGCTAGGAAAGTATGTTCCAACTTGTTCTACTGACAATTCAAGCACTCACACACATGTTGTAGGATATCATCTTTAAGACCCTTCTAGTAGAATCTCTCCCTTATCTACTTTTAGGTCTTAAAATACTCAAGATGTCCTACTAGGGGTGTGTCATGAATAGTTCTCATAATCTTATCCTACAACTTAGACTCAGGCACCAAATATATCATATCCTTATAATAGATAACATCATCAATCACCTTATATCTATCATCTTGAATCTTATTATCTATGAGCTTGCATTCAAATAGGTTTTTGGAATAGTCAACTAAAATTTGAGACTTCCAATCAGCTGAAATCTCGATCATAGAGCAAAGTATACAAATAGTAGGTCTCCTTGAGAGTGCATCAGCCACAATGTTCTTCTTGCCCTTGACATACTCAATGTCAAAATCATATGCGTAAATTTTATTGACCAACTTTTGTTGGCACTCATTCAACTCCTTTTTCTCTAAGAAATATTTCAAACTATTATGGTCCATTCTCACCACAAATTTTCCACCCACTAAATACTACTAAAACTTTGCCAACACATGCATGATGGCTAATATCTCTTATCGTAGGTTGATTATAGATGTTCATTATCACTCAACTTCCTACTCTCGTAGGTGATGGGATGACTATTTTGCATAATATTTGGACCACTCCCCTCACTTGATGCATCACACTCTAGTATAAATGGTTGAGATAAATTTAAAAGAGCCAACACATGATAAGTACTCATAACTTCCTTGAGTCTATCAAATGTAACCTATGCATCATCTAACCATCTGAATGTGCAATTCCATGCAATATCTATAATTGATACTATAAGCCATGATAACCCCTTAACGAATCTCCTATAGTATCAACAAAGTCCAAGGAACCCCCTTAAATCAGAAATGTTCCTAGGTGGCAACCAATCAATAATAGATTGTATCTTTTCCTGGTGCATCTTAACTTCATTGGCACCTATCACATGTCCTAAATATATAATCTCTATCAGCCCAAACTCACAATTGGATGCCCTGGAAAGTAGATAATGTGCCTCCATGATACCCAATAACTCATCCAAATGTTGAAGATGTTCTTCCCATGTCTTGCTATATATCAATATGTCATCAAAGAACACCAACACAAAATTTTGCAATTGATTATTAAAATTATGATTCATACATGATTAGAATGTAGTAGGTGCACTAGTCAGACCAAAGGGCATCACCAAAAACTCATAGTGTCTATAGTGGCATCGTAATGTAGTCTTATGTATATCCTCTTCATGGACATGAATCTGATGGTATCCTGATCGAATATCAATCTTTAAGAAGTAAACTACTCCATGTAACTCATCAATGCAGGGAATAAGATACTTATTTTTTATGGTTTTTTTGTTTAAGGCATTATAATCAATACATATCCTCATTATGCCATCTTTCTTATTTACTAAGACCATGAAGAGGCAAATAGACTAGAACTTGGCCTAATATAACCCATGGCAAGCAACTCCTCAATCATCTTTTTAGTTTCCTCTTTGAATTGTCTTGGATGACAATAAGGTGTGGTAATGATGGTTTTGACATCCTCCTCCAAATCAATAACATGATCAAACCCATGGTCTGGTAGTCTACCTGGAGGAATCTCTCCAAACACAACACTGTACTTATCTAGCAGTATCTAAATATCCACATGGTAGGGCTGATCTCTATTTGAAGAAGACTTAGAGGAGATAAAACACTAGGCTACCCATGATATATCTCTATGTCTAAAGATAACCTCTATCCTACATGTCGAAACTACCTTGAGCCCTCCATCTGATAATGCTTCAACGCAATCTTCATCCCATTGGCCATGAATTGTAACTCCATCTTACAGAAATATTATATGTATCTACCAAGATATTGTAACCATTAGATACCCAAAACCATGTCAAGCTCACTCAAGCTAATCACATAGAAGTCATCTATCAAATTGTAATCACCTAGCTAAATGCTAAGATGAGGAACTCTCCTAGTGTAACTAATAGTAAAACCATCTACCACTCTCACATTGAAACCTAAGAACTCCTCTACCTGTAATCCATGCTTCACAACTAACCCCTCATCAATAAAGTTATGTGTAGCACCACTATCCACTAAACAAATCAATTGCTTCCCCTTAAGTGCCTTCTTTAATCTAAAGGAATGATACTTAGGTACCCCTGACAATGAAGTAATTCAAACATGTGGTCGATCATCTGTCTTACCATTATCAAGCTCAAATTATAGCTATTCATTATGATCATCATCATTTCTTCCCTCTAAAGTTCTATCATAAATAAGCTCATCCTCAACATCTGAAGTAACCTCTATATAGTGTACTTTCCATTTCCTAAGACATCTATAATCAGGTGTCTAAGGCTCCCTCTATGAGAAACATAATTTCTTCCTTTTTAACTCATTTTTTGTCTCAAAATCCATCTTAGGAAGTGTGTACCTAGGCTAATTAAATTTTTTTTGATTTGGTTTAGAGCCCTTAAAATTTCTCTTAGGTGGTTGATATGTATAATAAGATGATGTGTCAAGATCTAAGGATAATTGGATACCATCATGAAGAGTCTTAGGTTTAAGTACCTTAACTAGCCCTTTTGTCTTATCATTCAAGCCTTCAATAAACAACATTACCACCCTTTTTTCAATCATATCAGGTACCATGACATTAATATTTTGGAACTCATTAATGTAGGAATCTAAGTTTCCACTTTTCCTCAATTGTGCCAACTCTCTATAGTATACCTCCACATCCTTACGATAAAACTAAGCAATCAATTCGTTACTAAACTCCTCATAGGAGTGAATCAATCCATGGTTTTGAGTGACCAAACCATGGTGCCACCAATCATATGTAATACCCTGAAGGTGGATGGTTACAAATTTAATTTCTTCATCCTTTTTCATTGGTATTAGTGTCAAGAAGGTGTCTAACTTTTGAATCCAAACTATAGCACTACCATTTCCACTATCATCAAATGTAAGAAGAGTAAGTTTTTTTATGTTTTGTTTTAAATCCTTGTTTTATTACTTTGGTCTTCTTTATTGCCTTGGTATTCTATTATCTCTTTATTTTCTAATATATTGATGGAAGGGTAAAATGCTTGACATGTTGAGGATGCTCTACTCATCATGCATAGTCATAACATTATCCACAATGTCACCTCATCATCTCCATCGGTAACCTCCTCTTCTATTTCATTAATAGATAAGAAACTAGGCAATAATGGTCTATCTAAATTACATGTAGGAGTCCTCTCTACACATGGTGTACCAATCATACTATTATTATCTACTATCTCTTGATTATGTCTCCTAGGATCCACATTCATTTGTTGAATAACTATTGTAAGTTATCGTAAGACATTTGTGCCCTGTTGTTGTCTTATTACAATACCTCTCAATATTTCTCTTGCCTCTGTATCATCATGTGGTGGATTGTTAACTCTCTTTTCACCCATCCTGCTAGTTGATCCAATCTCATTATGTTGATGTCTTGAAGCTATAACAGCTAATAATGTGTCTTGTTCTAGATAAGGATGAACCCACTATGTTTTTTTCCTTACAATAAACCTTTTATATCTATCACTAGGTTGCATGAAACATGTATCAAATGGAATCCAAAGGATAGTAGGACCCAAGCTTTGATACCACTATAAGAACTCCTTGCCAATCTGAACTTGATTTTTCAATTTATAGGTTTTACATTTTGTCAAAAATTTTGCATGAAATGGACCGAGTTCTAATTTTTTGAATTAATTCCACTTGTGTTGGGTATTGTGTGATTTTTTTAGTTTGGTTTTGCAAAATAAATGCATATAATGACAAAAAATAATATATAATGCAAAATAATGAAAGAACATACAACTTCTTATTTCCTCTCAAGGGCAATGAAAGTATAATGAAACCAAGTCTAATATAAGTTTGATTTGATTACAACAACAAGATTTTTCCTTTGAAATCTAATATATATTGATTCTAGATCAGTAATAAACCCTTTGAAAGAAGCTAAAAAAAATATCAAATATATCTACAATATAATGATGCCTTCAAACCCTAGGCACACTTGGATTGAAATGACTATTTCCTCTTCAATCTTCACAAAACCCCATCACCCATATGAAAAATAAATTTATAAACTATTTTCCAACTAGTACAAATCTGAAACCCTCACCAAGAGCTTTTGAAAATTCACCCATCTTGTCACCCTTATGGAGGATTTTTTATAAAAAATTTTGGTCATAAAATTAGTGAAATATCACAAAATAGGGGTCATAAATCCTAGCACCCAGCTCTACAAAATTTCTCCATAACAAAAAACCCTATCCATCCAAGATAATATGAAAATATGGTAATAAAATATTCAAATCTGAAGAAATATGTCTTCCACCTGCAAATAAACTTCAAGCCCTACCTTCTTGAAGCTCCAAAATGATATAAAACCTACAAATATGCTCAATGATGAACCCTGGGTAGATTTACCTCTCAAAGTAGAGTTGTGTTTTCATCCAATCTACTAATTTTTGAAGGTTTTTATCCTCATAAATCACTAAACCTATCAAGACCAATTGATAATGAAGAAGAATCAAATATCTCAAAGCATCCTAATGAACCTTGGAGAAGATAGAGAAAATTTTATAATACCTCCTTACACAACTTTTGGACCCCAAATCACATTATGTGATTTTTAAATGATTTTTTTCCTTCCATAAGCTTGGCATCCCTTTTTGGGAAATAAATTATTATTATTATTATTATTATATATATATATATATATATATATATATATATATATATATATATATATATATATATATATATGTATAATTTTCTCCTTGTCTAAAATATAAACAAGTCCAGTAAATCATTCCCTTTCCAATAGAGTTAGCATATGGGAATAAATTAATAGGCTAATCAAGTACCCAAGTGATCACTAAGGAGAAGGGGACATTACATAGAAGAATTTTTGGTAAGTGTTACACCGGAAACAGAAGCACGACTAAGGAAGCATATATATATACTTGTTTATATTTTAGACAAGGAGAAAATTATATATATATATATAATTTTCTCCTTGTCTAAAATATAAACAAGTCCAGTAAATCATTCCCTTTCCAACAGATTTAGCATATGGGAATAAATTAATAGGCTAATCAAGTACCCAAGTGATCACTGAGGAGAAGGGGACATTACATAGAAGAATTTTTGGTAAGTGTTACACCGGAAACAGAAGCATGACTAAGGAAGCATATATAAACATTATTAGAATTATCATGGGTATACAATAACGGTGTGCAACACAAATAATATAATATCATGAGATTAATAATAAGATTCCCCTTATAGGAGGAAACTGATGCAGGAGCATCATAACATTAATGCAATCTTGCATCAACCAAAAACAAGTATGGTGTGTTTGTGTGGAAATTTGGTTTATGGCTTTGATTGTTTGAGCTTTTTTAACTCTTAGTGTGATGTTGAAAAATTATTCCTTTGTTGTAAAAATATTGGAGACTGTATGCAGCTAAAAGTGAAGCTGATCTACAAATCAATCCTAATTCAAAGAAGATAAATAAATTAACTGTACCACTAGCAATACTTATATAATCATGGTCATGACCAATATGGATCTGTTAAACCTACCTAAGGTAACTCTTATCATATAATATGGATAGATAGGGTTACAAATCCTCTATTCAATCAACACCACACAATAAGCCTAGCAAGGTCTAATAATGCATTAATAAAGTAAATCTAATCTAGTGCTCACTAAATCTTGTGGCACAAAATGGGGGATAAACATAAACAATAAACATGCAAAGTAAAACTCTACTCAAGTCAATGTAGAGGTAATCTTAAGTAAGGAGAGATAATATATTCATTATCCATTATTCATGCAAATCTATCTAATAAAATAGAATAATAAGAGTTAGGAATGCTTACCTTGAAGACAAACTTGTTGAGCCTCAACCTCTCCCTTGGCCAATGGTGCTTTGCAAGAGGTTGTTGTGTATTATTGAATTACTAAGCATGGACAATGGACTATATTCTAGCCAAAGACCTCTTAGTGAATTCAAGCTTTCACAAGATAAAGGTTCTCCTCCAAGAAACATGAAACCCTAAGTAATGACTCTTCAAGTAGAATGGTGTAAATTTAAACCATAAAAAAGTGTAAATAAATGATTCTCTCTATTGGAAATGAGGTGAAAGAGGGGTATAAATAGTCTAATGTGACCTTAAGACCTTCTAGAATTTTAGTCGATGCAGTTAGCCTAGTCAAAATTGTTAATTGGAAAATAAATCCATTAGGTCCCAAACCAAGTCGGCCTATGCTGACTCAGTCCCATAACATGCAATATTCCAAGAACTAGGTCAACCCATTTAACTACATTCAAAAAATGGTGAAATTGGTTTTGCTTAGGTAGAGGCTATTTGAGACAGAGAATTGATTAGATAAGTATGTGAGGTAGGTGTCAAGTCTTAGGGAAAAGTATAAGAGGAGTTTATATTAGTTTTAGCTGGTGGTATAAAGAACAAAAATCTTACAAAGCACCAAAGGTTTGCCCACACTTTTCTCAATGCATCTTTTAAGGCATGCACTCAGAGAGGTTGAGAATCGATGGGTTTATGTAAGAGAGAAAGCATCAATAATTGATAGAGTTTAAAAATATTGTGTGTATACATATACCCCACTCGAATCTCATCACATATCATGTAGTTATAAAATGGGATGGTGTTTTGGGAAAACACATGGCATCAAATAATGATGAGATAAATTAATCTTAGTTTAATCATCAACTCAAATGATAAATAAGGAAATAATTGAAGTAAATAGGTAATATATATGTACCCTGACTTACCCTTGTATTTGAATTATTGTCTATTATATGTCATGTCCCCTTCTAGTTGACATCTTTTCAAGCGGATGATTAGCCTATTATGTGACCCTCGTAGGCTGATGGGATGGATAGAGGGTCTTGATGGAGATGGGTTGGATTTCGTTCGGGCTCTTTCGGACATGAATTAAGGGAGATATTAATATTTGATTGATTTAATCAAATATTAATTATTTGTTCTAATTATTAATTAATTATTAATTATTAATTATTAATTATTAATTATTGGGTCTAATTTTAGGATCCTAATTCTAATTTAAGAATTGGTCTAATTTTAAGACCCTAGTTCTAATTTAAGGAAGCCCTAAGTCTAATTTAAGGGAATCTAATTTTAGCAAGCACACCTTTGGAAGGGTATAAGAATCTCTCATGGGAGAGAGTTTATATTCATGATTATTATTGATATTGATTCTTGTTAATAAATTCTTCTGTGAAGACTGAGCCAAGGGTTCCAAGATTCCATTTGCATTGAAGAATGTCAACTCTTCATTTTGTGCGATTCAGAGGTTGTGAGAGATCAGCCGATCTATTGCCAAATTGAGAGATAACTTCATACAAAAGTTATCACAGGTGTTTACAGGTTTGAGAGATAACTTCATCCAGAAGCTATCATCAAGGGTTTACAGGTATTTCATTATTTTGGGTTTTGATTCAAGAATTATCCAGATATAGATCTTTTGTATTAGCCCATAATTCTATAGATCAGGATCAAGCATACAGGTAGTGCTATATCATTGGTCGTACGAATTCTGTACATATCCGTGAAAATTTGTATGCATCAACAGAAAGTTCAGGCACCGACATCGGCGAACAGAGACCTACAGAGACCGACATCGGTCGATATATCACCGACGTCGGCAAGTTAACGACTACAGGTCGACCAACGATGGCAGTATAACCGATGTCGGTGACTGTGTTTTTTTTACACAGCAGGCCGAGACGTACCAGATCCATATTTCTTTCCCAGTTTGTAGAATATTCAGGCTTTTAAGGCCGTACTTTCAATATTCTTTGTATACTTGACAGAGGACCTCTATTGTAAGCTTATGAGCAAATAAATAAGAGATTATACTATGATTTATTTATCTATTTGAAGATATTTTTGCAGAAATTTAGATAAGCAATTCAGAGCTTTTGTTTTGATATCTGAAGGGATATTACATTATATTTGTAGTTTTGATTATGGAGGGTGCAAAGACTACTTGTACAAACACTAAGGATACAAAACTAAAGATAAAAAATAAACAAATGCAAGGAAGTCAAAATAGTTGAAGTGTGTAAGCATGATGCACTTGGAAGTTTAGTAAGCTAGGGTGATAATTGCTAAGTTAGAACCAAAATATCAAGCATGTAAATGATAAAATTATGAAAAATGAATGTATGAGCACACTAAATCACATTGGGAAACATGTAAAACATAAAATGATAAAAATGAATATTGAACATACTAAATCACGTTGGGAAGCATGTAAAACATAAATGATAAAAAGGAATGTAGAACATACTAAATCACATTGGGAAGCATGTAAAATATAAATGACAAAAAGGAATGTAAAACATAATAAATCATGTTAGGAATCATGTAAAACATAACCAATAAAAATTAATGTAGAACATACTAAATCATTTTGGGAAGTATGTAAAATATAAATGGAAAAAATGATTGTATAAAATACTAAATCATGTTAGGAGACATGTAAAACATAAATGAAAAATCAATGCAAGAAGTATTTGATAAAGATATATAATTAAATGAAAGGTAACCTTGTTTTATTCAACACACCCCACTCTTTTTTTCCTCCCCTGAGTGAGGACACACTATATTCTGAAAGGACTAGGTTTGTTTTGAAAATCTTTTTATAGGTTTTTATATGTGCATCTAACTTCGTTGTTTGGTGTAAATACTAGAGGACATTTTCATTTGTTTGGTTTATTCAAGATAACCTATTAATATTATTTGGTATTTTTACACATTTACATGTTTTTGGGGTATGCATAGTAATTACAAGGTTTCAGACTTCACATATTTTTCCTTTCACTAGTTGTGTTTTTCACATATTTTTTATAATTAAAACTTTTGATTGTGAAGTTGGATTTTGGAATTTTTTATCCTTTGCGTCTTTTTTCCTTCTCTAAAATTGTTTGTCATTAATTTTTTTCAAAGGTTTTGTTTGCATAATTTGGTCTTTGAATTTTTTTTTTTTGAACTTGTGTATCTTCAAAATATTTGTTTGCATATTGTGTTCCAATATGGATCTGCTAAACCTACCTAAGGTAACTCTTATCATATAATATGGATAGAGAGGATTCTAGATCCTATAGTCAAGCAACACCACATAATAATCCTAGCTAGGTTTGATAATGCAATAATAAAATAAGTTTAATCTAGTGCTTACTAAAGGTTGTGGCACAAACTAGGGAAGAAACATAAACAATAAACATTCAAATTAAGACTCTACTCAAATCAATGCAGAGGTAATCTTAAACAATGAGAGACAATACATTCATTAGCCATTATTCATGAAAATCTACCTACTAAAATAGAAGAATAAGAGTTAGGAATACTTACCTTTAAGATGAAGTCATCGAGCATGTTAGGACTTGTTCCAAAGTTTTAACATTAGGTTAGGATGTTAGGTAGATAATACATAGTGTTAGGTAAATAATAATGTAAAGGTGAAAGCATCTTTTATAAAAACACCCCCTTTAATAATATTTAGTTATTTTGATTTATGTTTTTTAAGTTAAATAATAATAACTAATTTTTGGGTTGTATTCATGTGAGAAGTGGTTATTAGCTTAGTGGTTTTACTGGTCATAGGTGAAATATTATATACACATGTTCTCGTGTGTAAAAAGGGTTAACGAAATATAGAGACTCTTTCATGTACTTATTTTATCTTAATTAATAAAATGCTTGTGGACCCACCTTAGGCACACAAGATTTATCTCCAGTAATTTTTCTTGGTTAATTCAATTATTAGGGTTCCATCAATAGTATCTATAAGAATCTAGTCATGTTTGTTTTGAAGCTTGATTCTTCCTTTTCAAGCTTGTATAAGTTGCTATTTTCACTCCAAATCTAAAAATTATACCTAAAAAGACTAAGTAATCCATTTGTACAGCCTTTTTTAGCTTTGAAAACCCTTGTAATGTTATGGTATATCCTCTTGAAGGTTTTGGATTGCATATGAGTTCAATTTGTTGAAATTTCTATCTATTTAGAGCTTCCAAAGGCAAAAATCTTATTTTTTACCATTTTAAAATCCCCTAAAGTAAATATTTGGACTTGACAACCCATTTTTAGACTTTTTTGGCCTGAATATTTATGTGAAATAAATTTGAATTTAAACTGAGAAGATTTTCTAAGTTTTGTTATGTTTTGGAGCCCCTGATTGTTAAAACATTATTTTGAATCAATCTTGAAAGCATTTGAAGAAGTTTTTTTGAGTTGTATGGCCTCCCAAAGCATTGGTACAACCTCCATGGCATCCCATTACCTTCATCCATTCATTATTTTATATAAAAACTCTTATTGGTTCTTTAAATGTACCTAAAACTACAAAAAATCTTCTTTGTATGGCTTGTATAGAATTATATGGATCTATACAGTCCACAAAGCTTCAAAAAAAAAATTGCTGGTAGCCTTGGCATCCTAGAGAAATACTATGGTGTTAGAAGGAGCTACAAAATATTTTTCTCATTTGTTAAAATTTTAATATAGTTTGATTAAAAAATTTAGGGTTATGAGGGGTCCACAAGAATCGGAAGCTTTTCACCTTTTTTTAAAGCAAAAACAAAAATTTCATAGATAATTGTTTTTACTTGGAAAATTAATATTTTTTTATTATTCATATAGTTCAAATAATCTTTAAATACATATTTTTCTTGAGATATTCTATAAATTCTCATAGAGCAATTGACAAACTTTCTTTTGTAGAAACCCTGGAAGGTAGAGGTCCAAGGTTCAGATCTTAATTTTGGTTAAAAGTACAAATTTGTTATTTGCTTTTTGGGAAATATTCCTTTTGTTTTGGAATGATCTACATATATTTTAAAGGGATTAAAACATGTAAAAGAGTGGTTTTTAATGAGAGAATAAGGGTCTATAATTAGTGAAATAAAGGTGTAACTATATGTTGTTTTGGTGAAATAAGGGTGTAATTAGTAAAATAAGGGTGTAATATTTTGATTTTTGGTGAGGTTAAGTGCAAAAAGCATCAAAAATATATATTTTTTACTCTACATTTAGGTTAAGTGAAAAATACCATAGAATCATTGTCTTGTGCAAAGTGATCTCAATGCATGTGTTATTTTTGTCTTTTGTAGCACTTACTTTCATTTGTCGCATTTGCTTTAATTTTAAGATGCCAAAGATTCAAAATTTACTTTAAAATGGTGATAGATTAATTATTTATAATTAATATGATTAGAAACATTTGATGTAAGCTTCATTATTTTTCAATGAGTTATGGGATATTGTAAAGAATGAAAATCATGCATTGCCTATAGAATAGGCCAAACTTGATAGTTTTAATCTATGTGATTCTAAAGCCATAAATTTAATAAATCATTATTGTACTCAAGATACCTATATACATATTGAAAACTCTCATAGTTACACTACATGGAAGTCCTTAACTAATTTGTATGATAACAAGCCTAAGCATAAGAAGATAGATATTCACATGCAATTGTTTACTTTGTCATTGTTAGGAAATAATATCCAAAATATCATGTGCAAGTAATTACAATGCAAAATAAACAAGCTATAAAATCAATGACAAAGAATATAACACATTACACAAGTAGATTATGTGAAAACCTTGCTAAGTGCAAAGAAAAACCATGGCAAAATGACAATGTCCAGTCTTTTTATTAACTTCAAAATATAAACCTCTCCAACAAAGCTTCCTCACAAGACACTCTCTTACAATGCTTTAACTCAAAAATTTAAGCTATGCAAAGCTTTTCAACACAATAATTACAAGCTTATTTTGACAAGATTCTACACACTCTCACAAGTTTCATACACTTGCACTCTTTCTACCAAGATTACACACATAAAGGGAGAGTCATACATAAATAGTAATACAAAGGAGAGAAGATAATAAAGGTGAAAACCAAGAGAGAGAGGGGAAATTTACCACCCTCCATGTGGCATCACTATTCATCAATAGTGAACATTATCCCTCACATGTGTAAGGTTCAACATTGCAAGGCATCTTTATGATGCACTTTTAACCTTCTTCATATGCTCCAAAATGGTACACCCCACCTTGCATGTGCCTCCAATATAGAATAGTTATCCTTGTCCCCACTTTCCCATGTGCATCCACATGAGTCAAAATATTCCTCAATTTTTAAATTCACATGCACATGATTCAAGATAAATTGTGTACCACAAGTAAATAGGTGATGATGTTTATCAAGATATGGCACCCCATTTATTTCTCTTAATATTTTAATTAATAAAATATTCCATTTAGACCATGCCACATCAATAAACTACCACCTTATATGTATAGTCACTACCAACTCACACTACCACCTCATCAACACAGTCACCACCAACTCACTATTTTGAATAGTAATTACCACCTCATCACATGAATAGTGGACATGAATAATGACTCATGAATAGTGTAATGTAAATAATGACTTCACATCCTAACATTATCACACTTTAAGTCAATATAAATAGGCTTTGCCACACCTGTGTATTTTTTCATCTAGCTTCCAACCATGCCCTTTACTACCCTAACATAAACTAGTAGAATTTTTGTTTCACTACTAAAACTTATTTATCTTTAATAGATTTGTCAACATATTATAATCCATAGTATATTACAACACCTGAAGTGATTCTTGACTTATCCAAAACACATACCAATCCTCCTATCAAGATTCTGCCATGAATCGCTAACAATTCCCACTGCTTAGAAGTATCTAGTATAGTGCTCACCATGGCATCATGATGATTCCTACTCCTGATGAATCTAATACATAAGATAACAACATGTATTATCTTCCATTATAGGACACTCCCATGAAGACAACTCACACTATAATAAGTAGGGTACTTTATTGATTTCCCATCCTTATGCATCTCCATCATTGGTTTTCCCCTCATACCACTTTCATCACATCCTTTTCACTAAGACATCACACTAATGATCATGTTGGGGACTACATCCAACATGTCATCAACACATATAGCAAAAATATCTAGTAAACACTTTGGCTCTCCATTAAGGTACTACTGCACTCCCATCCACACATCTACTTTAGCTCATATAGTCTTTAATATAAAAACCATCACATATTTACCTAATCCTTATATCCCTCTAGTTACTATATCTCTTACATAGAGATCACCGTTCAGGAATTAAGCTTCTTTAACTATAAAAAATAACTAGTGCATGTATCACTCTTGATAATAATTAAGAAATAAGATGACATAGAAGTCAATACCAGACTTCTTCTCATAGCCTCTAACTATCAATCATGCCTAAACATGGCACAAATGTACCAATCATATCTCCAAGAAAGTTATCACACTACTCAAGGCATCAATGTACCTATCGAGTTTTCAAGCCTTAATAATACATCATGATCTATTGCATGTCCAAATGTAGGAACATTAAGTCTCACTTTATTTTCTTCATATTTTATTTCCACTACTTAAACAAGTAAAATGTCAAGTGTCTATTGTACCTCCTCCTTTTCATGGATTTTCCTATTGTCTACAACATCTCAACTAATACCATGTGTTTAGAAGGATACCACATCATACACCACTTCTTTGTTGCTGAGAATTATACTTTCTTGATTTTAAATCAAGCCTAGACATCAACTTGTGATTTAAACTTAACCTTACTAAAAGATTTAATTTGAGCTAGTATCATATCACCCAGAACAATCTTTGATGTTGTTAAATCTTTTCATAATCGATACAACAAGCCATGAGATTTTAATTTTGTCACCACTATGGTTCCTTTGAAAATTATACATTTACCATTCTCAAAGGTATAAAAATACCCCAACTCATCCATCCTCTTTATGGACATAAAATTATTCTTCAACAAAGGAACATGACACACATCCTTCAACATTTTGATTTTACCATCATGCAACCTGATTCTTATATCCCCTCTTCCCATAATATTTAATGGATGATCATCACCCATATAGATAGACTCTCCATTACATGATTGGTAACCTTTGAACCAATCTCTATGTGGAGACATGTGAAAAGATGCACCCATTGTCACTTGATCTACTGCTACTAAGGAAAAAAGCCTCATGTGTTGTCACTTCCTTTGAATCTATTGTGATAGCCTCAGTTGAAGGTATATTTTGATTTCCATCCTTCTCCTCATTTTTCAAATGACATTAATCCTTCTATAAGTATCCTAGCTTTCCAAAATGCTAACACCTAATATTTTTCTTGGGTCCTCCATACTTTAATCTAGATAGTGATCTCCCTTATGTGCTCCTCTCACTAGATCTCCCTCTTATAACCAAAGATTCATTAATTGAAGATTCACTATAAGAAATTATTCTCATCTCCTCTCCAAGTTATGTTGCAGCCACATCATTAAACTTAAGATTTGTTGATGATGAATCACTGATGGTCATCACCACATATTAGGGAGTGAACACAACAAGGTGATAACCTTGTCTTCATCCTCCATCTTCACACTGATGGAGACTAGCTTAATAACAATAGTGTTTAACTCATTCAAGTGAGTATTAAAGGATGAACTATCCTTCATCCTCAAACTATATAGTTATATTTTTAGGAATACTTTGTTTGTTGTTGACTTTATCTGGTACAATTTGTTCAACTTATCCCATAATGATTTTGTGTTCTTCTCCTTAGAAAAATTAAATAACATATAATATGTAAGATAGATATATGGTATAAACTACCTTTCTATCCATATTATTCCAATATTCATCTATCATACTGATGAGTTTGATTTCAAGACCCTTCAAAGCTAGATCTTGGTCATTCTACACCAAGATATCTTATACCTTCAACTTCCACAAGGAGAAATTTATGTCAACTTCTCCACTTTAAATCTAGTTACTCCTCCTATCATTGTAGTATCTCCCACTTGAACAAAGTTCCCTAACTCAATGTAAAACACTCATAAATAGATTTTTTCAAAGATCCTAGCTCTAATACCAAATGTTAGGAAATAACATTTCAAATATCATGTGCAGGTAATTAAAATGTTAAATAAATAAGCTATAAAATCAATGCCAAAGAAGATAACACATTACACAAGTATATTATGTGTAAAACTTGCCAAGTTCAAGGAAAAACCATAGGAAAATGGTAGCACCTATTCTTCTTATTAACCTCTATAACAAAGCTTCCTCATAACACACTCCTCTTGCATTGATTTCACTCAAGAATTCAAGCTATGAAAATATTTTCAACACACTAATTATAAGCTTTTACACACTCTCACAAGATTCATATACTTTCACTCTTTCTATCAATCTTACTCACATAAAGGGAGAGTCATACATAAATAGGAAAATAAAGGTCAAAACCAAGAAAGAGAAGGAAAATGCAAAACCCTCTATGTGGCCTCACTATTCATCAATATTGAACATTGTCCCTCACATGTGCAAGGTCCAACATTTCAAGGCATCTTCATGATGCACTTTTGACCTTATCCATGTGCTCCAAAATGGCATACCCCACTTTACATGTGCCTCTAATCTAGAATAGTGATCCTTGTCCCCCCTTTCCCATGTGCATCCACATGAGTCAAAATATTCCTCAATTTTTCACTTTACATTCACATGATTAACAACAAATTTCACCCCATAGGCACATGGGTGAATATTCTTGTTCCCCATATACTTCCAAAGGTCACCTATCAATATATGGTACCCCATTTCTCTCTTAATATTTTAATCAATAAAATATTCCATGTGGACCATGCCACATTAATAAAGTGCCACCTCATAGGTACAATCACTGGCAATTCACATTATAACCTCATCAACACAATCACTGCTAACTCACCATTATCAATAATAACTACCACTTCATCACATGAATAGTGACTCGTGAATAGTTTCATGTGAATAGTGACTTCACATCCTAATAGTCATTAGAAGAAGATGGGGATATGGGAGAGTACATGTCTAAGTTGAATAATATTACTACTAAGTACACTAAGGTTGGGTTTGGAAAATGAGATGATGATCTCATAGTTACTACTACATTGAAAGGACTACATGTGTCCTATAGGAACTTTGTAGAAATATTGAATGTCTCTAAAAAGATCATAGGAATCACTTTTGATAAAATGGCTAAGTTTTTCGTTAAAAATGGCCTCTCTCTACCTAATAAATCCAAAAAAATAAAGGAATCCGATGTTTTAGAGTCCAAGCCTAGTTCATCTTCTTCTGGTCAACAAAAGTATAGAGGGAATAGTTATAGATGGGTTCAAGGTTATAGAGGAGGAAAATTTTAAAATAGAGGTAGAGGATATAATTAAAAAAACTATTCAAATCAATAGTCTATCCATTGTCATTCAAATGATATGAGTTATATAGGACATGGTCACAACTCTTATAGAGGTAGATGTCGAGGTAGATCAGACATTGAGTGTCATAAATATGGGAAATTTGGTCACATTACCTCTCAATGTAGGATTCCTTTTTAAAAAATTCAAAGGCCATAAAAAGTTACTAAGTATAACTCTTCTCAATATGTTAACCATGATTATGATGAGTCTAGTAATTTTTCTCATGAATCTGCATTCACTACTTTAGGGAACATTATTTATATAGAATATGAGGTTAGAGATGAGTTCACATATGTTTAGGTTTTAGATATAAGAGAAACCAAACACATGACATTTAGGTAAAACTTATTTTGGAATTTAAAATAATCTTCTCTCTCTTTGGTATCCTTGGCCAATAATTCTATGCATACTCCATAAGGTATTAGGTCTATTTGGATTATCCTTCCTAAAGGATATATCAAATACTTGGAGAATGTTTGATATGTTCCCACATTGAAAAAACATCTTCTTTATTTCATAACTATTCACAATAAGGGTTATCAAATTGTGCTTGAAAATGGACTCATTTGTATCAACCGAGTCAAACATTGATACAAAACATGTATATAAGATATGAAGATGGAAATTTGGTTAGATTACATTATAAAGTGCTTCCTCCCATAGTAGAACTTGCGACAGTTGTTGATACATGTACAAGTACTATGTCTACATAGTGTTTTTGGCATCTCCACTATGGAAATTTGAATTTTCACTCTTTATTGGAATTAACAAAGATATTGTATGGTGATTAGGTTGCCCACTTTTCATAAAGATAGTATTCATTGTGAATCATGTGATTTGGGTAAATAGAATAGGAAAAAATTTCTTTAGAATTATTCATGGTGAGTTATCAAATGTTTACAGTTAGTTCATAGTGATGTTTTTGACATGAATAAGTCATCTATTGGAGGTTGTAGATATTTTTTGTTATATATTGATGATTTTTCTAGGATGAATTGGGTTTTTTTCATGAAAAATAAATCATAAGTTTTCACTAAGTTTTTTGATTGATTGCACTTAGTTGAAAAATAACTAAGGTCACACTTGGCCTTTTTTTTTTTAAGAAAATGGTGGTTAGTATACTTCAAATGAGTTTTTGTATTATTTTTAGGAACGTGGAATTCATCAAAAATATATAATTTTTTATACTCCATAACAGAATGGAGTATCTGAATGAATGAACATGAATTTAGAGGGAACAACTTGAGTTATGTTATGCTATAAATAGTTTAATGATAAGTTTTGGGTAGAAGCCATTGGTATTGTAGTGTATTTGAGAAATAGGTCTTGTATGTAATCAAAAATGAATAAGATCTATAAACTAATCCTAGTTCAGATAAGATAGATCCTACTTACACTTATGATTAGGGTTACATTAGATAATCAAGAGTATGACCAATATGTGGATCCACTATACCCAATTAGGGGATATCTTAACATAATAATAATAGTGGGGAGGAACCTTAAGGGTTAGCTCAATTTGATAAGATAAATGAATTCACTCACTTAGGTCTCAAGTTCAATTCTTGCTAAGCATCCTATGATGTGTTGAGGCTTAGGGATAGACATAAAGCCCAAATAACTAAGAGTAAGTCACCCTTCATTAATGGAGGGTCTTCTTTGAATCCTTGTATATAATAATAATAATAATAATAATAATAATAATAATAATAATAATAATAATAATAATAATAATAATAATAATAATAATAATAATAGAAAGGGTTATAGAGCCTCTAATCAAGTAAAAATATGCAATAACCCTAATTAGGTCTTATATTTTCATATTCACTATACTAATAACAAGTAAAGCAAATAAATATCATCTAGTGTTCACCAAAGCTTATGGCATAAGGTGGGGTTCAGTAAATAAATAAAATCAAACATGCATAAGAGAATCCTAATTAATCTATGTACAGGTAAGACCCTTAATGCATGGAGAAGAAGATTAATATTATTCAAAATCCAATACTTATGCTACTTCTATCTACTAAAGAGAGGATCAAAGTTAGAAATACTTACCTGGAAGATGAACCCATTGAGACTCAATCTCTCCCTTAGACAAAGGGGCTTCAAAATAGGTTGTTTTGGTTTGTAAGGATTTCTAAGAAAGTCCAAAGCATCCGAGAATTCTCCACAAGTCTAGATTCTCTAAGTATAAACCCTAAGCTAAGACTCTTCAAGTAGAATGGTGGAAGAGCATATTGTAAAGAAGTGCAAATGAATAATAACTCTTTATGTCTCTCTAATAATGGTGAAATAATTTTGTATATATAAGTGGATCTAACCCTACACCCTTCTAAAAGTTTCAATTGATAGGGTTGACCTAGTCGACCTAATATCATTATTGACAAAAAATCACTAGGTCATGAGCTAGTTCGGCCAAGAGTCAACCTAGACCCTAAATGAGTTTCACCAATAAGAGTACAAGGTCGACCCAGTCGACCTAGTATTGTAATTTTTTTAAAGGGGTTTTAAGTTAGGAAAATGGATACAAAAGATAGTAAAATATTAGAGGAGTATGAAAAATAGGAGTAATAGCTTAGGGAAATGTTTTTAGGAGCTAGTTGGATTGGTAATAAGTGAAAATAAGGGACAAAAATCCTGTGAAGCACCAATGGTTTGCCAACCCCTTTCTTGATGTACCCCTTGAGGCATGCACTTAGAGAGATTAAGACTCAATAGGTTCTTACAATATAGAAAGCATCAATATTTGATAAAATTTGAAAATATTATGTGTATACATGTCCTCTATAGCTGCACTTTTAGGATTAACTCCATATGAGGCTTGGTATGGGTTTAAACAAAAAGTTAAACACTTGAAATTTTTAGATGCCTTTATTTCATTTTAATTCCCATTGAACATAGAAATAAGTTGGAACCATGAATCTTTCTTGGATATTCAAAAATAAAAAGGGGTGTCATTTTCTTACATAGGATATAGGCAAATTCATAGTGCCTAGGGATGTGGTGTTTGATGAATTTGGTACTATGAATATTTTAAATATTGATTCTTAATTTGATAAGTTATAGAGGAAGATTCCAAAACATGACAATGGATTGAATAATGAGGCTAACTCTCATAGGTTGTGGTATGAGACTATTATCCCTTCTATTTCATGTACTTCCTCTAGTAATTCATAGGTTCATGACTTAGAAAATATTGAAAATTATCTAAGTCTTCCTTCAAATGGTTCACATGATGAAAATTTTGGTGTTTTTGATCTAAATGATTTGAAAAAATATCCAAAATGGGGCTCAAAGTACTTTTTCTATCTTGATAGTAGATGAATTTGGTCTAACAGGTCCTAAGAGTTCTTGTAAATGGTGAACTATGCAGTGGTTGTTACTACTTCCATTGATCCATCCACTTTTGAGGAGGCTTCTACTAAACAAGTTTGGTAATAGGCAATGAAAAGTGAGTATGATGCAATTTTTAAAAATAATACTTGGATTTTGGTTGATCCTCCTCCACATGTTTAACCCATTAGATTTAAATGGATTTATAGGGTCAAGTATAAATCAAATTGATCCATTGATAAACATAAGGCAAGAATTGTTGTGAAAGGTTATGCACAACAATAAGGTAAAGAATATGAAGAAATGTTTACACCAACTACCAAATGGCACACTATTTGTATGGTACTTGCCTTAACAACATAGAATGGTTAGAAATTACATCAGATGGATGTCAAAAGTTTTTTTTAATGGTCATTTATAAGAAGTATATATGAAACAACCCTAAGGTTTTGAGAAAGTGGGTGAAGAACACAAAGTGTGTAAATTGATCAAAGCACTTTATGGGCTCAAACAGGCACTTAGGGCTTAGTATGAAAAAATGGATTCCTACTTGAAGAAAATTAACTTTCAACATAGTGAATCTAGTGATATTCTCTATATTTAAGTCCAGGGTAAGTAATTGGTGACTCTTGTTCTCTATGTCGATGACTTGTTTATCATAGGTAATGATGAAACCATAACAAGTCTGTGAAGAAGGAATTAAAAGATGAGTTTGAGATAAAAAAAATTGGAATTCTTCATTATTATCTTAGCATAGAAGTAAATCATAAAGAGAAAAGTATTTTCATTTCACAATATAAGTATATTTTTGAGTTATTAACTAGGTTTGGCATGAATGATTGCAAACCTTCCCTTAGTCCCTAAAGTAATTTTTAATTGTATAAGGATGATGGTAGTGCTTTTTTTAATTGCACCAAATATAGATAGTTAGTGGGAGGTTTGATATACTTGATGAATACCAAACCTGATATATCATTTTTAATTAAAATTTTGTCTAGGTTTATGCATGATCCTAGATAAATTCATTAGCATGCATTAAATAGAGTACTTCATTACCTTCAGGGAATGAAAATGTATGGCCTTGAGTATTACCACAACAAGAACTTCAATTTTGTTGGGTATTATAAGGAAAATTTTGATGGATGTGTGGATGATAGAGTGTCGACAATAGGATACACTATGCATATGGGTTTAGCTTCTATTTTTTTGCATTGTAAGAAGTAGGATACAGTGGAAAATTCATTAGCAAAATCAAAATACATCACAACATGGGATGCTTCTAGAGAAATTATCTATTTACACTGCTTCTTAAATATCTTTAGATTTCACAGATTGTTCTTACATGGTTATACATTAATAATAAAAGTTCAATCAATATGTCTAAAAACCTATTAATTCATGCCAAAATAAACACATGGATATCAAATATCACTATCTACTAATGTTGGTGGTGAAGAAATCACTTGATCCAATATATTACCCAACTACTAATTAAATAGCTAATATTTTATCAAAACCCCTTGATAGAATCAAATTTGAGAAATTTAGAAAAATGTTTGGCATGTTTCCAAAGAACTAACTTTGGATCATGGGGGGGTTGTTAGGAATTGTTCCAAAGTCTTAACATTAGGTTAGGATCTTAGATAGATAATAAATAGTGTTAGGTAAATAATAATGTAAAGGGGAATGCATATTTTATAAATACATCCCCTTTAATAATCTTTAGTTACTTTAATTTATGTTTTTTAAATTAAATAATTACAACTAATTTTCAGGTTGTATTCCTATGAGAAGTGGTTGTTAGGTTAATTGGTTTTACTGGTCATAGGTGAAATATTATATATACATGTTCTTGTGTGTAAAAAGGATAAACTAAATATAGACACCTTTTCATGTACTTATTTTATCTTGATTAATAAAATGTTGGTGTACCTACCTTAGTGGGCAAAACTTCTCTCCTTACTAATAGTGCTTTACAAGAGGTTGTTGTGTATTATTAAAGAAATTAAGGATGGGCAATCGATTATAGTTTAGCTAAGGACCTCCTAGTGAATTTCAAGCTTTTGCAAGACAAAGATTCTCCTCCAAGAAGCATGAAACCATAATAAATGACTCCTTAAGTAGAATGGTGGAAATGTGGATCATAAAAAAGTGAAAATAAATGATTCTCTATTATAAATGAGATGAAATAGGGGTGTATATAGCTTGATTTGACCCTAATTCCTTCTAAATTTTTAATCAATATAGTCAGCCCAGTCAACCTTTTTAGTTAGAAAATAGATCCATTATTTCTCAAACCAAGTCAACCTAAGCTAACTCAGTCCCATAATGTGCATTATTCCTAGAACTAGTTCAATCCATTCTATTACAGTCGGTAAATGGTAAAAATGGGTTTTACTTAGGTATGGGCTATTTGATGTGGTGAATTGATTAGAGAAGTGTGTGAAGGAGGTGTCAAATCTTAAGGAAACATATAGTAGGGGTTTGTATTGGTTATAGGTGGTGGCATAGGGGAAAATAATCTTGTGAAGCACCAAAGTTTTTCCCATCCCCTTTTGATTTTATCATTTAAGGCGTGCACTTAGAGAAGTTGAAAATCAATGGGTTCCTACAAGAGAGAGCATCAATAATTTATAGAGTTTAAAAATATTATGTATACATATGCCCCACTCGAAGCTCATCACGTGTCACATAGTTGTAACATTAGATGGTGATTTGGGAAAAGACATAGCAATAAACAACTCTAAGATAAATAAATTTTAATATAAACATAAACTGAAATGAAAAATAAGGAAATAATTGAAGTAAACAAGTAATCTATATGTACCTCTACTTACCTTTATCACTGAATGGTTATTTGTTGTATTCGTAGTTTTGATTTTGGAGGGCACAAAAATAGATTTGGACAAACCCTAAGGATAAAAAACTAAAGATAAAAAATAAACAGATACAAGGAAGTCAAAATAGTTGAAGTGTGTAGGCATGTCATACTTGGAAATTCAGTAAGTTGGGGTGATAATTGTTAAGTTAGGACCAAAATATCAAGCATGTAAATGCCAATATGATGAAAAATTAATGTATTAGCACACTAAATCATTTTGGGAATAATGTAAAACATAAATGACAAAAAGCAATGTAAAACATAAATGACAAAAAGGAATGTAGAACATACTAAATCATGTTGGGAAGAATGTAAACCATAAATGACAAAAAGAAATGTAGAACATACTAAATCACATTGGGAAGCATGTAAACATAAATGAAAAAAAGGAATGTATACCATACTAAATCATGTTGGGAAGCATGTAAAACATAAATGATAAAAATGAATATAGAACATACTAAATCATGTTGGGAAGCATGTAAAACATAAATGGAAAAACTGAATGTAGAGCATACTAAATCACTTTAGGAAGCATGCAAAACATAAATGACAATTGAATTATCAATGCAATAAATCTCTAACAAAGATATGTAAGTAAATGAAAGGTAACCTTGTTTTATTTAACACACATACTTTTTTTCTCCCTTAAGTGAGGACACACTATATTCTAAAAGGCCTAGGTATATTTCAAAAAGATTTTTATAGGTCTTTATATGTGCACCTTACTTCATTATTTGGCATTAACACTAGAGGAAATTTTCATTTGTTTGGTTTATTCGGACTGATCTATTAATATTTTTTGGGAGTTTTGCATATGTACAAGTTTTTGGGGTATGCACGGCAATTACAAAATTTTAGACTCCATATATTTTTCCTTTTGCCATTTTTTTTCACATATTTTTGGTCTTAAAAACTTCTATTCGCAAAGTCATCTTTCAAAAAAATTTATCCTTCACATCTTTTTACCTTCATGAAAAATGTTTGTCAAAACTTTTGTTTGAAGGTTTTGTTCATAGAATTGGGTATTCACAAATTTCATTTAGAACTTGTGCATCTTCAAAATATTTGTTTGCATATTTCATCATAACTTTACCTTAGTTTATTTGGTCTATGCAAGTTTTTTTTAAAATTTCCACACTTCATAGACTTTACATTTCATAACTTTTGTTATAAATTTGTGCTTCAGAAACTATGTTCATGAAAAAAATTCTTCACAATTTGTGTCCACATGAATTAGTCTTATGATATTTTGCTCAAAAATTCCATTCGTAAGTTGTGTTTCAATGTATTACCTAACACTTGACATCCAAAGGTAGACTATGTGGCATAGTTAGTATTGTATGAAAGTAATGATGAGATGACACTTTTCCAAGGCTATAACATGGCATGTTTTTTTAACATATAAAATCATACATGGCATACCTACCAAAGTGAAGTGACAAGGTTTGAATGATGAGTAAAGTAAGCTTGGATACATTGGATATTAATGGCACATGAACTAAATTAATGTCTTGGAATCAAGGTTATATCATCAAACTATAAAAATATATCATGCCTATTGATTTCTAAAAACTCATGAGAACTTGCACTCTAAAGAGAACTTGAATCGATAGTTGTCTATGTTCCATTGTGAATTTATTCTAGTAAACCAACATACATTTGAATTATTTTGAAATACATGTAATTAAACTAGGTAGTAATGGCCTCTTCATCCAAGTCATTCAAGGGTGTGGCCACCTTCCAAATTCTCCATTAAGGATTCTACAGAGTACACTCACACTATTTTTGATTAGATCATGTTTAAGAAAGATTAAGATAATTATTCATCTCTTTGGGATATAGTTGATGATGTAGATGTCCATTCACATGAAGAAGTCCTAAAATCCCCATAGTATCATATGGTAATGGACTTTATACCATTTAACTATTAACATTTACACTTTATAATGTTAAAACCTAAGGTCATGCCCTGCATTGACTTGTTGCAAGACCTATTATTCATTGAGAAGGTAATTAGAGGTGGATTCCTACACCACCTAAGCCATAAAATTGTTGTTTCTTATATCTCAAGAGATTATTTTCAAAGGTATATGAAATTACCAATTAGAGATGATAAATTTTATGGGTACTAGGTGGAGATGTGGAAAAAGACAATAGTGATTGAAAATTCTCTATAAAAATGGATCACTCTTAGAGAGGTAGTCACTCTCAAGATAAGGGATCCAATGCTAATTACTAAGTTCTAGATGGGTATCCACTTTGGAATAACATTGTTGAATAGATTGTATGGTCACCCTAGCATCCACTATATTCATCTGGAATGGGTACCATTATTGGACTTAATGATGACTTCCAAGTTTACCTTTACACTAGGGGAAATAATCAGTGCAAGTCTTAAAGAGTAAATTTTTAATAAGGATAAGTGGGCCCCAAGTGTCCATTTATACATGATGTCTTATATATTATACATTATCATAGGCATTGCCTACCTACACAATGAATCACTCTGGAGCCTATCCATAGACTACATTAAAAATCAGGTATGTGATTCATTTTTTTCCCTCTACATATATGTGTACATGAGTAACATAGTCATAATTGCATAGAATTTCTACCCTCAAATATGAATGGTAATTCATGAAGAACCCTTATTCATAATATTAGAGAGCATTTGTAATACATTAGGGCTCAAGGGGGTATTACTAGCTTTACCCTAACTACATGGTGGTCATGGTCAAGGGGAAAAAAGTTATTCCATTGTGTCTCCCCAAGTTTGTCCATGATAATTTGGCTAAGAATTAAATTACCTATCAGGTGTGGTAAAGCGTGGATGAGGACTTGAAGAAAAATAAGAAAGGACTATTTCATGGTCCCTCCTTGATGATATCCCAGATGTGTTATACCATTAGGAAACACTTTAGATAAGTTGGAAATAATAGAGTATTATTCATTAGATTCTCTACCACATAGAGATTATGATACCCATAGCCTAATCCAGAAGCATATCCAAGGCCTTGACATCCCTTACCAACATGAGCCTTATGACCATGATTTAATTTTTCTTAATGCAAAATATGATGTTGAAGTTTTGGAGAGAGTGAAGATAGATGGTTTGAATTAGGGGATTTTAAGGATTAATTAGAGAGATTATTTCATAGCAATTTTTGATGCACATACTAGGCTCTTTCCTCCTAGTGGATGGTCAATTGCAGACTAGTAGACCTCCCATAGTTCTCAGTAGCCTCTACCAAGGAACCTCTTCTTGACCATGAGCCATGGTGATGATATTAGTCAAGTAGAAGCCTAGTGTGGAAAAGACCCCAGTGGTTTCAAGTTCATCTCAAGAACCATCTCAAACACCACCACTTTCAATGTAGGCTATGAAGCAAGAGTTAAAGGTGGAAGAAATTATATTTACTACCAATGGTCTAGGTGGAAAAGAGAAA